>CM070874.1:50813082-51178082 GCA_036365515.1 Torymus aiolomorphi | reverse complement strand
GAAATTTCTTCGGCGGTTTCTTCGAAAACCTGCTACTCGGCGTTTGCTTCGAAACCCCGCCAGCTCAGCGAAGACTTCGAAAATTCACCTACTCATGGAGTGGTTTCAAAAACCATATAACACGGCGAAGGTTTCAAATATCCTCTAACTCAAGCGCGGTTTTTCTGCTTCCTCCTAGAGGAAGCTTTGTGATAGTATTTGTTTTAGTTATTGTAAAAACATGTTATAATGGTTTTTCAAGGTGTTAGGAATCAAGATACATGATTTTAATTTTGTAGCTGCTACTGGTAGACTCAGAATAAATTGTTGATTAAAAGAAGTTACTGTATTATGTCTTATTTAGTGGTAGGATTCATCAATAAAACACCAAAGTTTTTTTATATCACTCAACGTTTCGGACATTTATTTTATGTCCCTCTTCAGGAGTTATACTATTAATAACACAACAAATAACATTTTTTAATAGAAAATAAATACAATAAAAATTAAAATATAATGCGCAACGCGTTACAACCATATAATAACTACAACAATTAGGCTTACGTTATAAGTGAAGTCAGAAGTACATGATTGCGGGAGACAATCCGCTGACGTCAGTAATTCATACAATATTATATCGGCTTTATATATTATCGTAATATGATTGTGTGTGTGCATGCACCAATGCGTATTGGATATAAGCGTAACTGTGATCGTTTTTAGTAGAGAGAGTGGGGCGAAATAGCAATACTATACGAAGAGGCATAGCATACCTCTCCATATTCCACATTGAACACCATGTTACACATTGAAAATAAAACATACATTTGTTTACCGTTTGTAAAAGAAATGGATTGTTTGATAAAAAACTTCTTTAGAAAAATTAATACAAACGTAGTGTATAGTATGATTAACAAAATGAACAATATCATAAAGTTAGGTAAAGACTCGAATATTAAATTAAATAATAATAATGTTGTGTACAAAATAAACTGTGCGGATTGTAATGCCTCGTATGTAGGACAAAAAAATCTGAAGATATCAGTATTAAAAAACCTTAAAAAAAAATGTTTAATCTCGAATATCTGGTCGTGATGATAATTTTTTTGTGTTTTCTGTGGGCAATGAAATTTTTTTTTTAAATATAAAATTGTATAATAATAATTGCTTTCTAATGATAAAAAATAGAAAGAGTGAAAATAAAAAGACACAAACCATTTAACATAGTCTTACCGTACAAAATAAAGTATTAAATTTTAAATATTGGAATTAAAAATTAATTAAAGGAAAATAAATTAAGGTCGAGGAAGCTACGTGCCAATAAATTGGCAGCGGTTTTGTTTTTGCTTCCTTATGGAGGAATTAATACGAATAAAGTTAATACACAAAATGAAAAAACTAGGCAAACGTATAAAGACGAGTATAAGCGAGGGCACGTGGTTGGTGAGCTAAATTGGCAATGCCCTTGCCCATAGACCACTTTTACAAAAATCGAGGGTTGAACGATCTAACGAATCAGCGTTTCTTTTTTCCTCTCGCCGGTGTCGGTTTTGCTTTTTGCTCTTACGCGGCGCGCTCCTACCGCTTCATTACTCTACCCCTTATTCGCATTCGTTTTAAATTGCCACGTTCTCGTTATTATCAATTTACATTTCAAATTCGGCCTCGACGGGACACGGACTTCGAATAAACTACCCGTGCAAGCTGAAAAATATAATATAGAATAAATGTTGAGAGAAAGGGGAATATGAAAAACGCGAAGTTCGAGCGATTTGTAAATGAAACCGCTTGTTCTCGCTCCTGGAGATATAAGCGTCAGCTGCGTGTGCGCGCAAATTTAATTAATTGATGAAGGAGCTTTGTTCGCCTCGTTAGTCGGCGTATTTACACGGCCAACGAGCTCTTGTGCAATTATTTTCTCACCACAAACAGAAATTACAAATTTATACATAACGGGCGCCTGTTCGTCCGTAGGGAAAAACGCGCGATGTTGCTTTGCCGCTGCAGAAATTCATTAAGGCGCGCAGAGCCACGTTCTGCTCCCTGTTCGTAACCAATAATTTCCGTATTTTTTCCTCTAATAATAATAGCAAGTTATTATTTATATTGATAAAAGTAAAAAAGTATTAAATTTATCATATTCCAAAAAATATAAATTCTTGATGAGTGTATACGAAAAAAATAGAAATATTAATTAAATAATACATATTTCCTTCATTGCGATATTTGAGTTATATATTCTTAACTATACTTACCCTTCTTAATGAAGTTTATTACAAAATACTTTGATTTCTGATTAATAAGATTTCGAGTAATTTTTACTCCTTTTATGAATTCTGCAGTTTCTCTTTGCATACATAAATCGTTAGAAGTTACCTTATTCTATATTTTCATGATGCTTCATGAAGCTTAGTTTAATAATTTCCAAATTTTGCACGTTTGTAGATCAGCATAGATTCAATGTTGCTTCCTCCTAGAGGAATCTTTGTAATATAGGCCAGTAAACGAAGGTCTGAACTCGACTTTCTCTGGTGAATGGCTGCATTTTGGATATTTGGTAAAACACATCGTCTAAAAACGATGATCAAAAATGCAGCTTCCAAAAACGCTGGCGTCACCCCTAATTTGGCGAAAAACTACCCCCGAAAACGGTTTTTCGCTTATAACTCGCGAACGATAAGAGATATCGAAAGAAGTTCCAAACAAAAGTTGTAGAGCGTGAAATTTTACATAAGGATCACTTATCACTTTTTTAATTTGATAAAATTAAGCCTGAGAAAAGCACGCAGAAGTAACAAACAGCAAGCAGTCGGAGGGTAGGGAAGCGGAGCCTCCGGCCGCGCGGCTGCGGCAGCGGCGCACACTGGGGCCATACGGATTTTTTGGTTCAAAACCACCTAGAGGTCGCAATTCTCAACGGAATCTCAAAATTTTTGCTTAGGAACATTCGTTATCAAATATCGAAGAGCCCTACGAAGCCTGATTTTCCAAAAAATTAACCTATAAATCTAAGGAGTCATATAATCCTATCACATCAACCAATCAATTCAATTTTTGACCTGCAAATCCCAAAAATACGATAAACCTTTAATTTGTAAGCCCTTTACTCGTGAACTTTTAACCTTTGATCCAGTAAGCCATGCACTCATGAACTCTAAACCTATAAGCCCTAACCTCATAAGTCTTAAGGGGGTCTTACACCTAGTGGCTTCTGAGGCCAAAATCAGCTATAAAAAAGAGAAAAATGTTATTTAAACCACATACAATGTATATCCTAAAAATATACACTATTTCTGACAGAATGGCCCAAGACTTAATTTGTAGACCAATTTTACTCACAGATATAACATTTTCAATTTTATGGGTGCATGGGTTTACAGATGCATGGGCTATGGGTGCATGGGATTACGGGTGCAAGGGTTTATGGGTGCATGGATTTATGGATGCATGGGTTTATGGGTGCATGGATTTATGGATGCATGGGTTTATGGGTGCATGGATTTATGGATGCATGGGTTTATGGGTGCATGGGTTTACGGGTGCATGGGCTTATGGGTGCATGGGATTACGGGTGCAAGGGTTTATGGGTGCAAGCATTTATGAATCAAGGTTAAGAGAACATGTGTCAAGGACTTATAAATTGAAGTTTTATAGCATTTTTGGGAATCACAAGTGTAAATTTTGGAGTTATAGGTTATAAATTAGGTTTATAGGTTCATATTTTCAAAATTAGGCTTCGTAGCGGTCTTTGGTATTTTGTCACAAAAGTTTCTGTTTCTAAATTTTCAAATTCGGTTGAGAATTATGACCTCTAGGTGGTTTTGAACCTTTCGGCCCCAGTGTGCGGCGGCGGGTCTCGGCAGCAATATTGTCATATGAACGCGCGTGTGGACTGCGTGTCTCTGCAGTACCGCTCGCGAGGTGTTTTTCACTTTCTAACGATTCTAGCTGGCCCATGCGCCGGAAAATTTTTCGCTTCTGTCTCCCCCTGTATATCTGCTGACGCAATTGCATAAAGTAATCATCCCTTTTTGTAGATGTTGATTCGTAGAATCTAAATTTCGGGGTTACAATTTAACAAAATTGCAAGAACTTTGATTTAAATGCATTTGTTTGAACAAAAACGCTATTTAAACAAATAAAAACAATCTTTTGCGATCAGAATAACTTTTTTGTGAAAATTCCGGCAATTTTAAGATTAAAATGTTTCATTCAACATCTACGAGAAACCAGTATTCAGAGTTATAAATTTTTAAAATATTAATTCTTAGCATTCAAGAGATTTTTAATAATAGTCACAAAATTAAACATCAAATAAAAATTGTTACAGTTACTTATCGTTGACCATCTAAATATAGATCTGCATAGTTAATATTACTTTGTATTATAAGTAATTCACATTAATATAGGTACGAGTAAATCTCAGGAACTCTTAACTTATTTGGAAACTCCTAAGTTTAAGCAGACAAATGAATAAATGCTCAAAATTTTTACCTTGCAATAAAAAAAAAATAAAATAAAAAATCTATTATAAATAATGGTAACGAATCAGCTGCGTACATAAATTAATGTTGTTAATGTGTTTTTCCTATCGATATATTTATCTATATAAGAACAGGAACACACTTACCGATCGTTGCACAATTTGTTTAGCTTTTTTGTGTATCAAAATCTTGAACTTGAGTCCTGGTAGGTCGATGTGCTATAAAAATTAGCCGAAATACAAGATTTTTTCACCATACCGTCTGGCTGAAAGTACCACTTTCGCAGTTCACTCCCGGCTCAAACCGTGAATGTGGTACTTTCGGCAAGAATATGGTAGAATAGTAAAATAGAATAGTATATGAGCTATTTCCAAAATTATTTCCCTCTTACGTCTCGAAAAAAATTATAATTTTTTTAAGGCACCCTCATCAGACAAAGTTTTTCTTGTTCTTCAAGCTTTTCTGAATGTGAAATAGTATATTATGCACCAAGGGAATAAAGTGGGCTGTGTGCTCCCTGCGCGGGAGTTGTCGCCTGAGCGAAGCGAGGGCGACAAACGCGCAGGTTCGCACAACCCACTGTATTCACAAGTGCAATATACGACTTTTTAACACAACTATCATAAAGTTCGTACTCGTTTCCCGCTGAAAAGGGAAAAAATGCTGCATGATTCCCTAACCTCACTCTCGTTTCCAGCGCAACGCACTGTTTGTGCCCGAGCCGAAGGCGAGGGCACATGTGCGTGGCGCTGGGGACTAGAGTGGGGGTAGGGAATGAACGTAGCTCTTTTTTCCCACTTCGGCGGGAATAAAGTACGAACTTTATGATGGGGTGTGTTAAAAATAAATATATACAAGTTCGATTTAATGATATCATTTTTGGCGACACTTTCAAATCAATTTTGGATTGAAAAGAATTGACGGAAATTTCAGCTTTCTTTCTAAACGACGAAACTTGAAAAAAGGATTTACTTTTGAAGGCACATTTATTGAACAAAGTTTTTCTTGTTCTTTAAGCCTTTCTGAACGTGAAAGAAATTATTTACAAGTCAGATTGAATGGTATACTTTTTCGGCGCTACTTTTAAATTTAAAAATTAAGGAAAATTTGGTCTTTTTTCTAAACTACAACTCTTATAAATATTGGCATCTGCCTATTTGATCTTTGTGTAAATAATTATCTACACTGAAATTTTTACTTTAAATGTTTCAGTTTTCTAAGAAATAATTGTTATTACAATTATAACTTCCCATAATAATTTGTTACTAGCGACAATTCAATAAATATCTGAAAATATAAAATATCAATCTTTTTTCCATCATCACATCAGCTTTACGTATTTCTTATAATTAGTAAATAAAAGATTAAATGGAATGACTGATGTCCCTTATTCACTTAGTTATTTCAATTACAATATGCATTGAATACGTAAAGCTTTTGTGATGATTGAAAATTTTATTTATTAACCAGAGTAATACAAAATTACATTACAAAAGTAGTCCAGCAGAGGAAGTCACTTCCTGTATGCTAGTCTGGTATATATAACAAACTTACAAGCTAAAATTACAATCTAATATAATACATTTCTTTTAGAACGTATTTGTTTACTCTCCTGTAACTTGGTTACAGGGATAAACAAATTTCAAATATAAATAAAACTATGTCACTACCACTCTCACCAATATCTTATTAGCATAGATCTCGCAGTTGTAGGTGCTTCTGTTGTTGCATTCTTGTTTCTTGCATAAATTATCCTTTCATGTTTGTTGAGTCGAGCTGGGCATATAAGCCCAACTGTACAAGTGACCCTATAATACCAAATTATAACTACACCAAATTAAAAAAATTCAATAATGATAGATACTTGCAAAATATAAACATAATCGCAGACAGCCTAATCCAGTTATTTACTACAGAAACGGAAGAAAAAATTAAACAACAAAAAAAAGTATATTCTTTTATAAGGAAATTTACTAAGTGGCCCAACTCGAACAGTAATCCACAAACAAAAACATACAACAAAAATGTTCCTTATTGCCATGATCCTAAAACACGTGGAATTAAGCATATCCATTTCTTAAAAAGCACTGATACAACTGAAAATCAAGGAAAAAATAAAAAACCCACGAAAACAGAACATAATGGAATAGAAGAAATATATGATATGATTGACAATATAGCCAATGAAAATAGCATTAAATTACTACAAAAACCAGTAACAACAGAACCAGGAAACAAAACAACTACAAACAACATCCGTATGACATATGGTGATGATATTAACTACATAGGATCAAACAAAGCACTTTTTTATTTTGATAGAGGAATCAGAGGCAAGCAAACTTTTACTAATTCAATGTACCCACTAGATGAACAACCAAAACACAAGGATAGAATAGTAATAGATGAAATAGTCTTCACATCTAACTGTAAATGCGATTCGAGTAACCAACACAGGGACATGATATTTTATATTTTCAGATATTTATTGAATTACCACTGGTAAAAAATTATTATGGGGAGTTATGATTGTAATTATTTCTTAGAAAACTGTAACTTTTAAAGTAATAATGTCAGTGTAGATAATTATTCATGTAAAGATCAAATAGGTAGATGCTGGTATTTATAAGTGTCGTCGTTTAGAAAAAAGGCGAAATTTTCCTCAATTTTTAGATTTAAAAGTAAATGATTTTTTGTCTCAGAAAGGCTTAAAGAACAAGAAAAACTTTATCCTGTAGATTTTCCTTCAAAATTAAATCCATTTCCCAAGTTTTGACGTTTAAAAAAAAGGTGAAATTTCCGTCAATTTATTCTTTTCAATCCAAAATCAACTTAAAAGTGTCGCCAAAAAATTATACCATTAAATTGAGCATATACATATATTTTTTTTACATTCAGAAAAACTTAAAAACAAGAAAAACTATCTTGTAGATGTGTCTTCAAAAAAAATTTTTTTATTTTTTTCGAGACGTAAGAGGGAAATAACTTTTATAGTACTGTGACATATCTATGGTTCTCAGATATTTAGTTGTCTAAGTCAAGCAAATATTTATAAAATTCACTTCTAGTAACATGTTGTACTACATCAAACTCACTTTTAAGCAAGGATAAGTTCATGGGACATCAGAAGAGGCCTAAGTTTAGATATTTCCTCCGCGTACTGAAGACAATTTTAAACTTTTAACAAAAATATTATCTCCGCGACGCTGCATTTTTATAAAAATTGTTTACTAGAAAACTAAAACTCCGAAAAATGTGACTCCTAAAAACATTATTTCCTTATATATTTTCCTTATATAGATTCCTATACGATTTTTAGGGGGGAGGTATTTTATCAGAATGGTAAAATGTTAGATGGGTATTTTCTCAGAAAGGTAAAAAAAATAGAATATCTTATGATAGAAGGGTAACTTTTTCTAAGGTTTAAAAATGTATAATACATAAAAAGTCGAAAAAATTTGGCAAGAACGCCATGATATTTTCATTAAATTATTTTTATATGATATGTAACATCAAGTTTCCGAATGCCATTTCTACCTAACGATTAAATTATAGAAAATGCAGTAATTTAAAAAAGCTGTAACATCGGCAAATGAGCTAAAAATCATATAGGAATGAACGATTCAGATTTTTCAGAATTTTATTTTCCTAGTTAAAAAGTGTCTTTATAATTTTATGCAATCTGTTTTTTTTTTTTTGAGAAAATATCCATCTAACATTTTACCATTCTGATAAAATTCTTCCCCCCCCCCCCCCCCACTCTTACTCACACGTGCATAAACATGCAGTAAAAAAAATATGTTTAAAAATGAGAAGCTCGCCGTTTTATTTGTTATTTGTGGTACCTAGAACAGAAAGGAAACGTTTAGTGAATGTGACTCAACATTAATTTTTGAAATTTCTTTTAAGGCCGAATCCATCTCAAATCAGACAGCCCGCGTATGCCTATTTCACCTATCATGTTGAAATAAAAATATTTATGTTCTACTCGAAAAAATATTTTACACGTGTTTTTTATTTTTTTGTTTCATCAAAATTTCATGCGTTCAGCGATACCGAAAAATTCCGAGAAAATTCTTTCATTGAGAAAAAAAATTTTCAATGTGATTTTCAGACTGCTATTGTTTCAGCAGTTTTTCAAGCTTTTAAACGTGTAACACATAATTTCACTCAGTTTTGAGCCCTCTTTAACGGCCTTAATGTCATTTTCAAAAAAAAATAAAAAATCCACGAGCTATGCACTTTTTACTGAAAAATTCATTTTTTAGAGAAGTGCCTTTTTCTCGAAAACCCCATGTTTTTTTTGCACAATTTTTGTTGTCGTGATAGAGGACGGTAATGCCTAGCTAGACGTATTTGTGAGATTCGGTACTTTTTTCCTGGGATAGCGATCACTAATGAGATAACACACAAACAAATTTTTCACGCTTAACGCTTATATATAGTCAATGATATTAGAGTCAATGTAAAGGTATTTATCTTTGTGCGTATGTAATATACATGTACGTGCGCCTACTTATAGGAGTATATGTACTAGTACATTTGTCCGCTAGATGGATATGGTTTGACTTAACATTTACAAAGAAAAGTTCGGTTTCTGCTATATATCACACATCTCGTCTTATTTAAAACCATCATCTTTTGGAAAATTATTACATATTTACACCTTATCAACTCAACTACGATGTCTCAATATTACTCAACAGAGAGAATCAAATGTGCAGACTTTTTAGACAAACACAAACAAATTATTTACAAATCTAGTTCCGTACGTTTAAAACAACTTGAGAATCTTGCTCATCCATTGAAGCACCTCTATCCTCATTTACCTTTGACACCTTCTACATATCTGTGTCAACATTGTTACAATCGTGCTTTAGAATTGGTGAGTAGTACTGACAATGAATTTATAACGGATAATGAAGTTACCGATAACGTAGTTGATAGAGATGAAGATTTTTTACCAAGTACTCCAGAACGCATTGAAGAATTTAATAATGAAATAAGTACATCTTTCTTAGGTTCTGTATCGCCTCTTAAAAGAAAAAATCTTATACATGAAAAATCAATTGAAAATTACGTAACAAAGAAGAAAAAAAAATACTTTCAACATTGTCTAATACCCTTGATGTGAAGTTGAACAATGTTTATGACGTTTCTATAACAGCAAATGAATCAACTGTATGCCATTGTACAGAATGGATACAAAATCTTGGTCTAGCCTTGCAAAAGTGTTCTACGGTATCAGAAAAAATAAAAATTCTGACTTTGCTACCTTCATCCTTTACAAAACATGAAATTTTATCTTTATTTCCAGAAATAACAATGTATATGATCAACAAATCGAGAAATCTTGTTAAAGAAAAAGGAATTTATTCAGAACCAGATGCATATTCAGGCCATCCGATTGATGAAAACATGGAAAAAATTGTTATGGAATATTATTTAAATGATGATTTTAATTGTTCAAGACAAAGTCCTAATAAATGTGACGTTGTTACAATTAAAGTTAACAATAAAAAAGAGAAAAAAGTTAAGCGTTTTCTTACTCGAAGTTTAAAAGAGACGTATAAAGTATTTAAAAATGATTATCCAGAATTGAGAATTGGAAAATCGAAATTTTATAGTTTGCGACCAAAGTATGTCTTACTTAGCCCCATCAAAGAAGTTTGTCTCTGTATCTATTGCGCAAATTATGATTTATTTCTTACGAGCTTAATTAATTTTAGAGGGAGTAACGTCACAGAGTTGGATGAAAGTCGGTCACAAATAATAAATGCAACAATGTGTTCTGAGCCATCTGATTTATGTTATTTACAAGAATGTAAACTATGTCCAGGGATTAAGGGAATTACGTTTCATGTTTTAAAACTGCAAGATGTAGAAGGCACAGAAGAAATTACATATGCTTTGTGGGATAATGGAAACCTGATTAAAAAGACACTATCAATTTCTGCTTTTAAAGATGAACTTTCGGTTTGGACCATGAGGGTTAGTACTCACATGTATGTAAGAAATATACAACGCAAAGCTATAAAAACAGAAAGAGAAAGTGCTAAAAAAGACTCACATCATTTAGTTCTTCAAATAGACTTCGCTGAAAACTGGGCTGTGATTCATAATAAAGCTGTTCAAGGAAATCATTGGGTTAATGATCAAATTTCTATTTTCACAGCAGTCTCTTATCAAGGGGATTCGACACAAAGTTTCGCAGTTATAAGTGATGACCGAAAACATGATTCAGCGTATGCTTTGCTAGCAGTACAAAAAATTATAAAATTCTTGAAAGAAAATTGTTGTGATTCAATTAAAAAAATTACCATCGTATCAGACGGCGCTGCGAGTCACTTTAAAAATCGCTTTCAATTAGATGAACTAAAACGAGCACCGTGTGATATAAAATGGTTGTTCTCTGCTACTGGGCACGGCAAAGGAGCTGTAGATGGTGTGGGTGGACTTATAAAGCATTATGCTACTTCGCATAATCTTCGAGAGCCCCTTGAAGAAGCTATTCAAAACGCAAATGATTTTGCAATACATGTTCAAAAATATACTGATGCTATTAAAATAATACATTTACAAGATGCTGAAATAGAACAATTCAGAAAAGAAAAAAATATTGATTGGCTTACAACTCCAAAGTATCCTGGAATTCAAAAAACTCATATATGGGTTAAAAAAACATGTGACGATAAAATACATTGTTTGACAGCGAAGACCGCTGATCGTCCGCTTACTGAATTAAGAACAATGAAGCAGAAAAACAAAGGTAGTAAAATAGGTATACAAATGAAAAAAAGGTATAAAAATAAAAAATCAAAAAGACGCAAATAACAAATAAATACATAGTTATGTGTACCTGTATATTACATACACACAAAGACAAATACCTTTACATTGACTCTAATATCATTGACTATATATAAGCATTAGGCGTGAAAAATTTGTTTGTGTGTTATCTCATTAGTGATCGCTATCCCAGGGAAAAAGTACCGAATCTCACAAATACGTCTAGCTAGGCATTACCGTCCTCTATCACGACAACAAAAATTGTGCAAAAAAAACATGGGGTTTTCGAGAAAAAGGCACTTCCCTAAAAATGAATTTTTCAGTAAAAAGTGCATAGCTCGTGGATTTTTTATTTTTTTTTGAAAATGACATTAAGGCCGTTAAAGAGGGCTCAAAACTGAGTGAAATTGTGTGTTACACGTTTAAAAGCTCGAAAAACTGCTGAAACAATAGCAGTCTGAAAATCACATTGAAAATTTTTTTCCTCAATGAAAGAATTTTCTCGGAATTTTTCGGCATCGCTGAACGCATGAAATTTTGATGAAACAAAAAAATAAAAAAACACGTGTAAAATATTTTTTCGAGTAGAACATAAATATTTTTATTTCAACATGATAGGTGAAATAGGCATACGCGGGCTGTCTGATTTGAGATGGATTCGGCCTTAAGCTAAAAGTTAGAAATTCCAGAGAAATACTTATTTACTAATTGCCGTAGCAACGAGTTTATTACTGACTATTTTATAAGTAACAAAACTAGCCCTCTGTTTTTTTATCTATCTTGACAGAAAATAGAAGAAGTATGGGCACAGTATATACATAGGTATCCTGTATAACACACTTTCTCTTTATATGTTATATGATTGTGTTTGTAATAGTATATTATTCACGAGTGCAATATACGATTTTTTAACACAACTATCGTAAAATTCGTACTCGCTCCCCGCTGAAAAGGGAAAAAGTGCTGCATATTTATTCCCTAACCTCACTCTCGTTGCCAACGCAACATACTGTTTGTGCCCGAGCCGAAGGCGAGAGAACATGTAAATTTCTCGCTCCCCGAAGCACTATAGTAACATTTTCTCTTAAAAAGTTTTAATAAAAAAACGTTTTACTTATTGCCATTTATTGTTATGATAAATTTTTAGACTTATAACAAAAAAATCGGAAAAAAAGTTATTCGGAGATAGATCCAAAAGTGCAGTTATAGGTAATCAAACCATAGACTTTATTTATAGTATTTCAACATGATAACTAGCTGCAAATAAGAGCTTCTAACCTCCTGAGCATGGATTTTGTTAAAACTTGATGATGTCATTTTTAAGCTACAAAATTACACTCTGAAGTTGTATCCACATCCACAATCCAGACGTGGGAAACTCTCCTCGAGAGTTTCTGACCGATACTTGCTAAAATAGAAATATATCAATAAAAATAACTTTTACATATTTCTATAATTTGTCATTATTAAAATTTATTTTTTTTTAAATAAGACTCAATCTGTACGTTAAATGTAAATTAAAATGTAGATATATAATGTAAATACAAACAGTAAATTGCATTGTAGTTAATATCGTAATTAATTACTTGAATTGTACACTCATATTTTCTGCTGCAAAAGGATCCATCATAAATACACATAATATGATCTATTCTCCAAAGGAATACTTTTTTTATTATCTTCTATTAATTACGAATATTAAGAAGAAAATCCTGGGCGAAGAAAAATAATTACTTTTCAGATAGTAGGAATCGAGTCTTCATAAAAAGAACTAGGGGGGCTGCGTCCCCCCAGCGTGCCTTCGGCACCCCCCCCCCGCCCCCACACACACGTGCTCCTCGCTTCGCTCGTCGCCCGCCCCCTCCCTATGTAAAAACTTCGTTTTTACATAATAAGCACGACCGCAATACTCAGGAGAACCTTGTATTTTTATAAAAGCGAAAATTGCAACACTTCCGATATTTATAATAAAAAAAAAAATTAAATATATAATAATAATAAAAAACCTAACTACATATACCTATACAATCTCAATTACAAAAAAATACTTGCGCACATGTGCATATATACACACTAATACCGCGAAAAGGAGAAAAACAGAAGGAGAATGCTCAATACTGATGCATTCGGCAACGGCAATCTGGCTTAGCCCTGCGACCTGCGTGCATGAATACTTATACTGCAGCAGTCGTAACGGCTACGCTAGGTACCTCTAGAGTAGTGTAAACGACGGGCACTGCTGCAGACTGTTTCTTGGGTGTGTAAATGTTGTCTGAGTCATCTATTTATTAATTATATGTGGTTTTTAGGTGCTCAACTTTCCTTGTTTGGCTCTTACACTAGTGACTATTATGTGTACAGTTAAGCTGCTGCTTGTGTCTTCAGCGTCTTTAGTGAAACAACGGTTTAAGGTCTCCACCAGGTCTTACCCTTTAGTTGTTACAGGAAGCTGGTACAGTGTGTGAACAACAGCCATTGCTGCAGACTTTTCTTTTGTATGGTATGTTTTTTTTGAGTCATCTATTTATTAGTCATATGTGGTTTTTAGGTGCTCAACTCTCCTCGCTTGTCCCCCAGAATAGGAACTGATCTGCTGTTCATGCGCTTTGCTGATCCCTAGGCTGAGGCATTCCCTGACATTGAAACACAATTGATGGTCTCTGTCAGTACTTTCCTCCTAGGTGGTGTGGTTTATACTGACACAGTGGATCGCTGTTAGATGATTCTCAGCAGACTGGCATCCATGGAGTAGTGCCAGCCTAGACCGTCTAGCCCTATTTTGCAACTTCTGCAGCTCTAAGTGATCTTCGAGTGTTAGTGCTATAAAGTGTGAGGGGATAGGTAATAGGAACTGGGAAATATTATATAAGTGCTGTGTGTGTTGTTACATGCGATAAGGGTAGGTAGTTGTCCCTGGTAATATTAGCTCGTCTATTTAATTTCTAAGTTTAGTCAGGGTGTAAGAACTCGCTTCAGGGTATCTGTTGTATTAAAATACATCATTATGTATTTCGCAGATTTCTACCCAGTGAGACTTGCCTATTTAATAGTTTTCTACATGTTGTAAGACTGAGTCAGCTAGAACATTGCATTCTTTATGCATTGAAATTTATCATATTACAACATTTATAACTCATACATTACACAAAACTTTTTTTTATATACATAGTAGATTAAGCTGGATAATCTTATATCAATTTTTTTAAATTTGTTATTAAAAATCTTTTTGTAGAAAACAAGGAAATAGATATTTTGTTTCTTTAATTATTCTTCCAATGTGTTTATCCCATTGAATATTGTAATCAAATGTAATTTTGTATCTTATTATTATGGTTTTGTAATTATATTATCTTTGGAATCTTATGTCGATTTTTTCCATCTTATTTAGAGCTATTGTATCGAATACTTCTGTGTAAATCTAATTCTGTGAAATAATAAGCGAAAATTCACTATACGTGTATTGGGGTATTAAAAATCATGTTTATACGTTTAGATGATCCAGTAATTATTGTACATAAAAATGTTAATTGGAAATAAGTTTTGTTTAAACTATATCTACATGCTTTGTATTTAACAGTTTTATTGAAAGTCAAATTCTTGTATGATAAGCGAAAATCGACTATTTCAGGTGTATTTAGGCATTAAAAATCGTTTTTATAGGTCTAAGCGGTCAGGAACCCATTTTATATGAAAATATTAAATGGGAAAAAGTTTTGATTAAATATTATGTAGAACTTTTGTATTGAACATGTTTGTGTAAAATCAAATCCTGTCAAGTTTTAGCCGAAAATCGTCCATTTTATGTATGTTTTGACGTTTAAAATCGTTTTTATAAGTCTAACTCGACAGGAGTTGATTTTACACGAAAATGTTAAATAGAATAAAGTTTTGTTTAAATATTATCTACAACTTTTGTATTAAACATGTTTGTGAAAAATCAAATCCTGTAAGTTATAGCCGAAAATCGTTCATTTTATGTGTATTTTGGCGTTTAAAATCGTTTTTATAAGTCTAGCTCGTCAGGAGTTGATTTTACAAAAAAATTTTAAATGGAAAAAAGTTTTATTTTAATATTATCTACAACTTTTGTATTATATATGTTTGTGTAAAATCAAATCCTGAGAAGTTATAGCTGAAAATCATTAATTTTTGACCATTTTTGGCCGTTTTTCGCAGTTATCTTGGCAAATATTGCTCGTAAAAAAAAGTGTTCAAAATAAAAAAGCTGTATTTTAATTAGTTTTATCAGATAGACCAGTACATATTAGCTTAAAATTAATGTTTCTAGACATTAGGCTTAAAAATCGATTTTTTGAGATATTTCTTTGTGCTCGCATTTGAAAAATTTTTCATCGATCTATCTCAATATAGAACCAGCAGTTAGGTATAATTAGAGGAGTATTTTCCCGCAATCCCGATGAAATCGGTCGAAAATTCATCGAGATAATCGAGAAACTTGAGCACATACGGACGTACAGACATACATACATCTCAGAAAACGCTTAAAACGCACTCGCTCTGAGTGGAACATGGTTATTACACATTAATTTTTCAGTATTTGAATTCTTACAATTTTCGCTGTGGTGAAATTATAAGGCTCTCCCGAGTAGCGGTCGTGCCTAAATAGTACATTTCGACACGGGTGGGGAAGTCGATTATTTAGCTGGTGTGACTTTTTGCACGAGCGAAGCGAGTGCGAAAAAGTCACACCACCTAAATAATCGACTTACGCACTAGTTTCGAACGGTATTTTATACCACGAGCGCCGAAAAATCATATCAAAGTTGTGATTTTGAGGTTAGAGTGGTATAAAATTGTTTTTTAATCTACAGACAGAGATTTAGACTGAAAAGGTAATTTCTTTTGTCAAAGTATAATTTGGCTTGAAATAGAAAATTATTTTATTTAAATAATAATAATACATGTTTGTAAGAAACTATTGTATCTTGTAGAAAAAATGTTCATTCTATCAAATAAAGACAATAAGAGAATTAGTAAAACTTGTTTTTCTTGTCTCTCTATAAAGCAGTTGACGGATACAAAATTATGGTTCAGGTACGAATTAGCACTACTAATTTTTTTAATAGGAAACTTGTGAAGCTTCGCTGCTCACTCATGTTTATAAAATATTTTGCCTTTTAACAAATACTAATTTTTAGGGAATATCTTTGCAAATCATATAGATATAGATAAGGCTATTAGTCTTTCCCTTGATAATTTAATCAATACGTATTATCAAATCGCAATAACTTTTTATCCTTAAAATTCCTTTAAAAATTTAGAAAATTAAAAATCTTGTATTTCGGCTAATTTTTATAGCACATCGACCTACCAGGACTCAAGTTCAAGATTCTGACACACAAAAAAGCTAAACAAATTGTGCAACGATCGTAAGTGTGTTCCTGTTCCTATATAGATAAATATATCGATAGGAAAAGCACATTAACAACATTAATTTATGTACGCAGCTGATTCGTTGCCATTATTTGTAATAGATTTTTTATTTTTTTATTTTTTTTTATTGCAAGGCAAAAATTTTGAGCGTTGATTCATTTGTCTGCTTAAACTTAGGAGTTCCCAAAAAAGTTAAGAGTTCCTGAGATTTACCCGTACCTATATTAATGTGAATTACTTATAACACAAAGTAATATTAACTATGCACATCTATATTTAGATGTAAACGATAAGTAACTGTAACAATTTTTACTTGATGTTTAATTTTGTGACTATTATTAAAAATCTCTTGAATGCTAAGAATTAATATTTTAAACATTTATAACTCTTTGAATATTGGTTTCTCGTAGATATTGAATGAAACATTTTAATCTTAAAATTGCCGGAATTTTCAAGAAAAAATTATTCTGATCGCAAAAGATTGTTTTTATTTGTTTAAATAGCGTTTCTGTTCAAACAAATGCACTTAAATCAAAGTTCTTGCAATTTTGTTAAATTGTAACCCTGAAATTTAGATTCTGCGAATCAACATCTATAAAAAGGGATGGTTACTTTATGCAATTGCGTCAGCAGGTATACAGGGGGAGATAGAAGCGAAAAATTTTCCGGCGCCAGCTAGAATCGCTAGAAAGTGAAAAACAATTCGCGAGCGGTGCAGAGACACGCAGTACACGCGCGCATTCATATGACAACATTGCCGCCGAGACGCGCCGCCGCTGCCGCAGCCCCGCGGCCGGAAGCTCCGCCTCCCTACCCTCCGGCCGTTTGCTGTTTGTTATTTCTGCGTGTTTTTCTCAGGCTTAATTTTACCTAATGAAAAAAAGTGCTAGGCGATCCTTATGTAAAATTTCACGCTCTACAACTTTTGTTTGGGACTTTTTTCGATATCTATTATCGTTCGCGAGTTATAAGCAAAAACCCGTTTTCGGGAGTGGTTTTTCGCCAAATTAGGGGTGACGCCGGCGTTTTTGGAAGCTGCATTTTTGGCCATCCTTTTTAGATGATGTGTTTTACCGAATATCCAAAATGCAGCCATTCACCAGAGAAAGTCGATTTCAGACCTTCGTTTACTGGCATCAAATTTTAAGTTTCGTTAAATCGTTATAGAAACATTATTAGAGCTATTAGAAGTTCGAATCATATGATTTTAGAAAGTATCTGTGGATGTGTGCGCGTGCGTGCGTGCGTGCATGCCTGTGTGTGTGTGTGTGTGTGTGTGTGTGTGTGTGTGTGTGTGTGTGTGTGTGTGTGTGTGTGTGTGTGTGTGTGTGTGTGTGTGTGTGTGTGTGTGTGTGTGTGTGTGTGTGTGTGTGTGTGTGTGTGTGTGTGTGTGTGTGTGTGTGTGTGTGTGTGTGTGTGTGTGTGTGTGTGTGTGTGTGTGTGTGTGTGTGTGTGTGTGTGTGTGTGTGTGTGTGTGTGTGTGTGTGTGTGTGTGTGTGTGTGTGTGTGTGTGTGTGTGTGTGTGTGTGTGTGTGTGTGTGTGTGTGTACGTAGGAGAGGGCGAGACACGGCGTGGCAGGCGGGTAAATTTGGCACCTCGATATTTAAAAAGTAAATAAATATTTAGAAATAAATGTTTATAAAAAAAAGAAAAATACTTCTAGTTTTTGTCTCTGCTCAAAATATATAAAAAGAAAGTCATGTTAATAAGTTTAATGAAAATGAAATTTGAAGCTGAAAAAAAAGGTTGGTTTCATTTTTTATTCGTCTGTTAGAATGCAAAAAAAGGATGGAACCGTCTAAATTAAGTGTATTTCGATAGTTTGGACATTGAACTTTGAAGCCTCGTTTGATTTTTTACTTAATAGTGCTTGATAATTATGTATTAACGATTGAAAAAAACGATGAATACGGGGCACGTGTGTCACCCTGGTGGGGCACGAGTAGCACACGGCGATGTCCGTCAGGAGCGCTGGAGCAAAACAGCAAGTCAGAGCAATCGGAGCTTGCTCAAGATGGCAATATTTGTTATGTTAATGATATTACTGCCAAAGCTTTAAATTTAAATTAATATTTTGTTTTAATTATCGATCTTAAGTATTATTACTGTGATAAATAAATTTATAGATTGTTATTTGTCATACTTATGGAAATTATAATATAATAGTTTGTATTAAAAATACTCTGTTAATAAAGGCAATCTAATTTTGATAAAATATAGTTTGAAATGTTTTATTTTATTATATTCAATAAAAATTATGTACGCTTTGTCAATTAAAATTTATTGCCCTTTCTTAAAGGTCGCTATGACAGTTCATCGTTTCGTGTGCTACTCGTGCCACACCCCCTGTTATTCGTGCCCCTTAGTGGGGTACGTGGAGCATTATTAAACGTTTTGCTTTTTCATTTTTGGTGAAAAATACGGGTTAATAAAACATTTTCTATAACTAGAATCGTGTTTTGGATGAACTGATCTATTGATTACATATTTTATTATTATCTAAATCTGTTTTTAATATATTTAATTTCAATTTAAAGTTAAGGTGTCCATGACGCCCCACCTTCCTCTATACCGCTTTAGCTCAGGATATAACCAATCGATTTTAACCAGAGAGGTCTCATTTTATGTTTTTTTTTTGTCGGAATCCGGAAAAAAATTATTAATCTTTTGATTCGCTGATGCATTTTTGTTTAATGGTGAATTTCGATTTTCGAAAAATTAATTTTTCCGTTTTTTTAATGATAGGATTGAGATATTTCAATCGGACAAATAGCAGTTCAAAGAGTATAGAAATACTTATATTTTCCAACAAAAAATTTATATTAGCTATTACGGTTCTTTTGTTTTTAACAAAAATGTGTTTTTCTTTTAAAAGGTTATAACTCACAAATTAAATGGCAAAATGTTTTGAAAAAAAATCATGATAATGCCGAATACAAATAGCTATAATTTTTAAAATTTTCAATTCACTCTGTCGACTATTTATTGAGTAAAAAATTGAAAACTGAAAAAAATGAGTTTTCTATGTCCAACGATTACGGGAGTAAAATTAGGTTATTCGCTTTGAAATGTTTTTTAGAGATAAATTTTGTATAGCTTTCGGCTGAGTTCATTGGGCAAAATGATTTGTCCATAAATGTTCGAGATATTTGAGGTTAAAATTTTTTTAACCTTTTTTTTAAATTGTGATTTCTCGAGAACGGCTCGATGTATCAGCTTCAAATTTATATACAATTTTGTATGTGATATAGATAATATGTGCGCGAATTTTCATAAAGATCGTACGATTACTTTCCAAGATATTTGACATTTAAAATTTTCGTATTTTACAAAGTAATTGTCTTTGTCGCACGATAACTAGAGTAAAATTGGTTTAATCACTTTGAAATTTTATGGAAATGAAGAGTTTATATATTTATCGTATAAGTTCTTTAGGTAAATGAATTGGCTCATGATTTTTAGAGATATTTAAGGTTAAAATTTTTGTACGGTTTTTTTCCAAAATCATAATTTCTAAATGACGACACCATGTACCCGCTTAAAATTTATTTAATTTCATCCAGATTATATGGTTACTTTTTGAGATATTTGATATTTAAAATTTTGGTATTTCTGAAAATGACTTTCTTTGTCGCACAATAATTGGAGTAAAATTGTTTTAATTGCTTTGAAATTTGGTGGTAATGTAGAGTTTGTATATTATTATGAGTTCTTCGAGTAAAAGAATTCGTCTCGGAATTCGTTTATGAATTTCAGAGATATTTGAGGTTAAAATTGTTTTAGCCCTCTTTTCAAATCGTAATTTCTCAAGAATGGCTTTACGTCTACGCGCTCCTATGGTTTATTTGCTTTTGTTTTTTATTGAGATTATTTAACAGTGCGCTTCGCCGAAACATGGAGTTAGACAGATACGTTGTCCAATATGAATAGTATATTACGACACAAGGCCAGGAAGTTGGATTTCCTGGCCGGCGCCATTTTGACGCCCGAGGCGAAGCCGAGGGGGTCGATGCGCGCCGACCAGGACATCCAACATTCTGGCCAAGTATCGTATACTATTTTTCTTCATCCCCCGCCGAAAGTACGCCCATATAGTTTTGATATTAATTAATAAAATAGCGTTGTTGGTTGCTAACTACGGCTCGGCCATACGTATAAAAGGCCTGCTTCAGTGCCACTTTACATATCGCGGAGCGTAAGGCTCGACTTCTGCTTTTTTTGATGCCCGCCCGACTTTTGCAAAACCGAGGCGAAGCCGAGGTTTTGCTGGTCGGGGCGGGCATCAAAAACACTAGCAAAAGATACTTAAAAAAGATGATGGACCAACAATATGTACATACTTAATTGATACTCATTTCAACTACAGAACAACCTCTCAATGGTTCCTCTGTTTGTCTTTTTCTATCCCATAAGCGATACATTATAGAATGAGAGTCAAAAAACTTTCACATATAAGTATATAGTTACACCATGCCTTGAAACTCAAAATGTAAACATCATGTCTATATATGTATAGAAGCTTTCTGACAGCGTGTATGCAATATAAGAACATAATTGATTATTAGAGTTATAAATATATTGTTCAATATATTAATAATAACATAAAATTAATTTAATACGCCTATATCTTTTCAATTTTCCGATTTTAGAAATGATTTTCTTGTCATCACATTTAGAAGGGTTAGCATAGTTTAGGTTACAACACGTGCGCTGTCGCGGACGTTGCCACGCAACGATCAACAAAGAGCGGCCACAAAAGTCGCTCTTCCCGGCGCGAAATCGAGCCGGGAAGACCGTACTTTCGGCTAAGGGATGAAGAAAATACATTTAAGAATACTTTTGGCTGCACTTCGATAATAATCGCGTTCTATCTTTTATAAATGCAAACATGAAATTTATATACAATTTTGAGTATAGTATAGGCAATATGTGTGTAAAATTTTATCAAGAAACATCATTTACGAGGGTCATTTGACAAGTACCTAGCCTCATCGCCAGATGGTGCCACTATCGCACCAGAAATACACTACAGTGCAGTATCTTCCTGTAAACGGTTACAGACGAAATTTCAGCCGGATCGGAGTTGTAGTTTATTTTTGAGAGCGTGTGAAAGCAAATGTGTCCGTTGATTTTTGAAAAAATGGAGAAAGAACAATATCGGTCGGTGATTCGATTCTTGTTTTTGGAAGGGAAATCGCGCAGTGAAATTAAAGAACGCTTGGATGCAGTGCATGGGGATGCTTCTTCTTCGATGGCGACCGTTAAATTTTGGTATAACGAGTTTCAACGTGGTCGTACGTCGGTTTTTGATGATCCACGCCCAGGTGCTCCGAAAACAGCCACTACGGAGGAGAACGTGACAAAAATACACGATATCGTTTTGTCAGACCGCCGATTAAAGGTGCACGAGATAGCTGCGATAGTAGGCATCTCAGAAGAACGCGTGTGGCATATCCTACATGAGATTTTAGGCATGAGGAAGCTGTCAGCAAGGTGGGTGCCGCGTTTGCTGACTGCAGACAACAAGCGCATCCGTGTGACCAGTTCAGAGCAGTGTTTGGAGCTGTTTAATCGCAATCCAAAAGAGTTTTTGCGTCGTTACGTGACCGTCGACGAAACATGGATTCACTACTACACTCCAGAGACCAAGGAGCAGTCAAAACAGTGGACCTTACCCGGTGAATCTGCTCCGAAGAAGGCGAAGACGGTCCCGTCGGCCGGAAAGGTGATGGCCACTGTTTTCTGGGATTCTCAAGGTGTGATTTTTATTGACTATCTGGAGAAGGGCAAAACGGTCACAGGACAGTACTACGCCGAACTATTGAGCCGATTTGACGCCGTGTTAGAAGAAAAACGGCCCCATTTGTCTAAAAAGAAAGTGCTTTTCCACCACGATAATGCACCGGCTCACACTTCTGCACTCGCCACAGCTAAATTGGTCGAATTACGCTACGAACTGCTGCCCCATCCACCGTATTCTCCAGATTTGGCTCCGTGCGACTTTTTTTTGTTTCCGAACCTAAAAAATTCGCTCGCCGGGAAGAGATTCCACTCCAATAACGAAATAATCGCCGCCACGGAGGCCTATTTTGCAAACCAAGAGAAAACATTTTTTTTCAACGGGGTTAAAAAAATTGGAACACCGCTGGACCAAGTGTATTCAACTAAAAGGAGACTACATTGAAAAATAAATTTTATTTTTTGTAAAATTTTGGTGTTTTCATTTGTAGGCTAGGTACTTATCAAATGACCCTCGTATTATACTAAATATTGTACTACAATGCTTCTGAGGTAATAGGAATGTAGGAAAGGAATTCATATAGATGGTGTATAGTGCATGTGTGTTAGTTGTGCTCCGGATAGGTAGTTCTTTTATTATTAATATCTCAACATAGTAATTTTCTGTTGACATAATATCAGTGGTAGCAAATAAAAGATTTCAAGAATAAGAAAAAATGTATAACTTTTGTAAATATTCATGAAGTTGTAAATCATTGAAAAAATATGTAGAATGAATAAACATATTTTATATTTTAATTATATAAATGTTATACATATAATTTAAATTTAATTTAAACTTTTTATAGCTATGATTATATTTTTAGAGCAGCTATAATATAATATTTTCACGTGTATAAATATTTATTCTTCATCAAAAGTAGCAACATAATCCTGGTGTGACGTTTTTAATTTGAAAATTGACAAACAATTCGCCAACCGTTGGTTAATATGTTTACCAGGGTATGTGCCTATAAATTGGCAGCGGCTTTTAATTAGGAATAACGTTTCTAAAAAAACAATCGGCCGGATGTTATTGAAATATTAAATTTAATTAGTCTGCCAGCATAGGCGACAAAATCTGCTGTTTTTTTTTATTAAAGCTGCGAACTTTCGAGTATTGAAAAATTAATAACATAAAATATTGAAAAAACCGCTGCCAATTCATTGGCACGTGACTTCCTTAAACCTAATTTACTGATTCCTTTATTTAATTTTTAATGCTAAAATTTAAAATTATTACACCAAATTATGAGATAATTCTAATTACACTCATTTATTAACTTTTAAATTATTTATAAAATATGAATAAAATAACAGGTGTGATTTCATTTTCAAATTATGTATAAAACTGAATAAAATAATTGATCATAATATTAAATTCAAAACCTTTTAAAATTACTAAATAACCTTTACTTCAAATCATAGTTTCTTGATAAAATTGTATACATATATTGCATATATATAACACATATACTGATAGAAAGAAGGGTTTGAGAGAAATGCGTGATTCATTTGCGAAGAAATTTTTTCATTATGTTTGACTCAAATGAACATGCTTTAAGAGTTAAGGAATATTCATTAACTGTTAATACTCGGATTCATTGTATGGCAGACGTTGCGAATCCTTACTGTAACGTAATCATTTCTTTAATGTTAATAAATCGCTGTTATTTTAAAATCAATAAGATTAGGAGAGGGCGCGAAACGCGCTTAAAAGTCGCTTGTTGTATATATAATATATACCAGCAATATAAGCAAGCGTGTTGCTCCGTGACCTACGAGTCTGCGTGTTTCTGCTGCGTACGTCTCACCCTTTTACAGTTTTACTGGACATGTTCATAGCCTTCCGTTGGATTCAAGTCTTAGTGCTGTCTCACTCATGTATTAATACTATTACAGTCACACAATAAATAGTAACAACTATTTATAAAAACAAGGATGTAATTTATTCAAGATAAATAACACAAAAGGTTAAATGTGTCATCAACAAGGTCTCGAATCAACTAACTGAAAAACTAAATTGAATTGAAAACAACAAACTAATCGCTTAGCAACGCTTTCGTTCTTTTTTATGTTCGATGACAATAGACTAATACATAACATTATTCCCCCTCTTTTCAGATTGTCGTCCCAACAATATTAAGATCAAACGAAAAAGAAGGCGTATTCTTCAAGCGAGCTGATCATTGGCTCACCCAACCAAAAGGGCCCGTCTCTTGAAAAATAGTCCTCCTCATACAAAACAGAATTAAAATGGCTTCATCTTCAAGCGGGCTGATCCTTGGCTCACCTGGCAAAACAGCCCGTCTCTTGAATTCGTCCATCTTGAAATAATCTTGAAATCATCTTCAAACCATCTTGAAATCATCTTCAAACCATCTTGAAATCATCTTGAAATATTTTTAGAATCGTCTACTTTTTAAGCGGGTTGATCCTTGACTCATCCGGTCAGAGGATCCGTCTCTTAAAACGTAGAATCGTCATTTTTGGGTATCATCATGTCATTATCGGTGGGTAAATTCTTGTCGGTAATTCTTAGACACAAGTGGGGAGTTGGCACACTGTGGTATCTCATCTCTGTCCCTACTCTGGCATTTGCCCTGTGTCTCACGGGAAAAACCACGGCTCAAAATAACCGTGAGTAGAGTAGAAGAAATTACCTATCGTGGTAGGTTGCCAAATGTTTTTTTTTTGTGTTAATTGGTGAATTTTATTGATGTTGGTTCTTAGTCTCTGGACGTAGCTGTCATAGTTACGACAATCTTCTTCTTCTGGAGGACATCCGCGTATCAAATCCAGAGGAAGCCTCAAGTCTATACCGGTGTACATCTCCGCTGGTGTGGCCCAGTTGTTGCGTGTAGGCTAAAAGATACAAGGAAATCCAACGATCCCAATCTTTTTGGTTGTCTGTTATGCATTTGAACAAGTATTTTAGTATCGTTCTGTTATGTCTTTCTACCTGACCATTCGATTGAGAGTGTAATGGTGTTGCCCTAGTCTTCCGAATTCCTAGCAACTGAGACAGTTCCTTAATTAGCTTAGAGTATTCTGTTGTGAAATTGAGTTCCTATTTTGCTCCGTAATAACTTTTACTTCTAAAGCTCGCGTAAGAGCAACCTTAAGAGAGGTTATATGCTCTAATTGAAGAGTTTCCCTAACTCCAATATTGTAAATACCGATAATAAATTGAGAACAAGCTATCTTATCTTGTACCTGTAATGAACATTCAGGATATGCTAATTCTACTGACTTTTCTACATCAGCTGCTAATGTAGGAAGATCCTCCCCAGGCTTTTGCCGCCTATTTTGGAGTAAAGAATAATTACTTGATCCTAAAGGTTCACCGAATCGTGCCTCTAATTTTTCTAACAAGGTCTTCAAATCCAAAGTCTCAGTATCCTTAAAGCTACTCAAAATGCTTTTCGCCTTATTACGCAAAGAAGCAGCTAAAGCTACCATCTTTTTTTCATCATTCCAATTGTTAGATCTTGCAATTAAATTGAACTGATTCAAATATTCAGACAGAGAAGTCGTACCATCATAAATATCAGGTTTTAGATTATAGCCTAACCCTAAATCGACTGGTGTAACCTAATTTTCAACAAGTGATCCCGTGTTTCCAAATGAACTTTCACCTAACCTAATTGGTTGTGTGTTCCTCTTACTCGTGTAAATCACATTTGTTGTTGCTGCTGTTTGTATATTAGAATGTTGGGTTGTACTCATCTCGTTTAATTTCTGTCGAAGTTGTTCCTGGAGAGAGAGTCGCTCTGCCCGCAGGTCATCAATGGTACGCTGACGCTCGATTAATTCAGCGTCGCGTATCCGTAACTTCGCCGCGAGGTGTTTCTCCTTGGTGCTGTGATGTTGTAGTCTCGCTTCAAGTTGTTGACGTCGTTGATGTTCAGCCTCACAATCGACTTCCAACTTTTCGAGTCGTTATCGGTAAGTATCCATTTAAGTCCTAGCCTCATTAAGTTCCAAGAGCGCTTCACGAAGAAGAGTAGGCTGGAGTACATCGACCGTCGGTGAGACATCAGCCACCATCGATGAGTCATCGGTCATCACACGCGCATCAGTCACCGAGTGTGTGCCAGTCGTCGAGCGCGAGTCACCAGGCTAACTCAAATTGACGAGAATCGGGTCAGAAATTGCGGAGTTAAGTATACTTGTTTGATTTTGACTTAAATTTTCAGTAGCAGCAATGGTATTGGTATCGGTGGTATTGACCGCAGCAGTTTCGGCAGTAGAAACTTTGGCAGCAGTAGTAGCAGCCTCGGTAGCAGTCTGTGCTCTGATTCTCGTCTGGAAAGGTGTACGCGTCGTTTTCGCTGACTTCTCAAATCCCTTCATTTCGTCTTCAAAATCTTCGGACGAACCCCCAAAATGTTACAGTCACGCAGACACACAATAAATAGTAACAACTATTTATAAAAATAAGAATGTAAGTTATTCAAGATAAATAACGCAAAAGGTTAAATGTGTGCTTAGCAACGCTTTCGTTCTTTTTTATGTTCGATGACAATAGACTAATACATAACAATACTATTAATGCAAGTCATACACAGCTTTCGAGAAATATTTATTTACCCTTAACGAACCATTAACCATTTCTTAACTGTTAAGGAATAGCGTCGGTAAAGTTGAACTTTTCCAAGTATTTACGCCAACTGCGCGTTCATTAAAGTCAAGCCGGAGACTTTGCGTAAAGTCATTCTTTCTAGCAGCGATGCAAAATGGTCTATAATTTTCATGTTTACTCATAAAACTCGAAAAATGACGATTTGAAAAAAATGTTAACAAAATTTTAACCTCAAATATCTCTGAAATTTATAGACAATTTAATAATATGATCTCGATAGAGTTTACACAAATATTGCAAATATCATTCAAAATTATCTATAAATTCAAAGCTGATACATGAGGCCTTTCACAATAAATTACGATTAAAAGAAAAAGGTTAACAAAACTTGAACATCAAATGTCTCTGAAATTTATGAACCAATACTTTTGCCCAAAGAATTCATACACAACGGAAATATATAAACTCTACATCTCCATATCTTCAATAATTTATAGATTAAATTATAGATCAAATAGTTAAGTATGTACATAATTAAAATTGTATGAAGCGTAGTCCTAACAAGAAAGTCATCTTTTATTTATAAATAATTAAGCAGTATTTATCTTGGTATTGGAATATGTATTGCAAAACTGTCGGTCGCCTAATTTATGCACACATAATAATAGACTATAAATTATCAAATGCAGTTTTAATCAGGTATGAAATGTGTATTAGTAAAGAGAGTGGTTTTTATCCAATATACATAAAATTAAAAATGAATGTAATTTATAACTGATGATTACATAAGGCTTATTCAAGCCTAATATTATTTAAAATAGATATTTCACGTTCTATTTGATGCTCTAACAAAACTCAGTCATTTGATCCATTACATAAGATGTATCAATAATATTAAGTTTCTAAATCAACCATGTTATCAAAAATGCTAATTATTAGTTTTTCTTGATATGTCAAAAAACCATAACATTTTCAATTAGCTTGGCCAACTTTGGTTAAAAAAGCATTTTGAAGAGTTTTACAAGTAAAATTAAAAAAAATTTTGTTGAACAAAAAATTTTAAGGCGAAGTCCTAATATTTTTCGATGGAAGGTATAATAAAAACCAACCAATCAGAGACATGCAAATTTCATTTAGTAAATAATATTATTACTTTCTATAACAAAATTGCAAACTTTTTCCTAGTCAATATTCCATACAAAAAGTTTCAAGATTTTGAGTAAAAAAAAGACAAAAGTTGGATTTTAACCAAAAATTGCAAAAAATATGAATTTTCAATGTTGCATAGCTTTTTTGTTTATGCAAATATCGATCTAATATTTTAGGAAAATGTTTTTTTTATAAAAAACTAAAAGTAAAAAAATTTTGAGCGTTTTTAACATTTTCACCTACTCTCTTCATGTGAAACATCGCATATATATATATATATATATATATATATATATATATATATATATATATATATATATATATATACTAGTGGGGCTTCGCCCCCCTGCTCGCTCCGCTCGCCAACCCCCGATTAAGAAAATTGTAATGATTTTTATATATTGTAACGGGCTACAGGCTGTCCTCGTTGCGCTTTATCTCGACGCGGACTTGCCGATGAACGGCGCAGCAATTGACAGGCGCGAGCACTTACTCGTGCCAACCCTCGACGATTAGCCGCCCGTCAGCTCCGTGCTGTTGCTCGCCGTCGGCTGCTTTCAGCAGCAGCCGCGCCTTTTCGCTCCGTTACAACGCGCGACTTCGTCGTCGCGCTCTCTCTCGAGCGTGCTGCCCCAGCTACTCAGCTATCATGCGAGTACTACGTACTCGCGACCGCGGAGGCCGGCGGTATTCTTCACCGTGCCACCGAATAGGGAAGCGGAATTAGGATGCGCTAAATAACAGGTGAACAAGTGTAAAAGAAATACTTACATTTATTGACCCTCGAGCGGTTATTGAATTACACACGCGGCGCGTATTCTAGGTACGCGCCGATTCGGGTGGTGCGCCCGCATACGCGAAGTCCGTGTGAGCTCGGTTGCAAACACGTAAGCGCATAGGCGGCTCGCGCCGACGTAGGCCGATCGCCGCGCGCGATCGACTCTCGCGTGCGCGTCGGCGGCCTCGCTCGCTCGCGCGGGTCTCGCTCCCCGGACGCTCGTCGTCCGCGGGGGGAGCACGCGATCGCCTGCCCAGGACTTACCTCCGTAGCCTATAGTCAGGGCTGGAGCGGACCCTCTCGGCGGTGTCGGCTGCCGTGCGCAGCGGCGTCTCTGTCTCTCTCTCTCTCTCCTCTTCTCTCGGCCGCGGGGCTCTCTCTCTCTTTCGCTCCCGCGAGTCGGCTCGGCCGTAGCTGGCTTCGGCCGCGATGCTCCCTTTCTCTCTCACTTGCGCTCTCGGCCGCGGTTGAGCGTGGCTCTCTCTCCCTCTCTCTCAACCACGAGGGAACGCGGCTCTCGGCGCCGTGCTGCGTCTCTCTCTCCTTCGCTGCACTATTGCACCGCTCGCTGCGGCGTCTCTCTCTCTTCCTCTCGTGCTCTCTCTCTCTCTCTCTCTCTCTCTCTCTCTCTCTCTCTCTCTCTCTCTCTCTCTCTCTCTCTCTCTCTCTCTCTCTCTCTCTCTCTCTCTCTCTCTCTCTCTCTCTCTCTCTCTCTCTCTCTCTCTCTCTCTCTCTCTCTCTCTCTCTCTCTCTCTCTCTCCAAGTCGTCGCGCACGGGGGACGAGCAGCTGCCTCAGCTACGGCAGAAGCGATACTGCCGGGCTCTGTCTCTCGCTCTCCTTCCCCCTCGCGCAAGGTTGTCGCGAGTTTTCATTTCGGGGCTCATTGTGTGTCGTAGTTGCGCTCGGTACTTTTCGCACAGCTACACGTGCGAGCAACTACACACACACGCAAGCCCCCGGAGTAATAGGAGGACAAGCTCGACTCTATTTGTGAATCCTCATGCCGCAATTGTCGGCCTTGCCTTCTCCAAGGCCGCGGTATGTTTATGTTTTCGGTCAACTACCTGTGTGTATACCGTGCGTCGGAGATCGGCTCGATCCGAGCTCCGTGTTCGCGCACATACACACACACAGACGCGCCTGTCGTTACAATATAAAATTATCGAATAAGGATTAATTTAAAGGCTGATTACTTTTGTTGAGAGAATAAATCTATAAATATATTTTCTATGATAATTTTTTTTAATGTTTTTATAAATTTCATGGTAAACGTCATTTGTAATTCATTTATCAGAAATCAAAATCGGATTAATTATACTTTCTCCAATATCTAATAAAAATGCCGCAAAATCTTTATTTTGTGTACGAATATTTACTTTAAATTAGAAATATTAAATAATGGCCAAAGGTATGAACTTTTGACAGTTTCTTCTGTAATAGCATTCTATAATAGTATCCAGTTTTAACTATTGGTAAAATTTGTCGAAAATCTCCACCTAAAACAATTAACTTTCCTCCAAAAGGTTCATTCTTGCAAGTGACACCTAAAGTATTATCAATAATTTCTAACACTTTTTTTGGAATCATTGAATTATAATGTCTGCTTCTTTCAATTTTTTGTTATCTGAATCCAATTTTACAAATGCACTTTCAATATTACTTAAATCTAAAGGTAATCTAAATGTACGATCACTGGTCATACCCTTTGGTAACAAAATAGAAGCTATTCCTGTTCAAGCCATAGATAAAAACTTTTTTTAATGAAATAAAATAATATATCAAAGTTTTATATAAAAAAGTTAATAAAAAACTAGAATTAGACCGTAGCGAGAAGTATCTTATTAGTTCAGCAATGCACTTCTGTTCCTTCATTACTATTTATTAAAAAGATCTAATTCCTTTCCTTATATCATTTATTTTTTATTATATGTCCCAAATATATTAGGGATATATTATTCGTCCGAAATACATTAGGGACATTCACAAGGGCCAGTTCGACCGTATTGCAATGATTCGAAAAATCCATATTGTTTGAGAGAACTGCTTTTTTCAATTGTAACGCGTAATTTACGTTTCCTTTGTTAAAGTTTGAAGGTTCCTTGACTGTTAACATAAGCCTTGCCCTGGAGGAACCACCATTTTGTGTTTCCTTTCTTCAAGTATAAAGGTTCCTTAACTGTTAACATAAGCCTTGCCTTGGGGGATCCACCTTTTTAATCACGGTATTCTATCTATATCCTTTCAAAATTTTTTTTAAAGTAATTGCTTCTGACTATACATTTATATCCTTCTATCTAAAATAGAACGTTACACGGTCCAAAATATTACGTTTCCATTGTTGAAGTTTGAAGATTCCTTAACTGTTAACCTTGCCCTGGAAGAATCACCTTTTTGAGCTCGACCATATGTTTATCCTGTAGCTTTAGAAATGATTGTGCGTGATTTTTCTATAGTCTGAATATACTCAATAATCCTTTTGAAGTTCCATAACATACAATTTTTGTCCTTTTATAATGTCTATTTCATTGGAGTACATTTACGTTTCTTTTGTTAAAGTTGCAAGGTTCTTCTAGAGAAACCATCTTTTTTATGACGGTATCTTTTTTTAATTGTAGTTTGTAATGTACGTTTTCTTTGTTGAAGTGAGAAGGTTCTTCGACTGTTATTAAAAGCCTTGAGGAGTTAAAAGTCATGGAGGAATCACCTTTTTGATCACGATATCCTATATTTATATTCTTCTAAAAGTTTTTCGAAAGGAATTGCTTCTGACTATAGATTTAACCCTACTGAATGTTCTTTCAACGAATAGATGAAAAATTATACGCCTGAGATATCCACATTGTACATTTGTAAGGTTCTTTGACTATTAACAAAAGTCTTGTCCTAGAGGTATCAACTTTTTGCTTTCAAAAGTTCGAAGGAAGCTTAGATTTTGCTTAAAATTTTTATACAGGGGCTTACGAGGTCGCTAATAACAATCTTGCTACAAGACTATTCAAATTAAAAATGGCGGTTCCAATATGGCCGTTAGAAGTTCGAAAAAAGCTTAGATTATGTTGAAAATTGGTATACAGGGATTTTTAAGGTCGCTGATCAAGATTTTGCTATTGGACGTTCACAGTTTAAAATGGCTGATCCAATATGGCGATTAATAGTTCGAAAAAAGCTTAGATTTTTCTCAAAATTGGAATACAGAGGTTTCGAAGTCGCTGATCCCGATTTTGCTAACAGACTTTTGAAATTCAAAAGGGCTGTCAAAAGATCGAAGGAAGCTTAGATTTTTCTCAAAATTGGAATACAGAGGTTTCGAAGTCACTGATCACAATTTTGCTATCAGACTTTCGAAATTCAAAATGGCGGATCCAATTTAACGGTTAAAAGTTCTAAGGAAGCTTAGATTTTGCTTAAAGTTTGTATACAGGGGTTCTCGAGGTCGCTGATCAAGATTCTGCTATTGGTCTTTCGAAATTCAAAATGGTGGATCCAATATGGTGGTTAAGAATTCGAAAAAAGCTTAGGTTTTTCTCAAAATTAGAATACAGAAGTTTCGAAGTCGCTGATCACGATTTTGCTATCAGACTTTCTTAATTCAAAATGGCTCTCCTTTATTATATTTTCTATTACATGATATAAAGCTATCTCTTGTTCGTTAGCTTGTGATTCTTAAATTTTAACATTGTTAGGATTAAAGATTATAGATAATAAAGATATTACAACCAGTGGATTAATAGCCATTTTCTAATTTTATTTGTTGCAATGACGTTCAAGGAACAGCCGTAGATTATTTATTCTATAATTATTATTTTACTTAAAATAACTTTATTTTATTTTTATGAACGTCAATTAAACTGACTTTTATTTCAGATATATCATAATTTTATCCCCTTTATTAAAATTGATGGCTATGTTATTTCACGTTTTATTCGTAAGCTGATTGGTCAGAAGCGTTGGCATGCTATAGCTATGTGCATGGCAACGTAATGTTGTTTGTTTATATTTTTCTTATAAGGTTATTTTCCCATTTTTGAATATTGTATTCAAAGTATAGTTTACTTTTAAAAAATTTTCTTCGGAAAATTTCTTCGAAGTATGACTCTTGGTATATGGTATATCTTCTTAAAGCCTGACCGCCTGGAGATTAACGAACCTTGTTTAATGTGTACTTTTACTCTTAAAAAGTTGTGAAATCTCCCTCAAAAAATTTTTTACAAAGGTAAAAACTTAGGCAATTATATACACAATGTAATTATTATCCATCCCTGCCCCTCCCCTCTCTTGCTCGCTCTCACCCTCCTTCTCAGTGCTCCCTCAATACCTGTCACACTCCGTACCAAAAACTTTAATGAGAATTTAAATATTTTTTTTAAACAATCAGGAAAACAAATAGTATAGTTATACAACTTTCTACGAAAGTATAAAATAAGGCAAGTTATAAGTGTTTTCTGTATAATATGTAGAACTCTCCCTCCCTCCATCCCTCCGTCCCTCCCTCTTTCTCCCCCTTTCCCCATCTTCCTCTCTGACTCTTTCTCTCTCTTCCCCCTCTCCCTCTTTCTCTCTTTCTTACCCTCCCCCTCTCTCTCTGCTTCTTTACAAAAAGAATATCATAGTTTGAAACAAACACATGAACGAAGTGGAATCAATTAATATGTTGACAAGTACATTTTTGTAACATAACAATTATAGGAATTATGGAGTGATTTTTCTAACATAAAATCGTATAAGTACTTCTAAAAATAAACTCATGAAAGTGGTGGAATCAATTTTATGCAGGCAAGTACATTCTTATACTAAAGAGATCATAATAATTTATAACAAACACATGAAATAAGTGGAATCAATTAAGTAGGCAAGTCAATTATTATAATAAAAAAAATATTTAAAAATAAAATTTGTTTAATATATTTACTATAAAAATTTGTATAAAAAAATAATTACATCTAACATAAAATATTACAAATACCAAAAAGTATAATTTTATAAATACGATAAACTATAATTCAAACACAAAATGGTGAAACATTTTTGAGTAACCATTTTCTAAGTACAGATCATAAGCATTTTCTGACTAGCGTTAATCAGCGCGCTACGCGTGCCAGTGTTCGTCTTTTGTCTCGCTCTTTCCGAAATTCGAGCTGGACTCAATTATTCGATATCATTCGGGGACAGAATAGATTATCGATCGAATTCTCAAATTATATAAGTGAAATTTTAGCTGTTTTTTTTTTTTTTTTTATTTAAATACACATACTTGCCGGACGCGTCGTTTCGCAGTTTTTAGGTGAACTGTAAATTGTAAATGTAAATTTGCATGGCATTATTAGTTTTCTGAAACTGTAAACGATTAATTCAAATTCGGTGTAAACGAGAACCTTAGCGGCAATAACTATACATTAGTAAGTTGAGAGGGATGTTAGCGCGTAAACCTTTAATGATTCTGAAATTACGTTGCCACGAGGCTCTATATATCTTTGAAACATGAAAATTTATAGCATTTCTAACATGAGGCTCTACACCTTTGAAACATGAAAATTCCTAACAGGTACCCGATATTTGACATTTATGGTGTACGTTTTTTATTTTCCGCTAGCGATTCATCGGTGTAAACGAGAACATTAGCGGCAATAACTATTCATTAGTAACTTGAAAGGGATGATAGCGCGTAAACCTTTAATGATTCTGAAATTACGTTGACATGACGCTCTACATCTTTGAAACATGAAAATTTCTAACAGGTACCCGATATTTGACATTTACTGATGTACGTTTTTTATTTTCCGCGAGCGATTATATATTAATGCAGTATATAAACAGCTTGAACTGCGAAACGACGCGTCCGGCAAGTATGTGTATTTAAATAAAAAAAAAAAAACAGCTAAAATTTCACTTATATAATTTGAGAATTCGATCGATAATCTATTCTGTCCCCGAATGATATCGAATAATTGAGTCCAGCTCGAATTTCGGAAAGAGCGAGACAAAAGACGAACACTGGCACGCGTAGCGCGCTGATTAACGCTAGTCAGAAAATGCTTATGATCTGTACTTAGAAAATGGTTACTCAAAAATGTTTCACCATTTTGTGTTTGAATTATAGTTTATCGTATTTATAAAATTATACTTTTTGGTATTTGTAATATTTTATGTTAGATGTAATTATTTTTTATACAAATTTTTATAGTAAATATATTAAACAAATTTTATTTTTAAATATTTTTTTATTATAATAATTGACTTGCCTACTGTACTTAATTGATTCCACTTATTTCATGTGTTTGTTATAAATTATTATGATCTCTTTAGTATAAGAATGTACTTGCCTGCATAAAATTGATTCCACCACTTTCATGAGTTTATTTTTAGAAGTACTTATACGATTTTATGTTAGAAAAATCACTCCATAATTCCTATAATTGTTATGTTACAAAAATGTACTTGTCAACATATTAATTGATTCCACTTCGTTCATGTGTTTGTTTCAAACTATGATATTCTTTTGTAAAGAAGCAGAGAGAGAGGGGGAGGGTAAGAAAGAGAGAAAGAGGGAGAGGGGGAAGAGAGAGAAAGAGTCAGAGAGGAAGATGGGGAAAGGGGGAGAAAGAGGGAGGGACGGAGGGATGGAGGGAGGGAGAGTTCTACATATTATACAGAAAACACTTATAACTTGCCTTATTTTATACTTTCGTAGAAAGTTGTATAACTATACTATTTGTTTTCCTGATTGTTTAAAAAAAATATTTAAATTCTCATTAAAGTTTTTGGTACGGAGTGTGACAGGTATTGAGGGAGCACTGAGAAGGAGGGTGAGAGCGAGCAAGAGAGGGGAGGGACAGGGATGGATAATAATTACATTGTGTATATAATTGCCTAAGTTTTTACCTTTGTAAAAAATTTTTTGAGGGAGATTTCACAACTTTTTAAGAGTAAAAGTACACATTAAACAAGGTTCGTTAATCTCCAGGCGGTCAGGCTTTAAGAAGATATACCATATACCAAGAGTCATACTTCGAAGAAATTTTCCGAAGAAAATTTTTTAAAAGGATCATAGATATCGATCAACCAAGAGGTGGCACCAAAAGGTGACACCCCGGCCGCCTGGAGGTTAAATAGAAAACACAAAAATTTATTATTTATTCGTAGAATCCCTTTTAATAAAATAAAACGTTAATACAATTATTAATCGTGAAAGTATATTTAACAATGTTTGTTAAGTATAAGACTGTACGTTAAGTGATTTTACAATTTCCTTTATATTTGACTTTCAGTATCGCAAGAAAGAAATTGAATTAAAAAACAAAAATTTATTATTCATTCGTAGAATTCCTTTTCATAATAAATAAAACGTAAATCATTTTAAAGCATTGCATAAATGTCGGAAAGTAATTCTTATGGTTTCTGAGAGAAATTTTTACGATTTTCAAAAGTTCTTATAAAAGGACTGTAAAAGTTTTGGAAAATAATTTTTAATTGCTTGCAAAAGTTTTTAAAAGATGTAGGGTAGATGTCCGTATTAGTGTGGGTTTAAGAAACTCATCAATTTTGTTGCATAATAATATCTATTTAAGCTGTATCAGAGATTCCGGACGGGTTTATATAGATAATAAAAGTAATAATCTACACGAAACAATTTTTTTTATAGGAAAATATTAATATTTACGAAAGTTACAAGCAATATAAAAAAAAAAAAATTTTTGTACGCATTTGTGTGCCCTAGCAGACAACAAAGTACATTTTTGTGTGCCCCGTATTAATGTGAGTGTACACGTTTGTGTGCCCCACTCAGTGTGTCTTGATAATATTATCATTACCAACAAAATTATTTTGTTAACTGTAGTGCATTTATAATCAATTTCTAACCCTTGTTTACATTGAATGTTAATTAATTCCAATACGGTAAAAATTGCTGAAGGTCGTCAATGCGATATGAAACAACGTTTGTGCGCAGACAACCTAACCTAACTTTTCTGTTCAAGCGCCGATACGAGCATGCTCGCCGTATTGTATTTGTGCACACACAAATCTGGACAAGTCGTTTTTCACTGCCCTATTAGTAGACACCATTAATTAAATATTAAAATCAATTGAAAACCTTTATATTAAGGTTTATTATATAACATAATATTATTTTATGATATAATCAATTGTATCTCACATTAAAATCCTTCCGAAACATTATTTAATGTTACTTTTAAAAATATCATTTCTTAGCAAGTTTTGACAAGGAAACACCGTGACACACCGCAAACCGTGAAACATATTTTTGAAAGTTCTTTTTTAATGTTATAGTAAATGAAAACAAATTAAGTAATTAATTCTATTTAAACTTAATTAACTATACTTTATGAAAAAAAATATTTTAGTGTTACGTTTTTACTCGTTCATTTCTAGGATATGTTTTAATAATAGGGCACACAAATATGGACAGGCACACTAATACGGACCACTACCCTAGTGATATAGCGATCATATTTGAAGATAAATTATACAGCAATATTAATATTTAATTATAAATAATAATCATTCATATCTGTTATTAATTTTTTTTCAAATAAATTATACAACAATAATATTTAATTATAAATAATAATAATCATTCATATAATCTGTTATTGATTTTTTTTTCAATGAAAATGCATAAATTATACAACAATATTAATATTTAATTATAAATATCATTCATATCTGTTATTAATTTTTTTTTCAATGAAAATGCAAATAATTGCTATACAATTTTTTTTTTATTAAAAATGCAAATAACTCTTGTTAGCATGCAAACAACTACAAATAACTGTAAAGAACTGTTTCTAACAGCAAATAATTCTTAAAAACTTATTAAGTATTAGCGTCCCAAAACATGCATTTATAAATTGCAAACAAAAATTATATTTAGTTATTAACATTAACTGCATAATTTATTTCTGTCTGGGTGGATCTGGGTTAGTACATACTATAACAATATTACATTGTAATATTTTTATTAAGATTCTTGTACTTCTATATTATTCGACAGATTGATAAAACCTCCTTATAACTAAACTCACATGTCCTGGGCGAGCCAACTTTCTTAGGTTGAGTCGCTACAGCTTACTTTTAAAGGAATATCTACAACAGTATTTCTCTTGGTTTCCACTTCATGAGGCTTTGGGTGCTTTGACAGACTTAAACATAATCTTTTGGTGGCCTTAAAATTTGTAACGAATTCATATGTACTATATGTTCAGCATTTTATTATAACAATCTAACTTTAATAGCACAATAAGATAAAGTTATGTATGAATAGAAGATACGTCCTAAACAGTTTGCTATATAATAAATTCGTGTTTCAGGTTCAATTGCATTTAGACCCTACATCCACATTATAGATCACACAGTAAACATATTTTTTATTTTATATAAAATGCATTTTTTAAATTGACTTATTTATTCACTCCTTTTATATTAATTATTTATGCTTTCGATTTTACAAAACTTTTATCAAAATACACAAAATAACGTACATTTCACTGATATATTTTACTAATATAAAAGCCCACAGATTAAGTTCACTGGACAGCATCAAGGTTTTATGTCACAATACTAAGTGATTTCAAGATTACGCGATGTTTCATTTTCACTCACACACTATAAACTTGCTTAGGGATTCTTCTCATATTAATTCTGTATCCATAAATTACTTAAAAATTCACTTATCACACAACTCATTTTGTTTTAATTATTTATGTTCTGTATATTTAAACACTTCTAATAAAAAACCTTCCATCTCACTATTTCCAGCTTTTAGTAAGTGGATATCCTTCTTATTTTAAATGTCGTCAGCTGTCACAAATGATTCACAAATTTTTTTAGATGATCCTTTTTTTACAGTTGAAGTATTCTTCCGGAAACATTTTTTAACCAAGATTATTACATCTTCCTTCTTTATTGTGCATAAGTTCACTAACACTGACATTCACCATAAAGTAGAACGATGCTTTGCTAGAGGGATAACTGCCACAGTATTTCTGCCTCTACTTACTACAGGAGGTTGCATACTTTGACAGACTTGAACATAATCTTTTGGTGATATGACATAATGATTTGACAAATATCCACAGCAGTGTTTTGCAAATATCGCAAACATGTCCTGTTATGTTGCTTATATTCATGATATTGCACAATCTATTCCTTGCAAAACAAAACCTGTGAAGATATTCATTCACTAATATACTGTTTATATGACACACATGAATTTATTTTAAAATCACTTATTTATCCACTTCTTTTATTTTCTTCATTTAAAATACTCTATATTACTTCTGTAAATTATTAAAAAAAATTAATAATATTCTTCTAAAATTAAATCTGATCATATGAAAAATTTTCATGTTTAGGATACATAGAGAACGACTTGAAAAATATTGTGTTGTAAATAGTATGTATTCTTTGCTCTTTCATAATAATATTAATTTGATTTTTCTTTCTTGAGTAGTACGATATTCTTACTATCTTCTTTGATATAATTCTATTCCTAAACATCTGTTCTTGTATTAAAATAACGCATCACTTAGCAATATTTTCTTGTATGCCATAGCTTATTATGAAGTTTATATGAACCTCATAAAATATAGTTATTTATTAATACTCACATTTTCTATCCTCAAAGCATTTGAAACTCATTTTTAATAAAGGTTTAAAATTTTATTACAAGCACTTTAAACACATCACACCAGAACAGTTTTGTATTTACTACGTAAAACACTGAGTCGATATCACTTTTTAAACACTTATTTTCAATAATATTTTAATGCAGTTCATGCAACACATCATATTGGTATTTTATTTTATTTAGTACACAAAACACTGATTAGATATTATTTTTTAATTAATAATCACTACATTATTTGTCGCCAATATAATTTGCAACTATAACCAAAAATCACAATTTCCTTTTCCTATTTTTTAAGAACTTACTTCAATTCAGAACAAAATACTTTTTCGTACTTTTAATCTAATACTGTCTAATAATTATAAACATCTTAGATCTTTGTTTTTCTAAAATTAAATCTGGTCGTATGAAAAATTTTCATGTTGAGGATATCTTGAAGAATATTGTGCTGTAAATAGTAATAATTCTCTGCTCTTTCATAATAATATTGATTAGGTTTTTTTTCTTTCTTGAGTAGTACTATATTCTTGAGTAGTACTACTTATATGATTTCTTACTATTTTCTTTAATATAATTCTATATAATATATATACATCCATATCTTGAAAATACTCCAAATAATCTTCTGGTATAATATCTGTAAAAATAAAAAATCACACAAAGTATCAATTTTTATAAAATGTTTTTAGCTATTTAACATTTAGCCTGTAAGTACTTATCTGATAAAAGTTATTTTCCCCGTTGATTATTTTCCCCATTGATACACGAAGAATAGATTAAAATTCTTTTGAATTCTCATCACTGGCTGCATATTTGAGATCGTTACATACTTATTATTAAATTAACTAACTCACGAAATAACATTTGTTAATGTATAAATATGTCATAAATTAACTTGACGAGTTGATTATAACTTTTTATACTACATGTATATAAGGTCTCATAGGGCTCACAATAACATTCACATAAGGTTAGGCCGGCCAGATGTGTCATGTGTGTGTTTATATATACATATACAGGCGTAAGGTATAGACGCCAACCGGAAATGTCGTAAGAGCTGCAAACCGGATGCCGGAAGAAAAAGACGAAAATTCTGAAAGCAAAACGAACATAAAATAATTCAGTTGTCTGTATCTTTTGAACGAGATAATATTTTTAAATAAAATCTTTCGATTTGAGTAGAGCAATGAAATGGCTTTCGATTAAGAGGGATATGTTATATAGTTGAAACTAACACAATAGGTATATAGGCGCATTGAATTTTTCGGACACCCATTTCAATGTATATGATAGCGCGGTCGTCCTAAGGCTCTTCTATAACTTGCCTTCGGAGCGCTCCCGCGCTCCTTGATCTCCGCGCGCGCAGCGCGCGTTTGATCTGGTCTTCTTTTTAAAATAAAGTTATGTTTCACTGAAATAAAAATATTATAGTTACTAAAATATTATGTGACACACACAAATAATTTAATTTATTTTATTTGTTTATTATATGGTAGAGAGAATCGTGCCAGTTTAGTATAATAAATATATAAAATAATGAAATTGAATATACGTATTTACACTCAAGCGCACGCACTCACACGCTTACACACGCACGCTCATACGATTTCATTAATTTTATTTATTAATTGTATTAAATGGGTAAGATACTTATTACAATAAAATATTGTACTAGTTTTATTTAAAATAGTTATTGAGGGCATGTCGAATAAGAATAAGAAACTTTACTGGCCACCACGTGTTTTAATTAAAAAATTAATTTGTAAACATTTATTTGATATAATCTCGACTTCAGGCCTTCGATTTGTGCGGAGATAATTTTCAGAAATTTTGTGGATCATTTTTGTTATAGTATCTGTGAGATATTTGGGTTGAAAAATCTGACGACTTTTTTAGATAATTGTAATTATTTAACATACACTCAATAAAAGGCAAACAAAAAATTTATTAATATATCATGATATGATATTTATGTATATAATAAATATTATAAATTCTATTAACTCTAGAAAAAAAAGAAAACAAGTCGATGTTTTTTTACAAATATTCTTCTTATCATGGTTATATTTGTAACGTAAATTCGGCACGCACAAACACGCAAATATCGTAAAGGCCGATAGGCATAGATAGAGTAGGGGGAGAGACAAGGCAGGGCAGCAGGAGAGACAAGGCAGAGCAGCAGGAGCCGCGTACGCGCACCGATGACAGGAGAACGAATAAGTCCACGATAGAATTCGGAGCGAGCCGGTAGCGCGCTTTTCGCTCCCGCCCGACTCGGCGAAAATTCAAGCCGACCAGAGGGAGAGGGCGAGGGGGTTTATCGCCTGCCAGACTGGACCTTCCCAGACGAAGCACCAGCCGCCAGCACGCGACCTGTCCACGTCCAGGACCACCGACAGGCCTCCTCTACTACAGACGCCCGGACGTAAGTCGCTCAGACTCACTCTCCTCTCTGGTTCCGCGAACCGAGCGCGCGTGGGACCGACTCCTAGACGTGCGAGTTTAGCGATAGGCGTAGGCCGCGAGCACATAGATTTAAGCCGAACCGAAGCGAGCCCGGGCGCGAAGCCGGGCCCTGCGAAGCAGAAGTCTGTAAAGCTAGTCCGTAAGTTAGAATTAATAAAGAGTCCGCCCGGACGAACCATTTATACAAAGTTGCTGCACCTCATTTATTCAGCCCCAATCCGATCCCATCCCGACTCCTGAGCTAGCCTGAGCTCATTCTTGCGACGTGGCGGCGCGAACGAGCGGATCGACATCGTCTACAAGGGGCTACTCGACCAGATACAAAAGGTAAGACGACGTCCGCCGGAAGCAAGGGATGGCCGCGCCCCCACGTCACATATTAATAAATTGAACATTATTAGAATCATTATTTTATTTTACGTTTTTATAATAATCCTATTTACATTATATCACTTCTTTTAATCAAACTTACTATTTGACTTTAGATATCATTTTAATATTTAAACTATTTTATTTTTTTCAAGAAAGTTCTTATTTGTTTAAACGTTTCGCACATATGACTAAAAATAAAATAGCAATACAAACTGACCACAGTCGAATAAAAATATCTCTTGTTTACTCGAGAATTATCTCGTATTCAAAGTTTATTTTTAACTTACCAATATTTTTATAAATGTCGTCGCGAAAAAAATATTCTTAGAAGCTTGATGACATTGAAAATTGTAATGGAAATTTAATATAATTATAATTATATTGCATATTTCGGTAAGAATGAAACCTTCGTTGATAAAAAAAACTTAAATTTTATGACATCAACAATACAAGTATCAATACGGGAAATGAAATATTATCCTAATATAATGTAAAAAAGATGAATTTTTCATAGAATTTTACCCGGAAAAATTCTCTGTTTATAAATAATGTCATCATTAATTTCATAAACAAAAAAAAATAATCGATAAAAATTTTCTTGCAAATTTTCATTTAATGTATTAAATTTTAGTAGTCAATTTTAGTATTTCACGTAAAATATGATTTGAAATAAGCATCTCAAAATTAAAAATCAAAAAGAATGTTGTGATAAATTTTTTTTAATCACTACTTTTAGTATCTTTATAAATAACTAAAGTAAGGGTAGCTCACCCATTCTATGTGTTTTTTTTAAACCTCGAAACAGGTCAACTATTATTTTTAATTTTCTTTACAACATGACATTTTTTAATCAAATATGGCTCGTCAAAACTTTGTTATTTTAAAAACAGGGTGAAAAAAATTATATTTACCCCCATAAAAATAGGGGGTGCAACCCCTTATCATTAAAACTATGTCCAAATACTCGTCTTTTTATAAGAAACAAATAGGTATTGGTTTCATTAAAAAATTCCGATTCCATCTCGAGATATTAAAAAAAAAACTGTTTTTGGGGGTGAACTTTAAGGGTGGTTTTCACTCCCAGATGTCTTTCTCCACAGATAAAAAAAATACGTGTCAAATATTTTTCGATACTCTAACCAGTTGCAAAGTTTCATGAAAATCGGAGGCAGACACTAACAAAAAGGTGATTAATTAAATTAGGGGTAATTCACCCCGTCAACGTGTTTTTATTTTTAAATCTCGAAACAGGTCAACTATAATTTTCAATTTTCTTCATAACATGGCAATTTTCAATCAAATTTAGCTCATTAAAACATGTTTATATCAAAAATACAAGGGAAAATATCATATTTGCCCTTATAAAAAATAGGGGATGTAACCCCCAGCATTAAAACTGTGCCGAAAAACTCGACTTTTCATAAGAAACAAATAGGTGTTGGTTTCATTAAAAAATTCCGATTCCATCTTGAGATATTAAAAAAAAACGGTTTTTGGGGTGAACTTTATGGGCGGTTTTCACCCCTTAGATATGTTTTTCCGCAGATAAAAAAAAATACGTGTCGAATATTTATTGACACTCTACTCATATGCGAAATTTCATCAAAATCGGAGGCGGACACCAAGTATCTTTTCCTTCTCAGTTTCCTGTACCTAAGATCCGTTCTCCCACATGAAATGGTTTAAATATAAGGGCTGGCAGCTCGCATGTGTTCATCTATAATGTTACCGCAGTAGCACCGGGTCCAGTGAAATTTATTTCTAACAATCTGTTCTTCCGTTGAACTTTTCACTAATCCTCTGATGATCCACTTTTTAAAACATCATACTGAGTTATATAATGATTTGTAATACTAAGATAAATGTAGAATATGCAACAGGTCATATAAAATGTGAAACCCAATCGAAACTTAAGAAACCAACATTATCATGGCCAAAAGTATATTAATACGTAAAAGTTGATAAGACTATGTCTCCCATGATCACTTAATTATATGTATTATCTTTATATGTGTTGCATTTAAGCCTTTATTATATATTTTTTGTGTGCAAATAGGCTTGTCACTCTTCCGTGTAGATGCATCTTGACATTTATTGCAGGGCTTTGAATTGAATTATATCCTACAATGAACTAAACTCAATAATCTCACTTTCATCTTTCTTATGAAATGGATATATTTTGATTCATTCCATCAGAATTATCACTGATTTTTTCTTCACACGTTTAACTAAATCTTAACAACTCATGTTTTTGGTTTGAATATCTGTATTTAATTTTCATACAGTATAATCCTGTCTTGAATTGAAGCACTTTTCAAATTTCAACAAAACTGTCACTGCACGCTTATATTATTAAGAGGATGTGTAACCCTAATTTCAATATTTTTTTAAATCAACATTCAAACATTTATTTGGAAAAAGACGGCTGTCAAGCGCTCCGTACACGCAAACACTATATGCAGATTTTTTTCTGGATAATTCTATTGATATTTGCGTGAGTTATGCTCGTTTGAAAAGTAGGTCAATTGTAGATTCCTACTTACCGACAGTACGGTTTTTATTTAATTAAATAAATTCTCATCATTTTTTTGGAAAAAGACGTCTGTCAAGCGCTCCGTACATGCAAACACTATATGCAGATTTTTTTCTGGATAATTCTATTGGTATTTGCGTGAGTTATGCTCGTTTGAAAAATAACGTCGGTACTCACATCCCCTTAAACTTGAAAAAACTTTTCAGATATACCTTACCTTTACATATAATAACACATTAAATTTTCACTTTTTGATTCACCTACAAATAAGTACAAATATTAAAACACTAAGAGAAAAATTATGCATGACAACAAGCTCTGCTGAAATCACATGACTAATGGTTATGTTTATATCGAGCTATTAGCTATATGAAACTGTGTTTATACTGGTATTAGCAGATAAGCTATATATGTGCAAATCCGCGGACTACAGACAACAACTGGGGTACAAAAATGGAAAAAATTTTTTTGAGGGCACACCTATCACATAAGGCTTTTTCGGTTCTTTGGGGATCCCCCAACATGAAAATACTCGTGTACACTCATTATCCGTTGCCAAACTTTCTTGCCGACGAAATCAATTTTTCTTATGGAAATTTAACATGGGAAAAATGTACGAAAAGTAGTCATTGATGATTAACCAATAGCAAACTATTGAAGAGGCCAAACCAAATTCCACAAAAAAGCGATTAAAGTTGAAGAATAGAGCTTTAATTTGAGATGAGAATCGTTAAAATCGGTCGATTCTGTGCAAAGCTACGTGAAGTTGAAAATGGCGAATAATGACGAAAATGAGCGATTTTTTTCAAACCCACGTAATTCTTCAAATTTTTGTCATTTTTCGCCGTTTTCAACTTCACGTAGCTTTGCACAGAATCGACCGATTTTAACGATTCTCATCTCAAATTAAAGCTCTATTCTTCAACTTTAATCGCTTTTTTGTGGAATTTGGTTTGGCCTCTTCAATAGTTTGCTATTGGTTAATCATCAATGACTACTTTTCATACATTTTTCCCATGTTAAATTTCCATAAGAAAAATTGATTTCGTCGGCAAGAAAATTTGGCAACGGATAATGAGTGTACACGAGTATTTTCATGTTGGGGGATCCCCAAAGAACCGAAAAAGCCTTATGTGGTAGGTGTGCCCTCAAAAAAATTTTTTCCATTTTTGTACCCCAGTTGTTGTCTGTAGTCCGCGGATTTGCACATATGTATATAATTAAAAAATTCAATAAAAAAATATTTGAATTTTTGAAAATTTTTAGGTATAAGACCACCTCAAAGGGCTAAAAGTAGGTTACCATGTCAAATGCCAGGGCCCTTTCTACATATATGTTTGTGTCGTATGGAACAAAACTGGAGTGGTCAACCTGTACCACACGTAATTCATGGTGTATCATAATCCAAATGTCCTAAGTTCAACATAGTTCACTCCCGATTGAGCCACATCGTTATATACAATAGTTGTTATATATTATTCGATAGTATAATAATTGTTTAATATTCAATCGTTTTATATTCAATTCTTTTATATTATTCGAGATATTTCGACCATAAAACACTATGAATTACGAATGTGACAGATTATAACCGTAATTATATACGTATAATACATGTATATTACGTACTCGAAATGTCATTAGATTGATTTTTTTCAGTTTTTTCTGTTATTTTTCCTAATAAATTGATTTATTTTTACATAATATTTATTTATGTTTATAAATATATTAATGTAGATTTAATAAAAATTTAAAAAACCGCTGCCAATTCATTGGCACGTAGCTTCCTCAAACTTAATTTACTGATTCCTTTAATTAATTTTTAATTCCAATATTTAAAATTTAATACTTCAGAAAGACAGAAATAACAAAACTCCAACATAATTTATTCAAATTTGTATAGATTATACATTTCCACAAAATTTCACATACATAAAATATATATCACAATTGCCTATAAATTTGCAACTGATATTTAGAGTTCTATGTATTTGAATGTAATTTATAACATTCGAAACATAATTAAATTAACTATATTTTCTAAAAAAAATTATTTTTCTAGCTATCACGGTTCTTTTGTTATTAACAGAAATGTAAAAATTTAAAACTTAAAAAAAATCCTCAAGAAATAGATTTTAAAAATGTCTAGAAAAATTTTAACCTCACATATCTCTGAAATTTATGAACCAATCACTTTGCCAAAAGAACTCATCCGATAACTATCAATAATATACCTCTACAATGAATTTTGAAGCGAATAAGACAATTTTACTCTTGTAATAATTGAACATATAAAACTCATTTTTTTTCATTTTTCAATTTTTACGTTTTTGTTAATAACAAAAGAACCGTGATAGCTAGAGAATTAATTCTTTTAGAAAATATAGGAAATTTAATTCTCTTTCGAATACCATCCACCCCATTTAGGTACATAGAGCCGTTCTCGAGAAATTACGATTTAAAAAAAAATTGAAAAAAATTTTAACCTCAAATATCTTCGAAATTTATGGATCAATCCTTTTGCCCAAAGAACTCACTCGATTGATATACAAAATCTACCCCTACAAAGAATTTCAAAGTGATTAAGCCAATTTTACTATAGTTATTGAACGACAAAAAAATCACTTTTTTTTATAAATTATTTTTTTTCTCAAAAAATAATGAATAAAAAAACCTAAAAATTTAGTAAGTTATGGTACTTAATATCCTTTATAACCAAAAAAATATTCATGTTAATATCTTTTTTTAATTTCGAAATATAACCTATTTATAAAAAATTACGTTTTCATCAATAACTTATGACGAAATATAGCTACCGACTTTTTTTTTTTTTTAAATTCTAGATAATTTTATCCTACATACAGAGGATTCATGATATATAAACAATATTTGTTCTAAATATTAAAAAAATCGAAAAAAAAATTTTGAAAATAAAAAAATGGCTATAAAAAAAAATTAAATTTTACAAAAATAGAATATTGACCCCAATTGTGGAAGCAAAATCTAAAAAAATGATCACTCTTCCGTTAAAATCGGTCGAGTAGATCATGAGATATCATCGTATATGGACATACATACACACACACACACACACACACACACATCCATACGGACATTTTCTAAAAATAGTGTATTTCGATTCCAAATTTGCTAAATAACATTTCTAACACATTATCTCATAAACTTTTTTTTTACTATCACAAAGCTTTCTCTATGAGGAAGCAAAATTTATTTACAATCGGAACGAAAAAGAAATACTACCAATAAATAAGAGCATGTATGTCGAAAAAACTGAATATCGAACAAAAACGAAATTACACTGAAAAATCGATAAAAAGTATAATCAGTATTTTATCAATATCTTTGAAAAAAGAATAGATATCGTTCTCGGGCAAAATGGAGCATGTTCTATAGATATTTTCCTATAAAAAAGCACAAAAAAATCGATTTTTTTGAAAAAAATAAGTGTTTAGCCCCTTAAGGAAAATGTGCTCAAAATTATTTAATTCATTTCTGATAAAGTATTGTATTTATCAACTTAAAATTTTAACCACTTATTACACTCATTGAAGAGACTATATGTTTAAAGTTTGACGGAGATTGTTCAGTGCTTTTCGTTAAATCTTCCCCATTAGGGTATTTTATTTGTATTATGATGTCCTGGTTACATAATCTGCAGAAGAGCCCAAGAAGTGGGTGTCCGGGATAGTATTAAATACTGTTGATTATCCAATACATATTAATGTAAATCATAAAAATTATTATTATCTTTTTCAAGTTTTAATTCATTCAACCACCTCATTTATTTCAATTCTAAAACGTTAGTATATTAACAATGTATCATTCACATATGAACTCGCTATTTGGTATGCTTTCCATTAGTGTTGGTGTGAGTTTTATTGGCTTTGAATATATGAATTTTGCACAATAATATACACAATAATATTGGCCTCTATTTTCAGTACGTTTACGAATAAAATAAACGTTCTGTTCGAAAATTGAGTGCTCGCTTACGAACAAGTTTTGCATGTAGGGTGCCTATACGGGAGCTGTATAATCGCACTGGTAGTGCGAAATGGACCATCTGAAATGAGAGAGAGAGAGAGAGAGGGGAGAGAGAGAGAGAGGAAGAGGGAGAGTTTTTTCCTGTATATACATATTATTTCTAACCACCTCAGAAAAAATTTTAGTACATAACTGTTATTTTTGGGACGCATTTATAATTCGACTTTCAGAATCGACCATATAAACAATATGGTGTTTTAGTTAACCGAAACCTTTGGTAGACTGTAGATCTCCTAGGTCCTACAAATAACAGTTAAGGTATGCATGCGCGTGTGCGTGTGAGTGTATAAAGATATATATATATATATATATATATATATATATATATATATATCATATGACATTTTAAGCTTTGATTCAGTCACCTGTTTTGCAGAGAAGTTGGATTATGTCCTTTTGAATCAGAAATTTTGCTCTTTCCAAAAAGTTGAAAGTTTCTGAAATTTGCTCATCTATGTCTCCCTATATTATATAGTTTTATATAAAACTATATCACGTAAAAACGTATCACGTAAAAAAGGACCCCTCCAGCCCCCTCTACATAATGTAAAATTGTACATCTATACATGTGATTTAAAAATTTGAGTATGGTGACATAAACAACAAATTTATATTATATTAAAAAAATTGGTTTATGAGGTTGACAAAGAATTGATCAGCTATTACAACGATCATAAAATAAAATAAAATTTTCAAATTTTCATTTTACAAATTTTAGATAACTATAATTTAAATCATATGTTTTTGTTTGCAGAGAAATAGACCTTTCTGAAAATATAAATGAATAGTACATTTCGACACTGGTGCGGAAGGTGACGATTTACTTCGTGTGACGTTTTTCGCAGGAGCGAAGCGAGTGCGATAAGTCACGTGAAGTAAATAATCATCTTCCGCACTCGTTTCGAACGGTATTTTATACCACGAGAGCCGAAAAATCATGCCAAAGTTGTGATTTTGAGGTTAGAGTAGTATAAAATAAATTATAAAAGAATTTGAAAATTCAACCCCCAATTAAAATTTAAAAAATGTATCAATTGTAATCTAGAATTTTCAAATTCTTTTATAATTTATTTTCATTTATATTTTATGTTTTTTTATTTTTATGTTTCCCTGCATTGCGCAGTACGTTGCGCACTAATATGGATTACAGGGCTTGTTTTCCAATTTCAATTAAAGATTTTTAGATCCAGTCTGGTTCATATGCTTAGGACGGCAGGCTAATAGCAGCAGTAAATAACTTGAAAAAAAAGTTACACAAGAGCTAAAAGTATTATGGATTTGCATATGTAGTATACATACTCAAAAATAGTTTTCCATGCGCCCCTAAAGGTACTAGGCTCCTGATTTGTTCCAACAAACCACCGTTTCAATCAAATACAAATTATAATGATAAAATAAGAATGGTTATTATTAATAACGGAAGAGTTTCGTACCTATCTACCAACCTACCTACCTACCTATCTACCTACTTACCTAGTAACCACCTGCGTTAAGTTGCTAGTCTCGCATGAGGCGCCTCCCCAAGTGGCGGATAGGGGAACGCTCGTCAGACATGAAGGGCACCAGGGAAATAAAATACCTGGGGTGGACCAAAACTGGCTAGGGGAAGGAACTTCGAATATAAATTAAACATGGACGTAGTGTATGAGAGAGATGCATTACCTCAAGTACCACCGATTTCGATCGGATGATAGCCCCGGTGGTAGGCACAGGCCCCACGGATTTTGGAGGGTGGCCGAAAATACTACGCAGTCAATCAGGCCGACACAAAAGGGGGGGAACAACCCCAGTCATCCGAGAGAGGAAAGCGAGGACATCACTTTCCGAAGACTAAGGAAAAAGCTCGAGTCGATGATGGATTTTATCTATGAGAGAAAGAACATCCATAACGAGCTAAAGGCCATGGCAAGGACTACTGAAAGAGCCCTAAAAGAATACGTCAAGATACGATAGAGCCGGAAGTCGGAGTAAACAACCAGATCCACCAAGGATAGAGCAAGCCAGACATCTCCGCTTTTTCGAAAAGGGAATGCGGCACAAACTAATATCAAACGTGATGAAGTGACGCCGCCCAAGTCTCCAACGGAAAAAAAAAGCCAAGAGAAAGGCAGAAAAAGTTTTGCAGTCTATAGTTATCCCCACGACAGTCATATAGGACCAGAAAGATCAGTCAAAAGAGCCTGAATGCGCCACAGTCGTTAAAAGGAGCAAAAAAAAAGAAGTATTACAACAAGCAAGAGAAGCGCAAATTGCTGGGCAAGGTCAGACTGAAGCCGCGACGTCCCGATGCCATTAAACTGTCGAAACTGCAGAACTCCAAAAAGCAATTGAGTCGAGGATAACGCAAGCAGCTGGTGTCCAGGCGCTAACACAGAAGGAGTCTATTAACATCATGGACATAGACGAGACCGTGACAGCAGAGGAAGTGGCACAGGTCATTAATGCGGTGATTAGTCCCAGCAGCGTACTACCAAAGGACATCAGACAAAGGCAATCTTACAGGGGCACTCAGGAAGCTAACCTCCTGCTCCCAGCTACAGTAGCAAGAAAGCTACTAGAAAATGAAAAGCTAAGTGTTAGCTATGTACTTGTCGAATTCGCATGCGCCAAACGGTACTACACTGCTACAAATGTCACGAAATCGGACCTCAGGCAAGGGAGTGTAAGGGAGTGGATTCGCAGCTGTCGTTCAAAGAACATCTGTCAAGGGAAGGTCTGAAGGCATCAAAAGTGGCCGGAGCGCTTACGGGCATCATGCCAAACATAGAAGGGCCTAAACAGCCACGGCGGGCGCTTCTCGCTTCGATGGTGAGCTCCGTGATTCTATACGGAGCCCAGATCTGGTCTGATGCCCTAAGCAAGAACGCAAGCTATGGAACAACATGTCAAAGAATCCGCAGGACAGTTACGCTAAGGGTAGCTCGTACCTATCGCACCGTTTTCGGTGCTGATGACGCGGTATCGCTGGGATATCTCCAATAGACCTATTGGCAAACGAGAGAGCCCAATTATACCGTAAAAAATGGACTAACGAAGCAGATGTATTGTTTCGGGAGCCAAGACACAACCGTTGTTTGTATTGTATAAAAACATTTTCGTATTGATATACACTCAATTATTAAATGAAGTAAACTCTACACAAACACACACACACACACACACACACACACACACACACACACACACACACACACACACACACACACACACACACACACACACACACACACACACACACACACACACACAAACACATTTTTTTTCTCTAACAAGATTTTTTATAACTGTAAAATTCACAATTTATACAGGTTGTTAAAAAACAACCGCATTGGGTATGTATCACGTGAAAGAGTGGAAAATTCTAAGATAAAAAGTCAAATGTACCAACGCGATCGGATCGATAGATTTTCCGTAATCGATTAATGAAAATTGCTCGATTAGACCAATGAGCGCGCGGCGTTAGCGGCAAGAGGCGGCGGAGAGCGCGGAGTGGGGGAAGGTGCCACGTCGCGCGCTCATTGGTCTAATCGAGCAATTTTCATTAATCGATTACGGAAAATCTATCGATCCGATCGCGTTGGTTCATTGGACTTTTTATCTTAGAATTTTCCGCTCTTTCACGTGATATGTACCCAATGCGGTTGTTTTTTAACAACCTGTATATATGCGCAAAAAACTTTGTTAATATAGTTTTAAGAACTTTTTTTTTTAATAAATGAAATTTTCTTTTATCGGTAGAGCAACGCGTCGCGAATAATTTATAAGCTAAATTATCTGCTAATTTTTCTTTATAAATCACGTTTTTCTTTTATTAATCTCCGTGCCTGGGAAAAAGTCACAATTTCCATGGGGCGATTTGACGTCCGCAATAATTGCAAACTTATTTCTTTCTTTTCTCGTCAAAATTTGGGGAATTATGTCGAGCCCGACTTTTTCCCCGAACTTCACGAAGGTCGTCGCACCCAGCAAGCTTCGTGGAAGCTCGCGTGACGGCTCGGTCTGCGGACCGCGCCCGCGGACTAACGGGGACGGGAGCGAGCGGCCCGCAACTATATCGGCAACATATGTGCTGATCTTATGCCGCCGCCTTGCGGCAACCAACCAGCAAGCTCGAACCCTCGCCCCCAACCCTCACCGAGTTGTTTTGCTAAGCTCCAATTTTTTGGAGCACACTCGCTTTCAGCGCTCCACCGGATATGGACCTCCTCCCGCCAGGCTCTCGCACCAGGTAGCCTCTCCTGCACTCCCGCCAACGGCGACTTGATCGCTACAGGCATATGGAGTATCCTGACCCTCGCCAAGTGCGGCCGAATGCGCCGCTCAGGCAAAAAGGAGGTGACGTCGAGCCACGCTCGGAGTCACCAGGACAAGCCAGGAAGGACGTGGAGAGAGTCTCGCGAGCCCGAGAATTAAATGCGTCCGCGTAACATCGCATAACATCAAAACATGTCATTTTTGTATTCATTTATTTAATGGTCTTAATTTAATTAGTTTATTTAATATTGCTCTACCGTTATTCGAAGTAAACTTTTTTTAACTTTAATCTTTGTTAATACGCATTTTTTAATCACCCAAACATTTTTTTCCTCATCCTCTCATGCTCTCCGACGCTGAGCTTACATCACATACATACATACATACATTTTTTTAAAACCTATTATTCTGACTGATGAATCGCAAAAATATCGAAATTCATCAAAATCTTTGATTCGAAAATTTTCACCGTTATATAGCTTTCTCTTTCAGAAGGTAAAATATTTTAAGAGAAAAAAATTATTTTATAAAAAAAGTCGCATACAATTATAAAATAATATTAAAATTAAAAAAAAATATATATACTAGGGGGGCTTCGCCCCCTGCTCGCTCCGTTCGCCAACCCCCATGTTTAGAGATAAATGTTAATAACAATAGATTACTGACGAAGAATAATTTCTCATTTTAATTTTTTTGAAATATTTATCTGTACATTTACTTTTAAATTTACCCTAAATGTAGAGATGATAATATTCATTTAAATTATCCAGTTGAAATTTAAATCTTATGTTCTATTTTTTCCACACCACCTAATGGGCTAAATAGAAAGGTGCGTTTTTTTTTATTTATCAAATTTCATATGTTATATTGAAGTATAATTATTGAAGTATAATTTTGTATTCAATAAATAATTGTTTATGTTATTATCTATACATAATAAATGTAGTTTTATTGAATGACTAAACTGGATAATTTGTGCCCAAGTGTCAATTCCTATCTAGGACTTTGTCTGAGTGTTCAAGGTCACCGAGCTCTCTCTCTCGCTCTCACTCTCTCTCTCAATCCACCACACTGAATAAAAGTTTAGCCTAAATACATCGTTGTCCTTCCTTGCGCATAGATACCATAGTTTGTCGTTCTTTATTTTCGCGGCGAGATATGTCGTTCTTTTTCCTCGAGACGAGATACACCATTTTTCATTCCCGCTGCCAGATACATCGGTGGTAGTCCTCGCGCCGAGATACGTCAATCTTCGTCTTCGCACTGAGATATTAAGGGGGCTAGACACCTTTTTTCTCTGAAATAAGAAGTCACATTTTAATACATAAATGTAAACTAATTATTTCATACTTTTTATATATAAAAGTGGGTATATTTACCTTATCTTAAAACTTCCTCCGATGGGCCTTTTATATGGTCCAGAACCATAGTCATCGATGAAACAAGTTTTTTCACTAACCGTAAGCTTTGAAATTTTCCTGTGGATGGATTGACTCCAGATTTGAACTAAATTACTCCTGAATAGTATAATTCTCATATGAGTGTAGGGAGCAGGCTCGAAACGTCGGACAATGTGGTGGTGGTGGGCAGTCAGATCGTCCTTTGCTAACAAAGTTTTTTCCAGGTTTTAATTAAGTTTTTATTTCAGATTCTGCGGGGGTGATTATAAACAAGGGCAATCCGACTGCCATAAATATTAATTATTTTAATTTAATTTGTAAGACTGTAAGACCGATGGAAAAATTCTTATCAGTTGAGTGTAGGGATTTTTGATCTAATGAGAAAAAAAAATTGTGCTGTTTTTCAAGAGTTTTTTTTTTAATTTTTTTAAATTTTTTATATTTTTTCATAATTTTTCTGATGTAAAAAATTTTTCCGATATTTAATCCTAAATCCCTACACTCATATGAGAATTATACTATTCAGGAGTAATTTAGTTCAAATCTGGAGTCAATCCATCCACAGGAAAATTTCAAAGCTTACGGTTAGTGAAAAAACTTGTTTCATTGATGACTACGGTTCTGGACCATATAAAAGGCCCATCGGAGAAAGTTTTAAGGTAAGGTAAATATACCCACTTTTATATGTAAAAAGTATGAAATAATTAGTTTACATTTATGTATTAAAATGTGACCTCTTATTTCAGAGAAAAAAGGTGTCTAGCCCCCTTAATAATACAAAATAACCTACCTACCTGGAACGCAACTAACACTTATCCGGTAATAGATAATATTTTTTGATGAAATTTTATAAACCCCCTACTGACTCCGCTTTTCAAGCCTCAATTAAAATTTAGAAAATATATTTATTTCAATCTAGAGTGTAATATATTAAATTTAATATAAATTACAATTCTTCCAAACAAATACAATTTTTCAATTAAACACGTACTTTAATAAGTACTCTCTCTCTCATTCTCTCTCTCTCTCTACGTCACTGTCTTGATTTTTCTACCTCTACATCTCTGTCTCTAATCTCTGTCTCTACTTCTCTGTCTCTGCGTCTTTTTCTCTTCAACTCTGTCGCTAGTTCTGTGTTTCTATATCTCTTTCTCTAAGCGACTGCCTTTACTTCTCTGTCTATACGTCTCTGCTTCTACGTCTATGTATCTACATCGCTGTCCCCACGTCTCCATGCCTACATAGTTGGCTCAATGTCTTTGTCTCTACATCCCTGTTTCTACATTTCTGTCTCTAATCTCTCTTTACATCTCTGTCTTTGCGTCTCTATCTCTACAACTCTTTCTCTAATCTCTGTCTCTACTTTTCTGTCTCTACGTCTCGGTCTCTCTGTCTCTGTCTCTACGTCTCCGTTTTTACTTTTCTGTCTCTATGTCTCTACGTCTCTGTCTCTACGTCTCCGTATCTACATACCTGACTCTAATCTCTGTCTCTACATCTCTGTCTTTACGTCCCTGTTCTATGTCTCTGTCTCTACGCGCATGTCCCTACATCTCTGTTTCTACTTCTCTATCTCTTCGACTTTGTCTCTACATCTCTATCTCTCCGACTCTGTCTTTACGTCTCTGTTTCTATGTCTTTGTCTCTACGCGCTTGTCTCTACGTCTCTGTCTCTACTTCTCTGTATCTACTTCTCTGTCTCTACATCTCTGTCTCTACGTATGTCTCTACGTCTCTGTTTCTATGCCTCCTGGTCTACGTCTCTGTCTCTACTTCCCTGAATATACGTTTCTGACTCTAATATCTTTCTCTGTCTCTCCCTCTCTCTCTCCCTCTCTCTCTCTCCTTTTCTGCGTCTCTTTCTTTATGTCTCTGTCTCTACCTTTCTGTCTTTAATCTCTTTCTCTAGGACTCTGCATCAACTTTTCTTTCTCTATACCTCTCCGTCTCTATATCTCTATCTCTACGTCTCCCTCTACTTTTCCATCTGTACGCTTCTGTCTCTACTTCTCCGGCTCTATCTCTACTTTAATGTCTCTACGTATCGGTTGCTCCGCTTCTCTCTCTACTTTTTCGTCTCTACTTCTCCGTCTCTACGTCTCTTACTCTACGTCTCTGTCTCTACGCCTCTATCTCTACATCTCTGTCTCTACGCCTCCATGTCTACGTGGTTGTATCAACGTCTCTGTCCCTACATCCCTGTTTCTACTTTTATTTCTCTAATCTCTCTCTAAATCTCTGACTTTACGTCTCTATCTCTACAACTCTTTCTCTACTCTCTTTCTCTCCGCCTCTGTCTCTACGTCTCCGTCTCTGTGTCTCCTTCTCTACATCTCCGTCTCTGTTTCTCCGTCTCTACCTCTCCATCTCTACCTCTCCGTCTCTACTTTTCTTTCTCTATGTTTCTACGTCTCTGTCTCTACGTCTCCATATCTACATTCCTGACTCTACGCCTCCGTCTCTACGTCTCCATATCTACATTCCTGACACTACGCCTCTGTCTCTACTTTTCTGTTTCTACTCCTCTCTCTCTCTCTCTCTCTCTCCACTTATCTGTCTACATGTCTCTGTTTCTGCGTCTCTTTGTTGACTTGACTTTCTACGTGACTGTCTACGTTTCTGTCTCTAATCTCACTCTCTACATCGGTTCATCTACATCCTATTTTCTACGTTTCGGTCTCTAATCACTCTCTCAACGTCTTTGTCTTTACGTCTCTGTCACTACAACTATGTATCTAATTTCTGACAGTGTCTGTTTCTACTTTTCTGAGTCTACGCCTGTATGTCTACGCCTCTGTCTCTGCACTTCTTTCTCTACGTTTCTGTCTCTAACCTCTTTCTACGTCTCTGTCTTTACGTCTCTATCTATACATCTCTATCTCTACATCTCTGTCTCTATATCTCCGTCTTTACATCCCCGTCCCTTCTTTTGTATCTCTATGTCTGTGTCTCTATGTCTCTGCCTCTATGTCTCTACGTCTTCGTATCTACATCCCTGTCTCTAATCTATGTCCCTACATCTCTGTCTTTACGTCTCTGTTTCTATGTCTCTGTCTCTACGCGCCTATCGCTACGTCTCTGTTTCTACTTCTCTATCTCTACGTCTTTGTTTCTACGTCTCCATATCTGTATTCCTGACTCTACGCGCCTATCTCTACGTCTCTGTCTCTACTTCTCTATCTCTACGTCTCTGTCTCTATGTCTCTGTCTCTACGTCTCTGTCTCTCTGCCTCTGTGCCTACGTCTCTGTCTCTAATATCTCTCTCTATATCTCCGCCCTTACATCTCTGTCTCTACATCTCTATTACTAATCTCTGTCTCTATTTTTCTGTCTCTAATCTCTCTCTCTGTCTCTCTCTCTCTCTCTACGTCTCTGTCACTACGTTTCCCTGTTTACGTGGCTTCCTCTAGATCTCTGTCTACACCCCAGTTGCTACGTGTCTGTCTTTTTAGATTAATTAAATACAATCTGGGAACACCTGATAAAAGCGTGTGCTTGGAGGAATAGCTACGATTAATAACAAAAAGTAGCTGATGGGGAGCGGATGGGGAGTGGGGGAGCGCGGGGAGCGGGGGGAGCGGCTGGGGAGCGGGGGGGGAGCGGATGGGGAGCGGTGGCATAAAAAATTGCTGTTTCTAGAGACATTTTTACGTTATTTTGGGGAGCGGGGGGGAGCGGATGGGGAGCGGATGGGGAGCGGATGGGGACCGGATGAGGAATGGAAGGGATGAGTCTTAAAAGTATCACTTTAGAGAGGTAAAAACGGGAGCGGAAGGGGAGCGGAGTAGGGAGCGGAAGGGGGGTGGAGTGAGGAGCGGCAAAGACTAATAATTGAGGGGGCGGATGGGGAGCGGGGGGGGGAGCGGATGGGGAGCGGAAGCATCAAAAACTGCTATTTCTAGAGACATTTTTACGTTATTTTGGGGAGCGGAGGGGAGCGGATGAGGAGTGTGGGAGAGCGGATGGGGAGCGGCTGGGTCGTAAGAAAAAATGCTTACAACTATATAGTATAGGAAGATATATGATGCTACACCCCCAGAATATACCACGAAAGCTTAACAAATGGCTCCAAAAATAAGTGAAATTTGAATTATGTATAGATTGATATAATGATTATAAATATTGGCATTACAAAATAAGGTAAGGCATCAATAACACAGGCCCACAAAAAAAAAGTATATTGCTCTGTGGTTGAGACAACCTTATTCCTATGTATTTTGACCCACTGAATACGAATCTGCAATAAAAAAGGGGGGTTGCCTAGCGAATTTTGAAGATAACCTCAAAAAATCGTAAAAAAACACGGTTTCTAGAGGTAAAGGCTTAAAAACAAAGAATATGATTTGTCTCAGGTTGAGATGACCTCGTGAAGGCTTAAAAAAAGAGAATTTAATATGTCTTAACCTGATATTTAGACTTGAAGAAAAACTGAAGACAATAGCAGGCTGAAGGCGAATCTGAAGATGGCATGGTTATACCTCTGAGAGCGGGAAAATTTGGTAATATTCGCATAGTTGTCGTCTATAAGTCCAGTATGGTGATCAGAAGATTACTGTAACAGAATTTAGTGATAAAAACCTGCATGAGGCCTTAAATGAAGGTGATCTTATGAACAAGAACTAAATTGGTTTACACTTGCGTATGCGTTGGTCATCGAACGACCTATGTAAAGGATTTCTACGTCGTTTTTTGCCTCTTGGCTGTGTTTCTCTTTTCAGCATCCAGCAATAGTCTGCCATCATAATATTTACGCTCCAGTTTCCTTGCCATCTATGTTCAAATTCCTTCAGATCCTGATGAAATCTTTCACCTTGCTCTTCACTGAAATCCCCAAGATTCCGTGGAAATTCATCAAGGTGCGAATCAAGAAAGTGGAGCTTCAAATTCATTAAGCAACCTAAGTTTTTAAAGTTTTCTACCATATTTTCTACGATGCTCTAATAGTTTTTATCTTTGTTATTCCCCAAAAATTTTGTCGCGACATTTTTGAAGCTCAACCAGACTGCCTTCTCTGTATCATTCATACTTTTGACAAACTCTTCATCTCAAAAACATTTTGCGAATTTGAGGTCCGTCGAAAATACCTTCCTTCAATTTAGCTGCAGTTACAGTTGTAAAGATGCTTTCCAAGTACTTAAAACATCGACCTCCTTTATCGAGAGCTTTAACAAATTGTTTCATCAATCCAAGTTTGATATGCAGAGGAGGTAGAAAAAACCAAACCAATTAAACCAATTTAGTTCTTGTTCATAAGATCACCTTCATTTAAGGCCTCATGCAGGGCTTTCGTCACTAAATTCTGTTACAGTAATCTTCTGATCACCATACTGGACTTACAGACAACTATGCGAATTTTATCAAATTTTCCTGCTCTCAGAGGTATAACCATGCCATCTTCAGATTCGCCTTCAGCCTGCTGTTGTCTTTAGTTTTTCTTCAAGTCTAAATATCAGGTTAAGACATATTAAATTCTCTTTTTTTAAACCTTCACGATGTCGTCTCAACCTGAGACAAATCATATTCTTTGTTTTTAAGCCTGCCTTTACCTCTAGAAAACGTGTTTTTTTACGATTGTTTGAGGTTATCTTCGAAATTCGCTGGGCAACCCCCCTTTTTTATTGCAGATTCGAATTCAGTGGGCCAAAATACATAGGAATAACGTTGTTTCAAGCTCAGAGCAATATACTTTTTTTTTGTGGGCCTGTGTAATTAAAGTTTGAGAAAGCTAAGCAGCAATGAATTAGCAGCAGTTTTTAAAATAGATAAATTATTGCTTGAAACTTTTTTTTTAAACTTAATGATTTAAATGATTTAGCGCAAATCGGTTGAAATAGATGGAATAGATTTTCTGTATTCTTAATTGTTTATTTAAAAATCATTTTTATCAATTCAAATTACCCGGGACACGGTAAAGAGCTTTCTACTCGCTTCTGCTAAAATTATCCAAATTGGTCATAGAGAAAGAAACTCGAGTGCATTTTTCAATGCAACTGAAAAATTGTTAAAACGTAAATGTGGTTTCATTCTTTTTTCTATTTACTCATCTTCACGTTTTGTTATCCTGCAGTATTCAGCGCCGTTTTTCACTTTCATCCAGTAGTTGTGGGTATACACGTTTTTTGAGAAACACAAATGTGAGCGCGTCAAAGCGGCTAGCATATTTACGCGCTAGTAAATTGAAGAGAATGTAGAAGAGAGAAAAGCTACTCGTTGAAATATTGTTCACGATATAAATATATATGGGTAACTTCACGTCAACTGTTCAGCTCAAAATTTTAAAATTGCTCAACATTTTTTTACTCATTCCAAATTAGCCCGAAAACACAAATATAAAGTTTTCGAGCCAAATATGCAATCGTTCTAAAGTTACAATTAATTGAAAATTTGAAAAGTTTGAATTTTTTTATAAATCTTCAATTTTTATGAATTTTTTTATAAATCTTCAATTTTTATGAATTTTTTTATAAATCTTCAATTTTTATGATTTTTTTATAAATCTTCAATTTTTATGAATTTTTTTATAAATCTTCAATTTTTATGATTTTTTTTATAAATCTTCAATTTTGATGAATTTTTTTATAAATCTTCAATTTTTATGATTTTTTAACCCAGAAACTTGAAACCCTTTGTATAGCATATTAAATGGGAAAAAGTTTGCAAATTGTAAGTAGAATTGCTCAGAATTTTTGCAGTGCTCTTTCACTGTTCTGTGAAAAAGCACTGTATAGAATATATTTTAAATATAAAATATGTTTATTCATTATACTTTTCTTTTCAATGATTTAATAATTCATTAATATTTAAAAAATTGAATATTCTTTTCTTATTCTTGAAATTATTTGTTATTTGACACTTATTTTAACGAAAAAAAGTAATATTTTAAAATATAAATAATTAAAAAATTGCTATCTCATGAGATCAACTTATTGTTTAAATTTTTTGTTATTTTACACTTATTTTATTTAATTTGTTTAAAACCCAAATAATTATTTTTAATATTAATTATTTTGAGATGTTCAACCGATAAAACAAGATTAATGATAAAGTATGAGTATTACACCATCTTCATAAAAAACAAAAGCAAATAGAATATTATGTAAACACAAATATCAGTGGCAGCTAATAAAACATTTACATACATTTCTAAAGGCAAAATAAGCGTATATATACCCATGAACCATTAACGTTACAAGTTTACAATTTTTATCTCAAAATTGAGAGAGGATAATTCTTACTATATTCACTTCCTAAATGGCGATTATTCGAAAAATTAGTTCAAACTCAAAATAATTGGCCAGCGTATCTGACTATTTTCATGTTTCTGCAGAGCTCGCTGTAAGTTAACCTTAATAAAAAACAAAAGCAAGTAAACAACACACGCGCGTATCGCGCGTCATTTCCATTTTCTAGTAACATATGAAGCGTTTCACGTCAACTGCCCCAGATCGGCTCGCGAGTGCCAAATCGTGCTATTTCCAACTCATATTTATAATACTAAAATGTACTTAAAAAATTGTTTGATAAGCGTTTTCAACGTGTTTTTTCCTCAGCTTTCCAATGATATAGGCAGTTTTTTCAAAATTTTCCATTTTCACCATCAAAAACTACAAAACATCTTATATCTCAAAAACCGCGCTGGGGCAGTTGACGTGAAACGCCTCATATACATAAAACTGTTCCCGAAAAATTACGATTTGAAAAGACGGCTAAATCAGTTTTAACAGTTTAATCTCAAATATCTCTAAAATTTATAAACTAATTCTTTTATCCTAAGAACTCATGTAATAAATAATATACAAACTCTACATCTCCATTAAATCTACATCGCCATCAAATTTCGAAGTAATTAAATTTTACTCTAGTTATTGTGCGACATAGAAAGTCATTTCCAGAAATTCCAAAATATTAAATATCAAATATCTCATAAACTAACCATATAAGCTGGATGAAATTTTACATAGTTATTGCCTATATCGCATACGAAACAGTCTATAAATTTCAAACTAATACATGAAGTCGTCATTAAGAAATTACGATTTTGAAAAAAACGTAAAAAAATTGTAACCTTTAATATCTCTAAAAATTATGAGACAATAATTTTACCTAAAGGACTTATACGACAAATATATAAACTCTACATCTCCACAAAATTTCAACATGATTAAACCAATTATTTTCCTCTGGTTATCATGCAACAAAGAAAATGACTTTGTAAAATACGAAAATTTTAAATATTAAATATCTCAAAAAATAATCGGACGATCTCGATGAAAATTCGCACGCATATTACCTATAGCATACACAACATTGTCTATACATTTGGAGCTGATTCATCGAACCGTTCTCGAGAAATTACGATTTGAAAAAAAGATTAAAAAAATGTTAATCCCAAATATCTCTGAAATTTATTGACCAATTATTTAGCCCAAAGAACTCAGCTGAGAGCTATCCAAAGTCTACCTCTACAAGGAACTTCAAAGCGATTAAGTCAATTTTACTCCCATAATCGTCTTTCATACAAAACGCATTTTTTTCATTTTTCAATTTTTTTTATCAAAAACTAGTCGACAGAATGGATTCAAATTCGTACAGATTATAGCTATTTATATTCTGCATTATCATGATTTAAAAAAAAAAAATTTACCGTTTAAATTGGGAGTTATAAGCTTTAAAAAAAAAAAAAACACGGTTTTGTTCATAACAAAAGAACCGTAATAGCTAATGTAATTTTAATTTCGGAAAAAATCGATTTTTTATGCTCTTTCGAATGCTGTTTACCCGATTCAAATATCTTAATGCTATCATTTAAAAAACCCAAAAATAAATGTTGCGAAAATCGAAAAATCGAAATAAAATAAAAACACATCGGCGAATCAACAAGTGGATATCCTTCCCCCATTCACACAAAGCAACTAAGGGGGCTGTGCCTCCCTGCGTGCCTTCGTCACGCCAACCCCCCCGCCCATACACACCTGCTCCTCGCTTCGCTCGTCGCCCCCCCGCCCTATGTAGAAACTTCGTTTTTACATAATAGGCACGACCGCAATGCTCAGGAGAACCTTATACTTTTATTATTGCAAAAATTGTAATACTTTATTTATCGTTTTTACCATTTAAAATAAAGGTAAATACATTTGCAATAAAATTTAAATAATCATTATCCATTTACTTTAAAACATTTATTTCTTCTTTTTTGTAGAAGGTTTGCGTTTTAATTCTACATGTATAAAGGTATTTGGATAACTTTTTAGATAGTCTATGATGTATATAAATTTATTAAGTATTAATTGTTATGATTAAAGTGCGGATAGGAATATTGAATATAAATACCATGATTGCAGTTATATTTAAAATTAAAAACATAGTTTTCATAATTTCTATTATAATTATAATAATTGTTTTTTATTTTTATTTATGAAAATGTTATATGGAAACAAAATTTTGTTTTAATGTTATCCATAACTTTTGTATTTGATAAAAAATATAGTTCAATTTTATACAATTTTAATCAAAGGTGGAGACTAGCTGCTCACGGACTCACGAGTGTTTCTAACTACATATACCTATACAATCTCAATTATAAAAAAATACTCGCGGCACATATGATCATATACACTAATACCGTGAAAAGGGGAAAAATAGAAGGAGGAAGCTCAATACTGATGCATTCGGCAACGGCAATCTGATTTAGCCCTGCGACCTACGTGCACTAGCACTATTGCAGCAGTCGTAACGGCTACTTACCTTGGATAGGCTGCTTTCACATACTAAGTATTATACCTACAGTGGAAAAACACAAGCGACTCGCACGACCGCGACCGCTCCCTGTGTATAAGATATATCTATATAAGATATGGATCGCGCGCGCTTTCTGCTACTTTATAGTGAGTAGTGCTAGTGCGGCGTGCCGTTGCGCGCATGTGTCCATGGTGTATTGGTGTGTGATGTCAACAATAGTATCGTCTGACTTCCGGCGTCTCCAGCGATTACAGCGGCTACTGTAGTATGCCGCCCTGGTGAATGTCATCCCTTTCATTGTGTTCGCCGATTAACGATGATTCGTCGGAGATGGGAAGGCAGTGTGTCAACGTCGAGAGCAGATTTAGTAAACCCTTTCTCGTTCCTAACCTCTGATGGGTGAGCTGATGGTACTTTCTCTTATTGCAGATATTTGTGGCAGCGAGAGTAGTGTAAACGACGGGCACTGCTGCAGACTCTTTCTTGGGTGTGGAAATGTTGTCTGGGTCATCTATTTATTAATTATATGTGGTTTCTAGGTGATTAACTTTCCTTCTTTGGCTCTGTTATGTCGTGAACACTAGAATCGAATTTTGTAATTTTGTAGCCGCGTAGAATAAGCAAAAACTGTATTTCGAAACTGCCGAACACAGAGAAAAAAAAAGATTTTGTATAAATTATGGATCAAGTATAAAATTTCAGATTATAAAATTATGATGTTTGTGCCAAAATTATATGCCTTAATAGTTAACGAAATCTCTCTATATTAAACAATATTTCTTTACAGTAAATGAAATCATGCGTTTTTTTATACAAGAATTTTCTTCTCTCTGTATACATGCTATCAACATTCGTTTAGAGGCAACAATAACGTAGTAATAACGGCGTGAGAAAAAATCAAGTTATAAAAGTATAACGTACAGTAGAAGCGAAATACTAACAGGCGGATAAGAAGATATCGTATAGCTGCAGCATCAGCGTCTGGACTCGGGCGTACGTGCCTAACTCCACTCTCTGATGTATGTTCTCTACGAATCAGAAAGCGACAACTGGCCAACTGTAGTCAACGACCAGCCACGTGTGTACAACTAACAATCTACCCGGCATAGAACTCATCGCGCCACGTTCGACCCACGCACTGCCATTCGTGATCGGAAGATAAAGGCGCAACTTCCCCCCAGGATTCGGTAAAAATTAAGGACTATATTTATCTTCCGAAAAATTTCGATTCAGATCCAAAATAGCATCCAAATAAACGTCAGAGCTATTTCGGTAGAATTCACACCGATTTATATCGAAAGCCCAGGACATAACAATGGTGACAGCGTCTCGGATGCTGTGTTCGATCGGTTAATAAAATTTATCGCCGCTAGAAAATACGACGGTCGGTATAAGCTTTCGTTACGGAACGAAATAGTAACATTTAGTTGAGTGAGAATTATAAAAAATAAATTGAAATAGCAACAAATAGAATAACGTAAATTTTAAATTTGTCAGAAAGAAATATACATGTGTTACAAAATGGTTCTAGTACGTATTGATTTCTAAAAAAAAAAAAAAATATATATATAATTGATCGCGTCGCTTAATTATAGTTATTAATGTTGCAAAAGGAGTCCACACTGAAAAAAGTTTTGAGCAGTTGCTGCGCTGGGCCGCACGTCTAGCGCGCAAAGCCACCTTACTCATCCGTACAAAATTTTTGTGCAGCTGCCGTCCGAAAACTGCGTGTCAGTTGTCTTAGTGTGGCGCTGCGGTCGCGTGAAAAGCATACCGATAGTAGTCGCATCGCGTTTTTGAGCAGCAGCGCTAGAAAAACTGGGAGAGCTGCCGCTCAAATCGCATAGTACAGTTGCTGCGCTTGCTATGCACAGGAACTGCGCAAAACTTCTTTCAGTGCGGTTCTCATTGAGATTTTAATCAAAATTACACGTCAAGAGAAATAACGCATTTTGAGGTTTCCTCTAAAAATAAAGTTCATAAGTTAAAAAAAAAAAATAAAATAAATCGTGGTTTTATTTGTCTCTCTCTGTTCGTATATTCCGATGAGTGCGGGAACTCTCTTTGTATTACATTTGATAACGTAAGTGACCGTGGCTCGAGTGAATTCGACTCAGTTAATATTAGCTTACATTAAAGCCATGAACAGCAAGGGAGAAGTGGGTAAAGAAGAGTTGAGCGAATACTTGCGCGAATTAAAGCAGCGCGAAGCCGAGTTAAATGAATATGAGGAACAGATAAGGACAAGAGAGGATAACATGCGCGAGGAAGTAGAAAGAATTCGTGCCGAAGCTATCAGTGTTGCAGAGGAGCAAGACGCGAAGTATCAAGCTATGTCGCGGCTCGTAGGACAACAAAAAACCGCGTTAGCTCGTCTCAGAAGCGAAAAGAGATGCGAAGGAACGAGCGCAGAAACCTCGAATGTAAATAATAGGGAGGGGGCCCAGCGAGTTCGGTGGCTACGGTTAAACAACCGGCCACGCCATTGAAACAAACCTCATCCGTACGTATAGTGTCAAACGAGACAATTGGCGCGAACTCGCGAAATAGTAATGAGCGCGATAATACACAGGGAGATGTAGTAGAACAGCTGGCTGAGTTACGGCGCGAGATAAGGGAATTACGGCAATGGCGCGGAAATATACAGGCGGCGGCGCCTCCACAGGAGATACCTGTCGCTTTTAGATTAAAGAAAGCTGTGCACAGTGTACCTAATTTGGACGGAACTAACTTAGCCTCCTTCGTGCGTCGTTGCAAGCGCGCGGTGAATCTTGTGCCGCGTTATCTAGAGTCCGAATTAGTAAACATGTTAAAGAATAAACTGAACGAGAGTATCTATGAGGCGTTTCACGTCAGCTCTCCAGGCGCGGCGCGCGAGCGCGAAATCATGCTGTTTTCAGCTTGCGTTTGAAGGGCTAAGATGTATCTAAAAAAAATAATCCCCAAGTGATTTCGATGTATTTTTTCCTCAGCTTTCCGATGGTGCTATTAATTTCTCAAAATTTTTCAATTCTAACTTCAAAAAAACATAAAACGTGTTACATCTCAAAAACTATATTTTTAATATTTTTTTTGACCTGCTAGATCGAAAGAGGAGGAAATTTTACATGGATATAGTCTTTTTCTACATAGGGGTTTTTTGATTTTTTCGAGATATTATTCAAGAAATACTTAGAATTGAAAAATTTTGAGAAACTAATAGCACCATCGGAAAGCTGAGGAAAAAATACATCGAAACCACTTGGGATTATTTTTTTTTGATACATCTTAGCCCTTCAAACACAAGCTGAAAACAGCATGATTTCGCGCTCGCGCGCCGCGCCTGGAGAGCTGACGTGAAACGCCTCCTATATAGCAGTAGAGAACGTAGATTTCGAGAACTTAGACACATTCATAGACAAGCTAAAGAGTGTATTCGCGCCCACGGAAACCTTGAATAAATTAAGGGGAAAATTAGATGCGATGACAAAAGGACGGGAGGAAACCATGCTTGTATATACAGCGTGTCCAAAAAGTCTGGAAACACCCAAATAATTTCTCAGCTGAATTACTATTGGAAAATGTTTAGGTCGCCTTTGTAGTAATTTTTTACGAGGAATCCAATGGTGACCTTGGATTCGACCTTGGACCTCATTTTTGAGGTTATTTCAAGGTCAACCTCATTTTTTTAAATGGTAACCCCTATTTTTTATAGCGGAATCTGAAAGAGCGGAAAATTTTACGTCCGGATATGTATTAAGGTATGAGGTTGAGGTTGCCCCCAGAGGTCAAATTGAGGTCAAAGTATGATTTCTTAAAAATTTCGCGAGTTCAGTGGTAAAACAAAACAAACAAAGGTAAGGTTTGGTAAGTTCGAACGAAGACTTGAAGGTGACCTCTGATTCGACCTTGAACCTCATTTTGAGCCTCATTTTTGAGGTTATTTCGAGGTGAACCTCATTTTTTAAAATGGTAACCCCTATTTTTTTAGCGGAATCGGAAAGAGTGTGAAACTTTACGTCCAAACATGTACTCAGAACATAGTTCAAGAAGGACCTTGACGTTCATTTGAAGGTCATTTAAACTTAATGACGGTCTGATCTTGTGTAAACTTTTTAATTTTTTTAAACAGTCTAACATCTTATTTCAAGTGCTCGAATTATTTTCCATCCACTTTTTGATAGTAACCTAATCGATGATCGAAAACACCAACAGTATTTTTGATCATTTCAGTAGGAATGAGAGCTGATTCATTGTAAAATTTTTTGAAGCGTTTAAATATTGAACATTGTTACTTGTTATTTTTCGTATGGTTAGAGTGACAATAAACTATTATTCATTCCATAACCACCACAGAAAAGGGTTGGTCATCTTTCAAACATATTTTTGGAAAATTAAAAGTTCTTTTTATTTTCAACTCAAAAAGTATTTTTGGATAAAGTCTACTACGAAGAGTAATAAAAATGAGCAAACTCACTGATAGAGAAAGAATAACGATTCTCATGATGAGAGGTTGGGGACACATGCAGCGATCTTATAGGGCCGTAAGAGATATTTTTAATGCTTCATTTAGGGTTGGTGGAACTCCACTATCATTTTCAACAGTTCAAAAAACTGTTAGAAGGTTTGAAAATGCCGGCACTATCAGCGATTTACCTCGATCAGGCAGACCAATGTCAGCAGGTAACGAAGAGAAATCTTTAGATGTTGTGTTAACATTCACCGAAGATCCACATACTTCCGTTCGTAGAGCTGCTCAAGTGCACGAAATAAGTAAATCATCTATTCATAACATACTAAAGAGAGAGAAGTTCCATCCATTTAAAGTAACGCTAATACACAAGTTAAATGAAGATGATTTCGATCGTCGCGTTGAATTCTGTGATGATATGATGGCACGCATCGTACAAAATCCAAATTTTCCATCAAATATAGTCTTCTCAGATGAAGCTACATTTCAACTTGACTCAAGCGTAAATAGGCATAACTGTAGATATTGGGCAGTTGAAAACCCTCATTGGGCAAGAGAAGCCAAGTCACAATATCCACAAAAATTAAATGTCTGGGCTGGAATATTAAATAATAGGATTATAGGACCATTTTTTATTGATGGCAATTTAAATGCAGAAAAGTATGAAACTATGTTGCGGAATCAAATTGTTCCTGCTATAAGAGAAATAGCTGGAGAGGACTTTAATAACACATGGTATCAACAGGACGGTGTAGCAGCTCATTATGCACGAAACGTTCGCACATACTTAGATACAGTATTCATTAATCGATGGATAGGACGAAGAGGTGCAATTGAATGGCCAGCTAGGTCCCCCGATTTAACGCCTCTAGATTATTTCTATTGGGGTTATCTGAAGGATCGTGTATTCAAAACAAAACCCTTAAACTTAGATGAATTACGTGAAAGGATCATTGATGAATCAGCTCTCATTCCTACTGAAATGATTGAAAATGCTGTTGGTGCTTTCTATCATCGATTAGGTTACTGTCAAGAAATGAATGGAGAACAGTTCGAGCACTTGAAATAAGATGTTATACTGTTTAAAAAAATCAAATGTGAGAGGCAAGGGGACTCATGTAAATCAGGCGCCCCATCGTGAGAGGCAAGGGGACTCACGTAAATCAAGCACCCCATCGTGAGAGGCAAGGGGACTCACGTAAATCAAGCGCCCCATCGTGAGAGGCAAGGGGACTCACGTAAATCAAGCACCCCATCGTGAGAGGCAAGGGGACTCACGTAAATCAAGCACCCCAAAGGGAACAGATTTTACTACGTCCACGTCGTTGTTCCTGGGTAACGCTAAATGTAAAAAAATTGAACTTGACATGACTTTTAAGGACAATGTCAAGGTCACCATTAGATTTCTCGTTGAAAACTACGAAAGAATTAACCTCGCTCAGTGTGATAAGAAGTTTACACAAGATCAGACCGTCATTAAGTTTAAATGACCTTCAAATGAACGTCAAGGTCCTTCTTGAACTATGTTCTGAGTACATGTTTGGACGTAAAGTTTCACACTCTTTCCGATTCCGCTAAAAAAATAGGGGTTACCATTTAAAAAAATGAGGTTGACCTCGAAATAACCTCAAAAATGAGGCTCAAAATGAGGTTCAAGGTCGAATCAGAGGTCACCTTCAAGTCTTCGTTCGAACTTACCAAACCTTACCTTTGTTTGTTTTGTTTTACCACTGAACTCGCGAAATTTTTAAGAAATCATACTTTGACCTCAATTTGACCTCTGGGGGTAACCTCAACCTCATACCTTAATACATATCCGGACGTAAAATTTTCCGCTCTTTCAGATTCCGCTATAAAAAATAGGGGTTACCATTTAAAAAAATGAGGTTGACCTTGAAATAACCTCAAAAATGAGGTCCAAGGTCGAATCCAAGGTCACCATTGGATTTCTCGTAAAAAATTACTACAAAGGCGACCTTAACATTTTCTAATAGTAATTCAGCTGAGAAATTATTTGGGTGTTTCCAGACTTTTTGGACACGCTGTATAAATAAAATCATGGATATACGCGACGGTATGTTAGATTTGAAGAGACGCGATACGGGGGAGGAGTTGTACGATTACGAAATACAGGAAATTGACCGTGATGTAATAGAGGGACTTCGCGATGGTTTGCCACCGGAATTCAGATTGCGTATGAATATGAGTAAAAATCTGACGCTACAAGAAGTGATAGATAACGCGTTATACGTTGATAAGCAGGTTGAAAGGGATAATCACAAGCACGGTAAGAGTACGGAAAGAGCAAGTGTCCGAAACGATACGCGAAATAACATCAATACCACCCCGGCACAGGTGTTAGGGGGAAAGCAGAGTGCACCAAATAACTCGCCACAATTAAGCGAACTACCCCAAGGTGTAGATATGAGTAACGTGCAGTGCAACTATTGCAAGCGTATGGGACATTTTAAAAATGATTGTAGGAAATTGGCTTTCGTTAACTCACAACGTCAGGCGCAGGAAAACGACAACATCGTTCCGAACCAGGGCGCGAGCGGAACGAAGCAAGGGGCGCGCCCGGTTCCGACTATAGAGGAGATGTTAGCCACCCAGTCTACACAGTAGGTTTAAAAAATATTAGCTCAATTCCGATTATCAATATAGAGTCAAGGGATTTCATTCAATCCCCGATTAAGGCTATGGTTGATTCGGGCTCTCAGCGAAATTTGATCAAAATCTCTGCTCTTGATAGGAAATTAGAAATGAACATTTTGGAGAAACCAATTTTAAGAGGGATATCGGGGCATGATCAACATTCACTTGGAATTTGCTATGTTGAAATCTGCGGAATAAGGTCGAGATTTGTTGTGGTAGATAGTAAATTTCCTATCTCATACCCACTCATTTTACGACAAGGGTCAAATTATTTTCGGGAAGGAAATTATTCCATTTGAAAATACACAAAATAACGCGAGAACACCTGTAGAAGTGAATGACGATAAAGCCGAGATCGAGGTCACGTCCACCGCTGAGGAAAACGGAGAGATCAGAGTAGTCAAGGACAGGGATGGCTCCGGTATTAAATCACGATCGGTCAGAGAAAATCGCGGAAATGACTACGGATTTTCGGAGGAGGAATTTAATAGAGTGTTATTGGATTTAATTAGCCTTGGTTTACCGCCAGAATATGAATGGTCGCAGGTGGGGGGTCAAGAAGGAAGCGAAACGGACGGAGACGCGAATTCGTTGTCGTGGGAGAGCGGCACTGAGGCCGAATCACAAGGTAAAGGCGCGAATTTGCTCGATATTTCGACTGATGAAAGGGAACTATCATTATATATAAATACGGTCACGGAAGAATTAGGGAAAACAGAGGAGATAAACCCGGAAGGGATAATCGAACTATGCTCTTTTCAAGAGGAGAGAGAAAACACAATTGCTGGCCATGACGGCGAGGACCCAAATACGGATATATTAGACTCGAGCGCAGTTACTCGCGAAGAGCAGGTCTTGAATTTATTAAGAAACGGGAATTTAAACGCGGAATGCCTGGATCGATTAAGCGAAATGGTAAAAAGAACGGCCGAAATATTTCATTTACCGGGCGAACACCTACCGGCTACAAACTTGGTTGAACATAGAATAGAGTTAATTGACGAGATTCCGATTTGTGTAAGACAGTATCCTATTCCGCAAGCATTAGGAGAATTCGTACGGCTACAGATAAACATTTTGCTGGAAGCGGGAATTATTGAGCATTCGACTAGTGAGTACAACTCACCGATTTAGGTAGTGCCCAAGGCCGACAGCCCGGAAGGCAAACGGCAATGGCGTTTGGTTAACGACTATAGTAAGCTAAACGAAAAGACTGTTACAATGAATTTTCCGATACCTAACCTCACGCATATAATTGAATAGTTAGGCGGGGCAAATTATTTCACAGTCGCAGACTTGTCCAGCGGTTTCCATCAGATTCCACTGCGCAAGGAAGATCGTAAATACACGGCGTTTTCGACTAGTTTTGGACACTTTCAATACGCGAGATTGCCCTTCGGTATGAAAAACGCACCTGCGACCTTCCAGAAGCAAATAAATAAAGTAGTTCGACAAAGAAAGGGAATGTTTGCTTACATTGATGATATTATCATAGCAGCGACAACCTTGGACGAATTAGATCGAGATTTTTTAGATTTGGCCGATAGGTTAGCTGAAGCTAATATGCGATTACAGCCGGGAAAGAGGCACTTCGGGAATACGTTACGTATTTGGGTTATGTTATTACGCCAGAGGGGGTGAAGCCCGATCCGAAAAAACTTAAAGCAATAGCCGAATTTCGAACACCCAGGAACCCGAAACAAATCAAGCTGTTTATCGGAATTACCTGCTATTATCGGAGACACGTTCCAGGCTACGCTATGAAAGCAAAGCCCTTGTTTCACTTAACTAAGAAAGGTAAAACCTTTACTTGGAATGGGAAAGCGCAAACCGCCTTCGAGATTTTAAAGAATTGCCTTATTTCAGAACCGATTCTAAGGCATCCCGACTTCACGAAACATTTTTATGTTACTAGTAACGCATGCTTGGCTGGGATAGGCGGTTGGTTATCCCAAATTTATGACGGAATACATCACCCAGTCTCCTATGCGAGTCGCGTGCTTACCGATACTGAAACCCGATATAGCAGGATAGAACGCGAACTATTGACCATGTTATATTGCGCGCAACAGTTTCGCTACTGTATCTTGCAGAAGGTTCACTTTCTTAACTGATCATAGGCCCCTGGTGTGGCTGCATTCGGTAAAGGACTCTACCTTGCGTATTAAAAAATGGTATTTTAAATTAACAGCTGTTTTCGATTTCGAAATCCAATACATCCCGGGAAAAACTAATTACATTGCGGATGCCCTATCGAGAAACCCGTTACCGGAACCCGCGTTATCCGTGAACATTATTCGGAAACGAGGGGATACTTTCTCTGAGAGTAGTGCCGAAGCAACACTTCCTCCGACAAAACGTAACCAGCCTAATGACGACGCGATTTTATATCAGAAACACGATTCCGTGGCGGTAAGGAATGAGGAAGGAACCTTTTTCCTATGTAAACTCATGCAGAACGTTCGCGAATCTAGTAACGACATCAAGGTCACATGGTACTCTGAGATCGAAGTTGGCAACCACCTCTACCACCTTGACTACCTTGACCACATACCACTAGCCTCAATACTTACTAGTGTTAACTTGAAACAGACCAAACGCGGTAAATACCGATTAATAAGACAAGACTTAGTACAGATTGAAAATCTACTCGTCAGATCCTTGAATGCGGAATATAGAGATCGCGAATGTGCCGAATACCGAATAGCTCGAAATATCCCTTTACCGGATTTGGCATCCTTACCGAGTAGTAACGACGGACCCTTACCCGAACGAATGGAAATTGGGGGAGCTCCCTTAAGAGAGGGTAAGGATCCGACTGTAAGCTCAAATCCCGATAACCAGTGTGATTCCCATACCTTAAATCCTAGTCACATGTCCGGACCGATAAATGATCAAGCCAGTAACGCGTCCACCAATGGGGATTCCGGTATATCGGACACTGAGGGGACACAGCATGATCGGGGAAACGTCGAGACGCGAGAACCACGCATAGCTAGAAACATCATCCATTCGAGAGATGATTTTCTGCACCATCATGATAACCTAGCGTATTTTTTAACCGTAAAAAATCAGCCGCTATGTACCGGAGCGAAAAAGCTGCAAGACGAAGGGCGATTTCCGAAAATAACCGATGTAGTTTTAGGAAAGGTGAAGGTAACGAATATAGGCACAAAGCATACAATAGCTCTACCGGTTAAAGAAAATTTATACATAAGAACAGACCCGGAAATCTTTAAGGAAATATTAGCGGCATTGCTTGATGCCGTAAACTCATTACAGCTGAACAGTCTTAGAATATCGAAAACCGGCAGTATCGATGATATCCCGTGAGCAAGGATCGTAGATATGATTAAAGACCGATTCGCGAATTCGCGTACGAAAATTATTTTATGCAAGAATCTGATTTCATATCCCAGGCCAGAGATTCGGAATGCATTAATTAGAGAAATTCATTGTTCACATATAAATGGCTACAAGGGCGTAGCGAAAACTTACAAAAGAATGAGACAAACATATTTTTGGTCTGGAATGAAATCAGATATACAAACATTCATTGCGCGGTGTCTCATTTGTCAGACTAATAAACTTGTGCGACGTAAGGTTAAACAGCCTATGATCCTGACGGACACGCCCGGTGACGCCTTTAACAAGGTATCCTTAGATATAGTAGGACCGCTCCCTGTAACTAAATCTGAAAATAAGTACATATTAACGATGCAAGACCTTTTAACTAAATACAGCATAGCCGTGCCTTTAATGGAAGCAAATTTACAATCGATTGCGGATGCATTTTTACAAAGGTTAGTCTATACCTTTGGAGCGCCGAAAATTGTCCTGACGGATCAGGGACGAACTTTACAAGTTTCTTAGTCAAGAACTTTGCGAAACTATGCAACATAAAATGGTGTACAACAACTGCCTTCATGCCGCAGTCCAATGGTTCAATTGAACATATGCACCATTCCCTGTCGGAATGGCTTAAGAACTATGTCACTCGTGTAAAAGAATGGGATACATGGTTAGAGTGTGTCTGTTTTTCATACAACACAAACGTACACGAGGGAACGTTGAAATCGACGAGGACTTAACTGAGACTTATCAGGACTACTTACTGAGATTAAAAACGCGACTTAACGAAATTGCACGGCTAGCACAAGAAAATTTAGGTAGTGCAAAGGAAAGGTCAAAGGATTACTACGACCGCCGCGTTAATCCATGTACGTTCGAGGTGGGCGATAGTGTAATGTTACTGAACGAACCTAATAATAAACATAAATTCGCACCGCAGTATTGCGGTCCGTATAAGATACTAGAATTAATTGATAACGGTAGAAATGTAAAAATAACGTATAAGAGGGGGACACGGACTGTTCATCCGAATAAACTGCGGAGAATCAGAAGGGAAGACCCCCCTGACAACTAACCCGTCAAGTTCAGGAACCTCAGATATCTAATCATATTTCTTGTGTTTGTAGGGAATCATGGTTTACGCACTGCTGCTAATTGTCACTCTCTCAGTCTATTTTTCTGTAACCCTTTCAATAATCGGGTATGAATGTGGGAGGGGCCCTCTGAATATCACTATCTTCTCCACTCATGAAGTACGTGAATGTGAAGTCGCCCAGAGACCCGCCAACCACACAAATTTGGAATTCCGATTAGTGCAGCAGATTGAGTACGGGGATGTTCCTGTGGAAGCCTGCAGGGTGAAGATAGAACAGAAGATTCGTTACTGCGGCATGTACTCGCATATATCAGACGTGAGGGGAGGCGAAAGGACGTATATTGAGGAACTCATCAGGGAACGGTGCAACAAGTTGGTGAATTTCGGACTGTTAAAAATTCGGGAAGTTCTCCTAGAAGGCTTAAAGGACAACGTGACTAATTATCGAAATGTAGTGTTTGCAGGACATTTGACAATAAACGAGGAGTGCAAGGGGGCAAATTACAAAGAACAAAATGAAAGTTACGAAAATGTTGTTGTAACGGCCAAGGTCGAAATTACGTACAGTCAAATGCTGGCGTCAGTTGACAAAGGTAAAAACAAGCTAATTCTGCCCACGGGCACCGTGTGTTAATTCTCAACAGGTCATTGCCAGGAGCTCGATGAGCGTGATGTCTAATGGACTCCTACTGCGCCAACCGTTTGCGGCTTTGAGAACTACGCGGTACTATTCGAAGGAATGGGAGTCAAGGTCACTTCAGTAGACTCGCCCGCGGTGTACTTCGCCAACTCCACAAATGGCATACAGTTTGGCCTTGCCTCAATGGGAGAAGAGAATCTGTGTGGATATAGACTCATAAAAACGGAACACCCAAAATTGCTTATTATGGAAAACGTCTTAAGAAATGGTCTAGTAAAAACCTCTACGCTTAAAGTTCAAAATATTCTGACAACAGCTTATTTCAATACAAAGATATCGTACTTGTCAAAACATGTCAATACACAATTCGACAACCTATATAAAGATATTTTGTTCCACAGATGTAATTCAGAGCAACAGAATTTAAAGAATGCACTCGCCCAGGTTAAGTCTGATCCCAAGGCCTTCGCCCTGCAGATAATGAAAAGGAGAGGCTATACAGCGGTTGCGGCCGGAGAGGCCGTTCACATCGTGCAGTGCCAACCTGTCGCATGTAAGTTACGGCATCTGCAAACGTTTTATCAAGAGCTGCCCGTTACCTGTGGAAAAAAGGATGGATTCTTGAAGCCGAACTCTAGGCTGCTAATATCTATTGGTTCTTCGATTGACTGCAACCGATTTATGCCACCCTACTTCGAAGTACAGGGAACATGGCATCAAATATTGCCAATGTCAACGAGAGTCGAACCACCACAAATGCTGGCACCACATCAGAAACTCATGTGGAAATACGAGGAGCTGCAGAACATCATAAGCCATGGCATTTACCGCCCGGAGGAACTAGAGCGGTTACGCGATCACTTAAATTTTAACGCAAAGAGACTGGCTATACTAGAATTGATTACGCGTAAAGTTTCAGATAGAATCCTCCCAGCCGGTTCTCCTAACCTAGCAAATCTCCTTGACCCCGAAGCTATACAAACCTATACACAATCTGTCCTCTCCCGTTTCTGGTCCTCTTTCTCGAAATTTGGCATTGCAGCAGCAGGCGTCATAGCAATAATCATGATTATACAAACCCTGAAATTTATTTTAGATATGTTACTGGGAGGTTACGCTTTATATACGATTTATGGATGTAGTGCGCACATACTCGCAGCCGTCTAGTCAACATTGGCTCATTTACTCTTGAGTTTGTTCAAACCGAGGCCGACCGCCATGGACGTTGGGGAGCCTAACAGGCCATCACTAGCTCCGGGAAGGAGACTGACCGCGAGCAGATCAGAAACATCATCTCGTGGTATAACGCCACCAGTACGCCCCCGGGACTACAGCGATATAGAACGTAGATTAAACTTTAGAGACGTTCCGTCTGTTGACTAATACGTCCCATCTTAGGTGGGGGGTGATATGTTGTGAGCACTAGAATCGAATTTTGTAATTTTGTAGCCGCGTAGAATAAGCAAAAACTGTATTTCGAAACTGCCGTACACAGAGAAAAAAAAAGATTTTGTATAAATTATGGATCAAGTATAAAATTTCACATTATAAAATTATGATGTTTGTGCCAAAATTATACGCCTTAATAGTTAACGAAATCTCTCTATATTAAACAATATTTCTTTACAGTAAATGAAATCATGCGTTTTCTTATACAAGGATTTTCTTCTCTCTGTGTACGTGCTATCAACATTCGTTTAGCGGCAACAATAACACAGTAATAACGGCGTGAGAAAAAATCAAGTTATAAAAGTATAACGTACAGTAGAAGCGAAATACTAACAGGCGGATAAGAAGATATCGTATAGCTGCAGCATCAGCGTCTGGACTCGGGCGTACGTGCCTATGTCCACTCTCTGATGTTTGTTCTCTACGAATCAGAAAGCGACAACTGACCAACTGTAGCCAATCAACGGAAGCACCACCATGGGGGAGAGGTCCTAGGAGCGGGGAGTTGCAGTGTACGCAGTCAGTCGCGTCCGAACTTCGAAACCGTAAAATCCATCTCTGTAATCACGTCGCGAAAAATTAGCTTTGTAACTGCCTTACGATTGTCTCTTGTATTAGTACTTATAAGTCGCGGCGAATAACCGGTAATATTGTTTAATGTCAAAATTCTATCTTTGTTTTGAATTTAATAAACTGTGTCATAAATTTAAGTTATTTTCGTCTAAAATCAAAATTGTTCGTGCTTTTTTATTTTTTCAAATCCCATCAGTCATTTCCTCCTATGGTATCCTAAATAAATTCGGCATTTCGTATTTTTTCCTATTTTCATGTGAGTAAAGAACATTCGAATTTCCGTTTTTTAAGAAATATTCAGCTCCGCTCTTTGTCTTATTTTTGAGATTTATACATAATTAAATTCACATTCTAATTATCTCCAAATTTCGAACTTCGAACTTTGTCAAATTTTTGGTTAGACCTCCGGGCCTCGAATATATCAGTGTACAGAACATCCGAATTCCGAACTTCGAACTTTGTCAATTTTGGGTTAAGCCAACGGGCCTTGAATACAACATCAGTGCACAGCAAAGGAGTGTGCTGCCCTACCTTTCTTCACGGGAGGGCTTCCACGTTCGTGGGGATCAACTGGGTGACATCCGCGTCACCGTACGACCAGCCACGTGTGTACAACTAACGATCTACCCGGCATAGAACTCATCGTGCCACGTTCGACCCACGCACTGCCATTCGTGATCGGAAGATAAAGGCGCAACTTCCTCCAAGGATTCAGTAAAAATTAAGGACTATATTTATCTTCCGAAAAATTTCGATTCAGATCCAAAATAGCATCCAAATAAACGTCAGGGCTATTTCGGTAGAATTCACACCGATTTATATCGAAGGCCCAGGACATAACAGCTCTTATACTAGTGTCTATGTGTACAGTTAATCTACTGCTTGTGTCTTCAGCGACTCTCAGGGTGGAGCTGTTTCCAGCAGTGAAACAACGGTCCAAGGTCTCCACCAGTCCTTCCCCTTTAGTGGTTACAGATAGCTGGTACAGCGAGTGAACAACATCCATTGCTGCAGACTTTTCATTTGCATGGTATGTTTTTGTGTCATCTATTTATTAGTCATATCTGATTTTTAGGAGCTCAACTCTCCTCGGTTGTCCCCCAGAATAGGGACTGATCTGCTATTCATGTGTTTTGTTGATCTCTAGGCTGAGGCAGTCCCTGATATTGAGACACAATTGGCGGTCTCTGTCAGTACCTTCCTCCCAGGTGGTGTGGTTACTTACGTAGTAGATCACTGTTAGATGATTCTCAGCAGACTGGCATCGATGGAGTAGTGCCAGCCTAGACCGTCCAGCCCTATTTTGCTGCTTCTGCAGCTCTAAGTGATCTTCGAGTGTTAGTGCTTTAGAATGTGAGGGGATAGGAATAGCAACTGGAGGATATCATAAAAGTGCTGTGCGTGTGGTTAAATGCGATACGGGTAGGTAGTTGTCCTTGATAATATTAGCTCGTTTAGTTAATTTCTAAGATTAGTCTGGGTGTAAGAACTCCTTTCAGGATATCTGTTGTATTAAAATACATCATTATGTATTTCGCAGACTTCTACCCAGTGAGACTTCCCTATTTAATAGTTTTCTACATACTGTAAGACTGACAAAGACAGCTAGAATATTGGATTCTTTATGCATTGAAATTTACCATATTACAAAATTTATAGCACATACATTACACAACAGTTTTTGTTGTAAATATGATATTACGTTAGCATGTACTTATATAATGTTACACAATTTTGATTCTTTTAGTTCAATCGCTTAGGTCCTGGGAATATAGTTAATAGGTTAAGCTGTCTAATCTTATATTAAATTTGTTAAATTTTTTATCAAAACCGTAAGATAACATAATTATATATTTTTACCAACCCAATTTTTATACATTTTTCTAATTTTAATTTTACTACATTCTAAGCTCTCTAGATCATTTGACAAGGAATTATAAGTTTTGACAGCTTCTATGTAACAGTTTTTGTTAGTTATTGTTTTAGTTTCTTTTTTTTGGTATTGGTGCACTTCTATTTCTTGTATTAATTGTTTTTCTCTGATATTTAGTTTCTCGCAATGATAAAAAACGGAATGAAAAGAAAATAATTATTTAATATTTAAAGGGCATCCTTCAATCACAAAAGTATTTTTTTATTTAATTTTAAAGATTTTTTTGTAGATTATTTAAGGGGGTCAGACACCTTTACAATTTTCTTCATAAAATGACCTGAAAAAATTTAATTTTCATAATTAGAAATATTTATAAGTAATATCCTAAAAATATATTCAATTTATGATAAAATGAGAACCAAAAAAAAATTTTTGATCGATTTTAACCAAATATATGGCCATTTCAAAATGTTTGCTCTGCCGTCGACTCCAGATTCAGGAACTGCATATATTTTAATGGGAGAGGTCCTAAAATTTTGGTATTTTATATGTCTATTGACTGAAGAGTTGTGTGTATCCAATTTATTTGATTAAATAAGTTTTTACGGTAAAAGATTGATAAAAAATCTAAATTTCACTTAAATTTAAGATTTTTTAGCAATTTTTGACCGTAAAAAATTTTTAATCAAATAAATTGGATACACACAACTCTTCAGTCAATAGACATATAAAATACCAAAATTTTAGGACCTCTCCCATTAAAATATATGCAGTTCCTGAATCTGGAGTCGACGGCAGAGCTCAAAATTTTACATGATGTAGAAAACAGCTTTAAAGATAAAATTACTAAAATACTTCTTTATTTCTTCTTCTTTATTTCTTAACTCCATCTCTGCCCTGAAATACAAAAAAATATTGTTTTTCGCTCAAAATATTTTACATTTAGAAAAAATATTCTGGTACCTCAGTATACGATCTATCAAACTTGTAAGCTATGAGCACGCGTAACAGTCACATCCACATCAGTCAGTCACGTTTGTGAAGTGGTTTAATATGTAGATCATTTGGTGCTTTTAAATCCATATGTTTTTAATAGTCTTTATCACATATATTAGATTCTTATACATATACTGAGGTAAATAAAGATGTGTTGAGAAATCCAAAATCCTTCATGCATGTTATAAAGCCAGTATCGCCATAGCCAAATGCTTGAAAAAAAATTTTTATAGCAGCAACATTCCTATATTGATCTTCTTTTAATGTCTGATAAGGTGAACTTCTTTACTTGTCCTTCATTATTCTTTTTTCACATATAATATTATTACTTAATAAAGAGAATACGACTGATACATATTTATTGCATAACTGTTTTTGTTTCAGAAAATAAAATGTCAATTATATCGTAGTGAGATTCAGGCAATGGCTGATAATGGTAGCTTTCTGGCAGAAGCGAAGGTTCCATAACATTTTTCTGTACAATAGCATATCTTTCGCTTCCTTTAAAAGTTGATTTAAATCTGTACACTAAATGTTTTTTGTAATAGTCAATATAGACTTAATTTTTCTTTAGTATCAATCCCTGTTATTTTAAGTATAAAGTTTCCAATAAAAGTTCAAGTACTAAAAGCTATTTCTAAAACATTAATTCAACTGTCACACGTATTATTCAAACACTTTTAAAAATTGATTTAAAATACTTTTACGTATTATAATACACTAAATGTTTACTCCAAAATCCGTTGGAAACAATGAAAATTAAGAACAACACTTTGTATAGAAAAGGTGCTGATGCTGATATCACAGTGTTTATATGAAATGACAGCTGTGCATGTTTACATTGCTTGCGGACTTTTATATAGGTTAAAATCAGCTCTATTACAGTGCATCCACATTGCATGCCGTATGCCGTATGCCGTATGCCGTCAGAAAAAAAGTTGTTGTCTGAAATCTATAGGATTTATAACTCTATGGTTATAAATCCTATAGGAATTGTAACCATAGAGTTATAAATATTATAGATTTCGGACAACAACTATTTTTCTGACGGCATACTGCATACGGCATACGGCATGTAATGCGGATTCACTGTTACAATAAAGGAGTGAGCTGTGAGCCTGTAAGAAGCTGTCGTTGATAAGTCAGGTTGTTACGGTGCCAACTTAATTGCTATATAAGTTTTAAAATCAAATTTTTATTTTTGTCAAAAATACCGTCCATAAATTATATTATTTATTTTTTATCTTTGTATTAATGTTTAAAATATTATTTTTGGGTATTTTAAACTATATACAGATAGATATTTAGAGTGAGAATTTTAAATATATTAAGAACAGTGAAATGAAAAAAAAATTAGTAGAAATAATATATGATTATATAATTATGTATACAAGGGGAAAAATGTAATTTGAACAAAAAACAAATGAAAAGCTTTATCAGTATTTTGTGTATATTCTTAAAACAAAAATAGATAATGCTTTAAAACTAATTGGGATATATTCTACAAGTGTTTTTTTAGTAAAATATATAATAAAAAAAAAATTGATTTTTCGTCATTCTAAAGGTGTCCGACCCCCTAATAGTCTTACACTATTCACATAGGTATAAAGCATCCAAAGCTATTATCCCATAATTTTTAATACTATTAAAAAGAGCATAATATAATGTCTAATATATATATACATGTACATATATATATATATATATTAATGTCGTTTCGCGGTTTTGACGAGTTTTTCGAGATATCATATACCGGTTTTGAAGAGTTTCTCCGGTTTTGAAGAGCCTCTTCACACCGGCAAAGATATATATGACCGGTTTTGAAGAGTTGTCGGCCAGTTTCTAGAGTCTATAACCCCAGGGTCATTATTTCTTTAGTCACGTTAACATAGGTAACTCTGAGAAAAAGAACTATACCTCTCCAAAACCGGTTCACCCACATACTTATATATAAGAAGCTAATGAGTTAAGTCGATCTATATATATATATATATATATATATATATATATATATATATATATATATATATATATATATATATATATATCCCAATTTTTTAAATTTCCAAAATGTCTGGCCTGATTACTGTTCTAGGTCACTAACAAATAAATTTTCAATAGTTTTGAGCCCGATTAGTCGAAAACCCAGGTGCCACCACACACCTCATTTTTCCCATGTTATTTAAATAGAGAGAGGCATTTTTTCTGGCTTTTTAAGATTACAAAAGCTCAATCATAAAAATCAATCTACAAACTGCTTAGGAACTTTCTTCTATAAAATATTTACATGGAGGAACCACTGTTTAGGTTGATTGAAGAGTTGTATAATTGTTTTTAAGATATTTGTGCGCCGAAAAAACGACTTTTTTTTTACATTTTTTGGTATTTTTACACATTTATTAGTTTTGCAAGCTTCTGTGTTTCAAGCTCATTCTCCTATAATTTTTTTTTATTTTGGTAAGAGCTTTTTTTTAATCGTTAAAATTCGTCGATTTTAGCCCGAGATATGAGCATTTGAAGTAAGTTCATTTTTGAAAATTTGATATATTTTGTGTAAATCATTATCAACTTCAGTTTTTCTATAAAACATTCGACGCATGTTACGCCGCGTGTAGCAATGAAATGAAAAGTATCTTTAACCCTTTATTTAAGTGGCCACATGAGTTTTTTCGGATACGTAATTTACGTTTTTTTTACGTCTACGTAATTCTCATATACGCGTGGACCTCGTATTCTCCGCCAACTTGGGGTTAGAAATTATTTAAATAATTGTCTTTGTTTTTGTATGAATGAATGTGGATGAATCGTGGAGTGGGCTGGTTCAATAATTGACAGCGTTTCGTGTGGAGAGAGATCTGGTGGCTTTATTAAAGCTGTCCGTCGTGCCTCGCGGCGTACAATGTTGAGTTGCTGCTGTCTCTCTCGGCCGTCGCGCGTGAACTGACGCCGGCCGGCGCCTTTCGAAGAGTCGGCGGCGTACTTTGGTAGATGGAGGGGCGCAGAGAGAGACGCGTGGAGAGCGCTGATTGGGGCGAGCCTGGTTCCGGGCTCGAGCTCGTGTAGGCGAGCTCGAGCTGGCGCGAGCTGGAGTGCTAGTGCTGGTTCGGTATTACGTTGAATCCGGAACATTCCGCCCACCTTCGCCAGACTGGCGAACGGTACCTAATCCTTTGGCAGGAGACGAACGACCTTGATGATGGGGCGACGAAGAGTTGTGGTAGCGGTGCGTAGATCTACCACGCGGGAGATGCCATCCCTACCTGGATGGATGGCGATGACACGGGCCAGCGGCCACTTGGCTGGCGGAGTGAGCTCATTCCTTATGAGCACGAGATCGCCCACTGCTATAGGAACCTGCTGCTGCCTCCACTTTTGACGGACCTGAAGAGAAGTGAGATATTCCGTTGACCATCGTTACCAGAAGTGTTGGGCCAGCTGGCTAATTAGGAGCCAGCGCTTTCCTGGAGGAACGTTGACGTTGGTGACGTTTTCTTCTGGAACTAAAAATGATGAACGTTGTATAAGAAAGTGGGAAGGTGATAAAAAATCAAGGTCAGTTGGATCGTCGGTGAGTGCAGTTAAAGGTCTGGAGTTAAGGCAAGCTTCAACACGGCACATGAGTGTAGCAAGTTCAGAAAAAGTAAGAACTTGTTCTCCGATGACTCGGCGCAAATGATGTTTCGCCGATTTAACTGCGGCTTCCCAAATGCCTCCAAAATGAGGTGCACTGGGGGGATTAAAAATCCAGGAGGTTCCCTGTTGAGTAAGAGACCGAACAACACGAGCAGAGAATTCTGACGAAGCGTCTACCATCTGCCTTAGTTGAGCATCTGCCCCAACGAAGTTAGTACCTTGGTCAGAGTATAACTCTTTACAATGACCTCTACGAGCAGTAAATCGATGGAAAGCAGCGATGAACGCTTCGCTGGAATAATCCTCGACTATCTCGATATGAACGGCTCTGGTTGCCATGCAAATGAAGATGGCTATGTAACCTTTCATCGTGCCCTTTCCTTTAGATTTAGTGAGACGCAGATGAATAGGCCCGGCGTAATCGACGCCTGAGCGCTCAAATGGCGGAGAAGGACACACTCGAGCCTTTGGCAACTCACCCATTAATTGAGTTGGAACTCGAGCGGCATGGCGTGAGCATGCGAGGCAAGTTCTGATGACTTTCTTGACTTCAGATCGTCCTTTAATTATCCAATACTGACGTCGGAGAGTGGCAAGTGTTAATTGAACACCACCATGAAGAGTACGCTGATGGGCATCTCTTATCAATAAAGTCGTCAGATGACAATCAGCTGGAAGGATAAGGGGATGCTTAGCATCTTCTTCTAAAAGAGAGTGAGACAGACGACCGCCCACCCTGAGTAAATGATTTTGTATCATGGGATTTAGAGATAAAAGTGAGCTTTTAGACGAAAGTTTTCCTGATCTCGAAAGTTGCTGGAGTTCAGTCTTAAAATAAGCCTTCTGAATTAAGTGGATCAAACAAAGTTTGATGTTTCCAATCTCACTAGCACTAACCTCCTCAGAAGTCGGAGGGTGATGGCGTAGTAGGGATTGAAAGACAGAAAAAAGACTAACGCCTAAATTTGACGACGTCGTACGCTCTATTCTCGAGCTGACTCGATTAATGAATCGAAAGCAATACGAAGCTATTCGTAACAGCTTATCTAATGAGGAGTACTCATTAATAAGACTCCAAATTTCTGGAGTAGTCTCAACAGAACTTGGAGCGTTCTTAGTTGCGGCTAGAGTGAATTTAGGTTGAAAACACAAATTATTTACTGCAAAATTGAGCTCGTCATGAGACCTCGACCATGGTTCGACACTATCAGAAAGCCAAACGGGGCCTTGCCACCATAAACAATGAGAAGCTAATTTTGAAGGCTCAATTCCTCGTGAAATGACATCTGCGGGGTTGTCTGAAGAACGCACATGATGCCAATATGCGTCGGGTAATAGAGTGTGAATTTCCGAACACCTATTAGCCACGAAAACACCCCATCTTGAAGGGTGGTATTTCAGCCAAAAAAGGACATCCGCTGAGTCTGACCAAAGGTGAACACTATCAACCTTTATGGGAAAAGATTCGACAAAAGTTTGCACCAGACGAGCAAGTAGCATCGCCGCGCAAAGTTCTAAGCGAGGTATACTTAGTGTTTTAAGCGGGGCTACTCGCGTCTTGGCCACCTGAAGGGTGACGAGCACTTCTTGTGCTGGTATTAAGCGCAGGTAGACTACGGCACCATAAGCAAACTTGGATGCGTCAGCGAATCCGTGAATCTCAAGAAGTTCACATTGGAGCGTGTATCCACTCCAGCGAGGGATTTTGATCTCAGAGATAGAAGAGAGGTCTTGCAACCAATTTTGCCAGCGATTAGAGATTTCGTATGGAAGATCATCATCCCAGCCTACCTTAAGAATCCACAACGACTGCATAATGATTTTAGCAGTAATCACAACAGGCGCTAACCATCCCATAGGATCAAAGATCCGAGTAATTCTCGAAAGAACTGAACGTTTAGTTAATGGTAGCTCCAAAGGGGTATTCTCAATGCGAAAACTAAAATAGTCTGTGTGGGGTTGCCAATCTATACCTAAAATTGGTACAGATTTTTCTGAGGCGAATAACGAAATAGAATCAGCAGCTAACATATTCGAGGGTAAATAAGAAAGTACTTCAGCATTATTCGAAGTCCACTTTCGAAGGTTAAGATGACCTTGCTTAAAGAGTTGAATTAACTCGTTTTGTTTAAGCAAAGCTTCCTCAAACGAATGTGCACCTGAAAGCACATTATCGGAATACATTTCTGATCGAACAGCCTCAGCTGCGGTTGGGTAAGATTGACTATAGTCATCGGCAAGTTTCAAGAGTGTGCGTAAAGCTAGAAATGGTGAACATGCCAATCCATACGTCACAGTAGTCAGGCGATAAGTTTGAACAGGTTCATCCTTATTGAAACGCCATAAGATCGACTGGTAGGGTTGGTCAACTGGTTCGACGCCAATTTGTCGGAACATTTTCTCCACGTCAGCTGAAAGGGCGACTTTATACCTACGCCAGGCACAGATCAAAGCGACGGGATTCTGAAGAAGATTAGGTCCAATGTGAAGAAGATCATTGACCGAAACACCTGATTTGGCCTTACTCGAGCCATTAAACACTGTACGTAACTTGGTCGTCGTACTTGTTTCTTTCCACACACCATGATGTGGTAAGAAGGCTTGAGGTTTGTTAGAAGATGGATCAAATTTTGTAGAGAGTGACATGTGACCAAGGTCAATGTACTCTTTCATAAAATTACTATAGGCAATTTTGAGTTTCTCGTCTTTAGCGAAGTTTGCTTCGAGACGAGTTAGCGCGCGTAATGCGGCAGAATGAGAGCTCTCGAGATGAGCAGAACTCAACTGGTCTCGACTTTTCCAGGGTAGGCTTACAATATATTGCCCTGTTTCATCTTGACGAGTTGATTTTTGATAAAATTCCTCGCAGACTTCTTCGTCTGGCGAGTAAGATTTTTTGTCATTGACTATCTCCTCCGCCCTCCAAAAATCTTGCACGAGCTCCAATAGTTTGGCTTCATGCTCGCAGGTATTTGAGCAATGAAGGGATATTGATTCTAGCCCTATTTCTGGAGTTGTGGATGCGAGATTACCTGTCAAGAGCCATCCAAGTTTGGAACTAAATGCTATCGGCTGAAGACTTTGGCCCTTAACAATTTGATTTTCAATGATTTGCGCATAAGCGCTAGCACCGAGTAGAATATCGATACGTGAAGGTTCGAGATACTTGGGGTCTGCTAGTTGCAGCCCTCTTAAGTATTCGAAATTTGTATTACCCCTTACGACGGGAGGCTTATACGACGAGAGTTTTGGCAAAACAATGCCATCAACTTCCAAGGAGAAAGTTGAATCGAAATGCGGTTGTATAGTAAGACGAGCAACTTTAGAAGAAACAGCAGCTGTCTTTTCACCTATACCTTGGATGTGCGTGTGACTGGTTCTACAATTTAGAGATAGCAAGTTACATATAGCTTGTGTAACAAGTGAGATTTGAGATCCGGGGTCAATCAGCGCACGGAGTTGAATTTTGGTTCCGTTAGGACCAAGGGCGTTAACCCTAGCGGTAGCTAAAAGTACTCCTGTACATTTAGTACTTTCTCCACTATTGAGGGAGACTGCTTGAAGAGCAGATTGATCGTCTTTAGAAATGACGAAATTGCCACAGTTTGGGCTAGAGGTGCTGATAGTTGTCAGAGTGCACCATGGTGTGATGCTTGGCTTTACAAACACAGCATCGGTACGTGGAAGTACAATTTTTAACGTTGTGCTTCCCTAGACAATTGAAACAAAGGTTTGAAGATTTAATTAATTCCTTTCGTTCAGGAACCGTTTTATTGATAAATCGTTCACATCTATTTGTGAAATGAGATTGATTGCAAAAAGAACATTTCTTTTTTGAAGGGTTCGTCGGAGAAGTCTGATGAGAATAAACCGACTGAGCATTGTCATGCTCTGGTTTTCGAGATTTTGTATTAGGTGATTGTGCTTTTGAATTATTGTTCGCAGGAGATTTAGTACCTGCCTCGATAGCCTCCAGAGTGAGGGTTTGGCTTCGAAGAAAAGCTTGAAGTTGTTCCATTGTAGGTGGATCGACACTATCACCTAAGTGTCTTTCCCATTCTTTTCGCGTATTCAAATCAAGACGATTCAGTGTAAAGTGAACGATCAAATCACTACCTAAAGAAGCCGCTCTATTTAGAGAGGTCAGACTAGCGATGGGATTGAAGATTTCCCTATAAATCCGTTTGATTTCCGATGAAATATCTGACTTCATAGATTTGACTGCGAAGATTTCCGAGATATGAGAGTTAACAATACGCCGTTGATTTTCGTAATACTCGGTTAGAGTTGTCCATGCACGTTCATAATTATCACCAGCAATGGGAAGAGATTTAATTTTCTCAAGTGCTTCACCCGTAAGGTGAGTGCGAAGATAATGCAATTTGAGAACAGGCGTTAAGTCTTCACGCCGATGTATGACCGAACGAAAGACGTCTCTAAAATTTTCCCAATCCGAGAATTTCCCCGAAAACTTTGGTAAATCTACTTTCGGCAACGATTGAAACGAAACGTTCGTAGATCGAGCAGTGCTTGCAGGCACTGGCTCAGCAGTCGAATTAGAAGATCCTTGAGCAGCATCTCTAGTTTCAAAAGTTTCTAAGTAATCAAGAAAGTCTCCTCTGCGGAGGTAAAAACTATCCTCAACCAGATCAAAGAGATTAGTTGTAAAATAGGCATGATCTTGATCAATATCCTCAACGAGCATAAGTTTCTCGTGATTTACCCGAAACGACGTAAAATTAGTTTCAAGTCCGGTTAGACATGATTTTGCATAACCTTTCGTCATATTATCTTTACCCTTAGATTTGAAATTTTTAAAGGAGTTTGTAATTTTAGCTTGGAGTGCCATCTGCTTAGCATGAAACGCCTCCATTTTGAGATCAAGTTAATTCAGACTAGTAACAAATTTGATTATTTAACCTAAGTATTGCTAGAACTATGTTTACCAACTCGAAAGTAGAGTAACCATAAGTGAAAATTGTTACAATTAAGTCTTAACCTAAGTTATAATACTTATGCGAGTATAAACGTGACGATGCGCTTAAAGATGCAACGTTGATTGCGTCTGGTAACGTTCCCCGATGAATCTGCTGATGATCCACAATGTTGACTACTTAAAAGATGAAACTGCAACTTTGAATTCAGCAACCCTTGCAGTAGTGAATCCGGGTGTAGATCAGCAATCGAAGTTGAGATCGAGATGTTGTATCAGCAGGCAGCAATAAACTGCAAGGTCCAATAATATAAGTATTTGCTAAGGCGAAAATTGCATTCAATTTTCTCAAGATTTGCTAAATATTGCAATTAAATTTATAACAAACTCATATCAATTAATTTGTACTAATCTCAAATTTTATTTAATCACTTTTAATTAAATTATCTAAATTAAATAGAGATAATTAAATTTTCATTAACTGGACTAAATGTTCAAATTTTAATTTAACCAAATTGGAACGATACGTGTGTCCTAGTATTAGGACGGTCGATGTATCAATTCGCTTCCTGTGCTAGTCCTTGGATGGACTGGTGTAGACCTCTTATGCGCGCTCCACGTGGGTAGTCGTTGGTTTGAGTTGTGTGAACCCCGTTGCGTAAGCTGCACGAGGGTACTCCGTGTCTTGACTGGTGTGGACCCCGTGCGCGCAGGCGCCACGCGGGTACTACGTGGCTTGAGTGATGTGGACCCCGTGCGTGTACAATGCACGCTGGCTGTCCGTGAGTAGAAATGCTGTGGACCCCGTGCGTGTACAATGCACGCTGGTGGTCCGCGTCTTGATATTAGCCGGTCACCGTACGAACGCGGTGACTCGAGAGCTGGCTTTACAGCGCACGCTCTTGGCTACAAGACAAGATGGCTGCCGGTCACCGTACGAGCGCGATGACTCTAGAGCTGACTTTGCAGCGCATGCTCTTGGCAACGTCTTGGAGTCGTTAGGTACACACTCCAAGGCGCTTTCAGAAATGGGGAAAATAGCAATGGAGTGTGCTATTTCCCTTTGGAAGCTTTAGAAGGTGGCTTCCGAGTGCGCGCGACGGCGTTGAACGAGAGAGAGAGAGAGAGAGAGCAACGTACGCGCGAAGTCGGCATGCTAGAGCACGCGACTGTTACGGCACTCACGACCACGAACACTTTTGATGCGTACCTGGAGAGAAGAAACTAGTCCTACGCCACTCGAGAGTATGCGTAGGGCGTAGAAAGAGGTGTCTCCATCGCTGTGGCCATACTCGCTCCCACGATCCGGCTCGAAGGACCAAATGTTTTTGTATAAATGAATGTGGATGAATCGTGGAGTGGGCTGGTTCAATAATTGACAGCGTTTCGTGTGGAGAGAGATCTGGTGGCTTTATTAAAGCTGTCCGTCGTGCCTCGCGGCGTACAATGTTGAGTTGCTGCTGTCTCTCTCGGCCGTCGCGCGTGAACTGACGCCGGCCGACGCCTTTCGAAGAGTCGGCGGCGTACTTTGGTAGATGGAGGGGCGCAGAGAGAGACGCGTGGAGAGCGCTGATTGGGGCGAGCCTGGTTCCGGGCTCGAGCTCGTGTAGGCGAGCTCGAGCTGGCGCGAGCTGGAGTGCTCGTGCTGGTTCGGTATTACGTTGAATCCGGAACAGTCTTGCTTACTATTGTACGTCTATGTAATTCCCTTACATGAGTGGACCTCATATCCCCCGTCTACCTGGGTTTAAAAATAATTTAAATAATCGTATTGCTCGTCTACGTAATTCCCATATACGCGTGGCCCTCGTATTCTCTGCCTACTTGGGTATAAAAATTATTTAAATAATTGTCTTGCTTACTGTTGTGCGTCTCTGTAATTCCCTTACATGCGTGGGCCTCGTCTACCTAATTTTCATATACGCGTGGACCGCGTATCTCCCGACTGTTTGAGTTTAAAAATTATTTAAATAATTGTCTTGCTTACTGTTGTACATTTCTGTAATTTCGTTACATGCGTGGGCCTTATATTCCCCGGCTGCTTGGGTTTAAAAATTATTTAAATAATTGTTCAGCAAGATCCAGTAATATTTCAATATTGAACGTCTACGTAATTCTCATATACGCGTGGACCGCGTATCTCCGGGCTGCTTGGGTTTAAAACTTATTTAAATAATTGTCTTGCTTACTGTTGTACGTCTCTGGAATCCCCTTACGTGCGTGGACCTCGTATCCACCGCCTCCTTGGGTTCAAAAATTATTTAAATAATCATATTGCACGTCTAGGTAATTCTCATATACGCATGGACCACGTATCCCTCGGCTGCTTGAGTTTAAAAATTATTTAAACAATTGTCTTGTTTACAGTTGTACGGCCCTGTAATTCCTTAATATGCGTGAACCTCGTATCCTCCGCCTCGAGCCACCCCAGTGGAAAGTAACCAATAAAATCCAATATAAAAATTTTGCATAAAATATTATAAGTATTTGCATCAGTAAAATCTTATGGAATCAAATAAAATGGGTGTGCTAATCGGCATAAACTAATGTTTTCATTAGCTCAAGCCAATCAATAGATTATGCCGATGTTGTTGATGCCGATGAATAGACACATTTTATTTGATTTAATAAGATTTTACTGGTGCAAATACTTATAATATCTTATACAAATTTTTTTATTGGATTTTATTGGTTACTTTCAACTGGGCCGCCTACTTTGGTTTAAAAATTATTAAAATAATTATTTTGCTATTTGTTGCACTTCTACGTAATTCCCTAATATGCGTGGACCTCGTATCCTCTGGCTACTTGGGTTTACTACTCATTCTTTCCCGTGTTATTAGAAGTGCTCGAGTACAGAATTGTTTTTCTTAAGAAGTAATATCTAGGATTATTTGAATTAGATTTATATTGTTTTGCCACGCGAGTTAGCATTATATTGCACGGTAAGTTTGAATAGGTATCATATTGTATTGTCCCGAATTGGAATTTTAATGCACGGAGTTGCAAGTTAGAATTATATTGCACGGAATCTCGAGTTGAAATTATTTTTAATAGAATATTGAGTTAGAATTATGTTGTACTCTTCCACGAGTTAGAATTATATGAACAGAAGGCGAGCATACACTGCACCATCTATAATAACCCCTGTCCTATATTCCTATTACCTCATAATTATTGTACTACAATATCCATTATAATAATAATACTTTTCATAACATGAGCTAGATAGCCTATAAATTTAAAGTTTGTTTGTCCACTCGTTTTCAAGAAAATGAGATTTGAAATATTTCAAAAACAAATTTAACCTCAAATATCTTAGAATCTTAAGAACAGCTTTTCTTGGCCAACGAAAAGAGTTCAGAAGTTCAAAAGAGCAAACCCTGTGCGAAATTTCATAAAGATTTATTCATATTTACTACTGTTACAAAAATTTTTCTCACGAATATTTCCAAAAATAATCCAGCAATCTTAATGAAATGTTGTACATATATTTTTCACAGTATGAGCTAGACAGCGTATAAATTTCAAATTGATTTATCGAATTGTTTTCAAGAAAATACTATTAGAAAAATTTCAAAACAAAAATTTAACCTTAAGTATCTTCGAATATTATGAACATTTTTATTTGGCAAATGAAAGGTCTTCAGAAATATAAAAGAGCTATCCCTCTGCGAAATTGCATAAAGATTTATTGAGTTTTACCCCAGTTATCGTGAATATGTTTATGACCTGCTTCGCATAAACGACATTTGCGATTTCTTATCGCATAATCTACGACTTTTCTTGATTCTTTACCAGTTACGTGCCCAGTACCGCTCAAACTGTCATATTGGAAACCCGTTGATAGCGTATTCCAACCCTGATCAAAGCTAGCAGAAATTTTTACTTTTTCGTTATTGGTTTTGTACACTATATTATTACACTCATCTAAAACTAATACTTTTTCGGTAATCACAGTGGCTGAAGAATCATTCGAGTTTGTTGCTTCATCTTGTATATCTATTGCTAAATTGAATATAAGATTGTGAAGTGACGAAGAATCGGATGTTGTCGCAGACAAGGAATTGGATTCAACTACAGGTAACCTGAGGAAAAAAGAAAGAAATTTCATGGAACGCATACATTTTTATTTTATTTTCTGCGAAAGTATAAAACAGCATTTTTTAATAATCGAAATATATAAAAGTTTCGTTTTGTTGACCTTAAAATGTACATAGATAACTGATTGAAAAAAAAATCAATAATATATATATATATATATATATATAGTATGCAATATGTGTAATCAAGTGATCATTGATAAAATGGTCTTATCGGCTTTTACGTGCATATATATATATATATATATATATATATATATATATATATATATATATATATATATATATATATATATATATATATATATATATATATATATTATTGATTTTTTTTTCAATCAGTTATCTATGTACATTTTAAGGTCAACAAAACGAAACTTTTATATATTTCGATTATTAAAAAATGCTGTTATATCTTGACGTCAAGCCTGCATTATATATTTCTTGTGGGCTAAGCAAGCTTGTTGCTTTTATGTGCAGATGCAGCTTGACACTTATTGCAATTTACAACTCTTCTGAATTGAATTACAATATATCCTACAGTGAGCTAAACTCAATAATCTTGCTTTGATGTTTCTTATATAAAAATACATGTATTTATTTTCATCCGATCAGAATTATTACTGCTTTTTCCTTATAACACTTGACTAAATCTCGCCAATGCGCACGTTTTTGGTCAAAATATCTGTATGTAATTTTCATACAGCATTCCTATCTTAAACTGAAGCTACTTCCCAAATTTCAACAAAACTGTCATAATATAATTGCACTTTCATACATGCTTAAAATATATAGAAATAAATATCGTTTATATAAATAGCACGTATTTTTTGTTTTTCAGATTCATCAAAACAGATGACAAGCTGAGTTATCGGTTGAAATATCAGCATTATGAGGTTTCCTTTAATTATCGCTCTAATTCTGGAAGTTCACCTTTACTTTATTGGTAAGTAATTTAGAATGAAAAATTAGTTTCATTAAAAATTACGTCTTGTTAATTAAAATAAGTTTCTGTTAGCTATTTTAATTAACAAGGAATACTCGCGAATATTTTTCTCTACGGAACGTTTGCTATTCTCATCGCATGCTCGACAGTAACTGGGTTTGTCCAGTTTTAAATTTCAGATATCTGTGCAATGACAACAAATTTCATAGCATAGTAGTATTTAACTGTTAAGCTTTTAAAGCTCATTATATACCTTAACCATACAATACATCTTGGGCCGTACTTTATCCATTTGACCACGTAGATTTTCTACTAACTAGAAGTTAGACGCGCTACGCGCGCCTCCACTCGTTTTCCGCGCCAAATCTATTTCTGTCTCTCTCTTACACGACGCCATGATATTACGTCATGAGATGCGTGCACAATACAGCGTAACGTTTCAATCTCTTTTTTATAGTGGGATTTTCTACTTCTTTCATACTAACAAGAAGATGATCAGGGATGCGGGTCCTGGATTTGGCTAAAATTGTAGGAGGTACTTCTTTATGACAAATAATGAAACCCATGTCTCGGGATTTTTGTGAATGAGGCTCACGTTCCAAGACCCAAGCTATTTTATGTCTAAAAAATGTCGATTTCTCAAGAAGTTATAGGCTATTAAAAATAGAGTAAGAAGATGGCTTAAAATACCCCCTGTTAAATGCTTGCAAAAATGAGAAATTTTTAATCATTTTCTTACTCTATTTTTGATAGCCTATAACTTTTTGAGAAATTTGTTTTATACGTGAACTCTTATGTTACCATAAGCTCAGTCAGTCTTGGATAATCTCAGTCTGGGCACATAGCCAAAAGGTTCTATGAGAGGAATGAAGGCACACTTCAGGAAACTTTACCTTTCATGTCTTATATTTTCATTCATTTTTATAAAGAAGTTCTAAATTATTAGTTAAGAGTGTGTCTAGCAGAATCGTATATCGTACGCAAAAAAATAGCGTAATCCCCACTTTTTGACACGAAACTCCGCCGCTCTTTGTGTAAGCGAATATTTTTTTCGAAAAATGAAAAGGAAAATTTGTTCATTTTTTCGTGCACGCGAATTGGTTTCTGACCTCAATTAGCGTACGCGAAGGTGAGTACGAAATTTCGCATACTCTACAAACGATCACATACACATATGAGGCTTTCTACAGGCACGCACAGATTATTGCACACGATACACTTTGCACATATTTCAAACATTAACCTAACAATGAAGCTGAGCATAATGTAAATCTTATGTTATCTATTTACTAAAAATGTTATAATTTTTTTTAAAATAAATTTTAAATACTCATCAGTGATGTTAATGTTTTTTTCACCGGTCGTTTTGAAAAATATTGCTCGATACCTAATTTTGAGATTAACGTTTGCAATGTACGCGAAGGTGAAGTATGCAATAAATTTTGTGTGCAATAAAAAGAAGCCTCGCGTGTATCGATAAACATTCATAACATAAGCAAAATTTTGGAGAATTCGCAAAGTTGCTCGCATGCAGGATATCGTTCGTAGCGTAGGTGAAGTTCTGTAGCGTATACGAAATTAGATAGCGTACGCGAAATGACACCTCGTAGCGTACAAGGAAAAGCTCAAGCTCTAACTTTTTTGCATGGGCTAAGTGAGCTCGGAAAATCGTTCGCGTACGCAAACAATCTTTTTTTAATTATTCATGAAAAAATGTTAACGGATGTGAAAAGGGGAGTTTCGCGTCAAATAGTGGGGATTCGCGTATCCTATTTTTTTGCTTATGCTATGAAATTACCGTAGACACACTCATGAGTTAAATAAATACATATTTGTTTGAATAAAGGTAGTATGATTCAACAACTACAATGGACATGGAATATTATATTGTAAGAGAACGTTCATTAGAACCAAAACATTTTTAGATCGTGAAAGATCAACATATAACTGCTCATGAGTTTTTTCACACTTTTGTCAATTGTTATTAATTAACTGCTATTATGAGGAGGCTAGTGAGAAGGGTAGTGAGGAGGGTTGGGAGGAGGGGCGATAGGAGGGAGAGAGGAGATTTGAGGAGGGTTGAGGAGGGTTGAGGAGGGTTGAGGAGGGTTGAGGAAGGTTGAGGAAGGTTGAGGAGGGTTGAGGACGGTTTCAAAATAACGTAAATTTTGACACAACATTCTGTTATTTTGAGGAGGATTAGATGAGAGCAAAAGGAGGGTGAGAGGAGGGTTGAGGAGAGTTGATGAGGGTTGAGGAGGGTTGAGAAGGGTTGAGGAAGAATGAGGAGAATTGAGTAGGGTTGAGGAGGGTGAAAATTTACTGATTTTCAAAACAACTATATAATGTAGGAATACACACACACACACTCACTAGTAGGGCTTCGCCTCCTTGCTCGCTCCGATCGCCAACCCCCATAAAACAAGTAAAGCCAAGTAATGAAGACTGTAAGTATAGTACGTCCATTGCTGTGAAAATGGTACAGATAGTTTACTAATATAATAGATATATAATTAAAAGCAGTTTTATTTCTATTGATGTTATATTTTGTACCATATTCAAAAAAATGTGTAACAATAAACATATGTTGTACATACTTAACGTTTTTATAATGTTAATTTCCAAGCAATAAAATACTGTTTATTTTATATGCTGAATTAGTTATTACACAGAAAAATTCGGATTCATTGTTTTTGAGTTTTCAAATCATTTTTTAATAATCCTCTTACTAATAACTATTTAATGTTTGTTAAATACATTGGCTCTCCCACTTCAACCTTTTTAACTGTAACCTTATATTCTTATAGGAATGACTTTTCTACTTCCTCTTCAACTGGAACCTTATGTTCTTGGTCATAAGTATTATTATATTAGGTAATATAATAACAGAATTAAGGTGATGTTAAATACCGACATAATTTTCAAACGAGTACATCTCATGAAAATACCAATAGAATCATCCAAAAAAAAATCTGATTGTAAGAATCATGAGTCAATTCTTTTACCTGAAGAACTTAGGGGAGAGTGGGGCACAACGGGATAGGCGGGTTGAATGGGTAATCGTTTCATAAATAAACAAAACGTTTTTAATTGTAAATTTTTGTACCACTTCAAACAAAAAACAACAAATAATTTTTCGCAAAGGAAAAGAATTATTTTGGAAAAATGATGTAATTGTAAATATTCTGAAGAAATTTCGAGGTATGAGAGTACGTTTTCTAAAGGTGCTTAAAATGCGGAATACATACAAAATACTTTTTCTCACGTCACTCTCGTTGGTATTAATTGAAAGTATAGTTCTTCTACTTTAAAATTATAGTTAGATTATTTTTAATGCAACCTTTCATTTATTCAAAATCATCGATTAAAAAAAAATCTACTAGGCGGGGCACGATAGGTTTCCAAAGGGGGGGGGGGGGGGCATCACGGCAATTAACAGACTATCCATGCCGACTTAACCTTAAACTACACTCGCCAACAATGTACTACTGAGAGTTACACTCCGTGAATTTCGTTTTCAGAAAAATTGCTTTATGTTCTAAACTGTAATACTCGTTTTTAGTGCGTTAAATATAATTATTCTAATTTTATCACGAAGCACCTTACTGTCAGAAAACTTCCATATATATAGGTATTCTATGAGTATATTTGGAAACGCAAAATGTAAACACAATATAGCTATATACATGGAAGTTTTCTAATTGTGCAAATGACATAAAAAGATTGATGAAAAGGTGAAAATGTTAATGTTCAATTGAATAAAATGAAAAAGGGGTATTGTTCACGATTCATTTGAAATCGAAATTGTAACGCGATAGAATATTCTGTTCACACGACACACCGACTATTTACATACTCACACATACACTTTTACACTCGTACACCAGCTACACTATACACTGCGCGAGCGAGTCTATTAATAGCTCTGCTCAAACCCCCACTCTCGCGACATACCAGTCGTCGCGGTTCTCGCGGAGCTGTAACCGCGAAGCATTTTCTCCAGTCTCTGATCGGCTGCTAGCCAGTACACAGTGTGCACGATCACTCTCGCCAGCACTAATAAAACGCCAGTTTAACCAGAACCATTTCTTTATTTAAACGCCGCCTCCGCTAGTCCTTTCCCTCACTATCCTCCGTGTAATTGCACCAGTAGCCCTAACGTAAGAAACATTTGGTCCTTCGAGCCGGATATCGCGCGTGCGCGATCGAGGATAGTGAGTAGAAAGTTCGCGGCCACGCGGCGTCCCGGAAGTGCTCATCGCGCGTGGATACCTACCACGTGTCGTGGTAACTTCCTTATCTTCCAAGTGTACTTTCAAGTCGCTTAGAGATAAATTAACTCGTCCAACGCAATAGAAGTTGTGTCTGGCACACACACGAGTGTTCGACCACGGTGGGCAGCAGCAATCTACCACATTCATTATGAGCGCTGTAGAAGCCCTATTCAAACGCCAGGCTGAGCTTTCCAAGTCAATCGGGAATGCCACAACCATCCTCAACAAAATGGGCAAGGACAAGTTTACACGCACCGTGATAAATGTAAGGTCCAACAGTCTGCAATCATCATGGAAGGAGTTTCATGAAAACCATTTAATTCTAATCAAGCATTCAGTTAACTCTGAGGAAAAGGACGAAGATCCTTACTTTGCTGACGACTCCTATGCAGACACGGAGCAGCAGTATCTGGAAGCATTGACGTACATGCTTAGCATCGCAGATAAACTCGAGGAACCAGCAGGAACAAGTCAAGATACGGCCTCGTCACAAGCTCCTCAGACAATAACTCTGAAGAGACTACCGACAATCAATCTTCCGCGCTTTTCTGGAGGATACGAAAAATGGACAGAATTTCGAGACCTCTTCATGTCGAAGATTGCAACAAATGCCAGCTTCACCAATGTCGATCGTATGTATTACTTGAAGACTAATGTGGAAGGAGAAGCTGCTGACTTAATCCAAGATTATAACGTGGAAGGAGACAGTTTCAGACGAGCTTGGGCTCTATTCAAGGATACCTACGAGAACCTACGGCTGCAAGTAAGATCACATTTAATGAAATGGCATGCGACGAAGCCGGCCTCCTCAGAATCGGCGGAAGAAATTCGAAGAATTGCGAACGCGACCAACAACCTCATAGAAGGTATGAACAATTTAAAGCGCACACCAATTTGCGACGACATATTGGTCTTTTTCACAGTCGAAATACTCGATGCTCAAACGAAGAGAGCATGGGAGTCATCGTTAGGCGCTACAAAAGACCCAGCTACCTACGATAGTCTTCGCACGTTCCTGAGCGGACGAATAATTATGCTCGCGGCCACGAATCCATCGAAGAGCGGAAAGGACTCGCAGTCGTCCAACGACTTGTCCTATAGCCGAGATCAACGAAAGCCTTCGAACTTCTTTCGTGCTCACCATACCGTAGCAACGACCCTTCCATGCCCGTTGTGTCAAGGTCAACACCACATACACGGATGTGTCACCTTCAAGACAAAGTCTGTACCCGAGCGTGTAGCATTCGTAAAGGCAAAGTCGTTGTGCGAAAATTGCCTTGGCTCACACAAGACCAGTACGTGTAAGTCAACTAAGAATTGCTTTGTGTGTAGTGGTAGGCACAATACCACTCTTCATCGCGATGCTACCTCCAGCGTAAGTACGAATCTCGCTACAACGACCGGCCCACCTTCAGTGACCTTCTCACGACAATCACAGCCGTTTCATGTGTTGGTGAGTGATGAGACTTCGTTCGCGCCTGCGTTGCTACTCACAGCGCTTGTTGACGTTCTAGCACCGGACGGCACGAAGCATCGTGTACGCGCATTGATCGACCAGGGAGCGCAATGCTCAATGATAAATAGAGAAGTTGCCAAGAGTTTAAAGTTGATAACCAAGCCAGCTTATGTGGCCGTCACTGGAGTCGGTGGCGTAACATCGTCATATGTGCAGGGGCGCGCAATGTTCGAAATCGCCTCATGCCACAATCCTGAAGTCAGGATTGATGTTGACGCTCTCATCCTTTCTCGTGTCACCAATTACGTCCCATCTCATCGGCGTTTCGGGCCAGAATGGAATCATCTGGAGGGCCTTCTATTCGCCGACGACTACACTGATGAATCCAAAAAAATCGATCTGATTCTTGGTTCAGACGTCTACGCAAGAATCCTACTCGGCGACATTCGCAAAGCTGCAGACCACAATGCGATGGCGCCAATCGCCCAGAATACTTCGCTAGGATGGATTAGTACACAGCGTGCACGATCACTCTCGCCAGCACTAATAAAACGCCAGTTTAACCAGAACCATTTCTTTATTTAAACGCTGCCTCCGCTAGCCCTTTCCCTCACTATCCTCCGTGTAATTGCACCAGTAGCCCTAACGTAAGAAACAAGTATGATTATTACTTTAATTTGTATTTCATATATCACTAATCATATAAAGTCCGAAATTATACCCTTGTACCTATTACGCCTTATCCTCAACTCATCACGCCTCACCCTATCATGCCCCTATCATGCCCCACCTTGAAACCCAACCCGCCCCACTAGTGCGGTGTCATAGGTTTAACTTCGGTCTCATTTTACTTTCTGGTTTAAGTAATATGAAAAATATCAACATTTACAGATGAATTTTATGTTCTTGAAAAGTCTTTTAGACAATTACCTCATTCATAAGTGCTCATACTTATCGCATAATTAAATGTGATTGACTAATGTCAAGGGGGCCCATCGTGCTCCATCCTTCCTTATACAATAAATATATAAACTCTATATCTCCACAAAATTTCAAAGTGGTTAAACGAATTTTACTCTAGTGTTCGTGCGACAAAGAAAATGACTTTGTAAAATACCCAAATTTTAAATAACAAATATCTCAAAAAGTAATCGTACGATCTTTAGGAAACTTCTCATACAAATTATCTATAGATATCACGTACAAAATAGATACCCAAATGTACCTCTAAACAAAATGCCAAAGCGATTAAACCAATTTTACTCCATTTATCATGTGACTAAGAAAACTCATTTTTTTCAGTTCTCAATTTTTTACTCAATAAATAGTCGACAGAATGGATTTACACATTACAGCTATTTATATTCTGCATTACCATGATTTCCGTTATAAAAATATCCTATAGAAAATCCTGTAGGAAATGCTATAGGAAATCCTGTAGGCATCTCGTAGAAATCCTATAGGAATCCTATAGGATACTATAGGCAGCCCTATATGAAATTCTATAAGAAGTTCTATAGGAAATCCTACATGAATTTAGTGCTTTTCCTGCAGGAAATCCAATAGGAAATTCTATAGGAAATTCTGTAGGTAATTCTATAGGAAAAACTGTAGACAATTACATGGAAAATTCTGCAGGAAATTCTGGAGTATTTTCGTGAAAACATATTATAGAGGTTTAGCATCTTATTTAGCGCTGTGCCATCGCACAGCAGAATCAGTGGTAAACAGTCCTAGGTAAGGAGTTGCAGCACCCGGGAACTGCCACGCACGACGGTCGGCGCCTTACCGATTAAGCCCAGTGAGCTGAGATATCAAAATCAAGGTAATCCTTGTCACATTAACTCTCCGTAAAGAGTCGTTCGAACGGTTGAATGGGGGGGGGGGATCGAAAGTTTAGACGATCCACTTTAGAATTGAAGTCAACTCTAGACGTTCTCCATTCCGACATAAGCTACTGCAGATTGTGCAAAATTTCGAAATTCTAAATTACGAAAATCAAATTTTCGAATGTAACAACTCACCAGCTGTGCAAAACATCGAATTTCATTAATAGAACAAGTTACATTCGTTTTAAAATAGTATTTATGAAATTCTATGTTTTAGTAGGTGAATTGTTACATTCGAAAATATGATTTTCGTAATTTAGAATTTCAAAATTTTGCACAATCTAGGATAGCTTATGTCGGAATGGAGAACATCTAGAGTTGACTTCAATTCTAAAGTGGATCGTCTAAGCTTTGTACCCCCCCCCCCCCCACCGGTTGAATCACGCTGCTTTACATACCCTCGCGGTTCCAATGTGTTTAGGAGAGTCCCAACTGCTGCGCTGCACTGCTGCATGCAGTAGAAGCTTGCTTGTCCAGAGCCTCGCTCACGTGTGTTCGCTGCTATGCCACTATGGGGCGCAGCAGTCGAAACTCTCCTAAACACATTGGAACCGCGAAGGTATGTAAAGCCGTGAGATTCATCCGTTCGAACGACTCTTTACGGAGAGTCAATGTAACAAGGCTTACCTTGATTTTGATATCTGAGCGCACTGGGGGGGTAAGAATCACAATGGTCAGAAGTTCCTATAGCGAAAATTCCAAATAGGTAATTTAACCGATAGCTAAATCATTGGAATACGGTTTTAATCGAATAGGAAAAATTCCTACAAGAAAATTACAAATGGTCAAAAGTTCCGAAAATAATATTGACAATAGTCAAAAGTTTCGAAAATAATTTTGACAATGGTTCATAGTAACGAAAATCAAATGTCGGAAAGGTTGAATAATCGAAATAAAAGCTATCTACGGTTACATCACAGATGGGTACAAATTGCGAATTCACAGATGAGTACAAATTCTGTGATGTAACCATTAATAGTTTTTATTTCGACTATTCAACCTTTCCAACATTTGATTTTCGTTACTATGAACCATTGTCAAAATTATGTTCGAAACTTTTGATTATTGTCAATATTATTTTCGGAACTTTTGACCATTTGTAATTTTCTTGTAGGAATTTTTCCTATTCGATTAAAACCGTATTCCAATGATTTAGCTATCGGTTAAATGACCTATCGGGATTTTCGCTATCGGAATTTCTGACCATTGTGATTCTTAACCCCACCCGGACTGCTTGCCACTGATTCTGCTGTGTGATGGAACAGCGCTAAATAAGATGCTAAACCGCTATAAGATGTTTTCACGAAAATACTTCAGAATTCCCTGCAGGATTTTCCATGCAATTATCTACAGTTTTTCCTGCAGAATTACCTATAGAATTTTCTACAGGATTTCCTATAGGATTTCCTGCAGGAAAAGCGCGAAATTCATGTAGGATTTCCTATAGAACTTCCTATAGAATTTCATATAGGGCTGCCTATAGAGTATCTTATAGGATTCCTATAGGATTTGTAAGGGATGCCTACAGGATTTCCTATAGCATTTCCTACAGGATTTTCTATAGGATTTTTTATAAGGGTTTCTCCAAAATATTTGATATTTTAGTTTGTAAATTTTAACCTTTTTAAAAAAAAACAAGTTTTGTTAAAAACAAAAGAACCTTAATAGCTAATGTAAATATTTTTTTGGTAAATATAGGCACTTTTTAATTTAAATATCTCAATCTTATCATTAAAAAAACGCAATAATCAATTTTGCGAAAATCGAAATTTCACCATGAAACAAAAACGCATCGGCAAATCACAAAATTAATTTTTTTCCGAATTCAAACAAAAGAAAAACCGCTGCCAATTCATTGGCCCGTGGCTTCCTCAAACTTAATTTGCTTATTCCTTTAATGAATTTTTAATAACATAATTTATAATTTTTGCAACAATTTGTGAAATAATGATAATTAAATTAATTTATAAAGATTAAAAATTATTAATTTTTAAATTATGTATAAAATATGAATAAAATAATCGGTATGATTTTTTTTTAAATTATGTGTGAAAAATAAATAAAATAATTGATTGTAATATTATCGTTAAAACCTTTTAAGATTCCTAAATAAACTTTACTTCAAATTATATTTTCTTTGTGAAATTTCACACATAGGGTACTTGTCTCTAGTAGTATGCCTGTCCATATTTGTGTGCTCTTTCTGGAATTTCCGATGAAAGAAAAAGGTTCAATCTTAAAAATAATAAATGGCTATTACAAAACAAAAGCAGGTATACAACACGCGCGCATTGGCGCATAGCACATAGCGCACGTCATTTCTATTTTCTAGTATACAACTTGTTCGGAAAATGTATGCGTCTGTAAACATAATCCTGTAGAGCGCAAAATTCTAAGAAAAAAGTTCCTTTACTATTTTTTCATATGACTAGTATTTTTTTAGTAACTGATGTGTTTAAATTCTTTGTTTTTAATAGAAAATGTATACCTATGTTTATAAGATGATATCTATAGATATACAATTCCTATTAAAAACAAACAATTTAATCACATCAGTTACTAGAAAAGTACTAGTCATATGAAAAAAAGGGTAAAGGAACTTTTTTCTTAGAATTTTGCGCTCTACAGGATTATGTTTACAGACGCATACATTTTCCGAACAAGTTGTACATAAATGCATTCCCGAATAATTACGATTTCAAAAGAGGGCTAAAATAGCTTTAACCTCAAATATCTCTGAAATTCATAAACGAATTCTTTTACCCTAAGAACTTTTCTAATAAATAACATACAAATTCTACATCTCCACCAGATTTCAAAGAAATTAAAACAATTTTAATGTAGTTATATTGTGCGACAACAGAGCAAGTCATTTTCAAAAAGATTAAAATTTTAAATATCAAACATCTCAAAAAATAACCATATAATCTAGATAAAATTTTACACAGGTATTGCCTATATTGCACACAAAATAGTCTATAAATTTCAAGCTGATACATGAAGTCGTCATTCAGAAATTACGATTTTGAAAAAGACCGTAAAAGAATTTTAACCTTAAATATCTCTAAAAATCATGAGACAATTCTTTTACCTAAAGGACTTATACGATAATATATAGACTCTATATCTCCACAAAATTTTAACATGATTAAATCAATTTTTGTTTCCTCTAGTTATCATGTGACCAAGAAAATAATTTTGTAAAATACGAAAATTTTCAAAATCAAATATCACAAAAAGTAATCGTATGATCTTGATGAAAGTTCGAACACATATTATCTATATCACATTCAAAATTGTCTATAAATTTGGAGCTGATACATGCAGCCGTTCTCGAGAAATTACGATTTGAAAAAAAGGTTTAAAAAATTTTAATCTCAAATATTTCTGAAATTTCTGGACTAATCATTTTGCCCAAAGAACTCGACCGACAGCCATCAAAAATCTACCTCTACAAGGAATTTCAAAGCGATTATGTCAATTTTACTCCCGTAATCGTTGGACATACAAAACTCATTTTTTTCACATTTCAATTTTTTTCTCAAAAACTAGTCGACAAAATGGATTCAAATTTTTACAGATTATAGCTATTTATATTCTGCATTATCATGATTTTTTTTTTCAAAAAAATTGACCGTTTAGTTTAGGAATTATAAGTTTAAAAAAAACACGTTTTTGTTAATAACAAAAGAACCGTGAGAACTAGAGAAATTTTTTTTTTAGAAAATATAGGTATTTTAATGCTCTCTTGAATGCTATCTATTCGATTCAAATATCTCGATCTTATCATTAAAGAAAAGCAAAAATCAATTTTGAAAAAATCGAAAATTTGAATTAAAACAAAAACGCATCGGCGAATCAAAAAACGAAATTTTGACCCGCCATCACACAAAAGAAGCAAAAAAAATGAGACCTATCCGGTCAAAATCGATCGACTAGAAGCTGAGATCCAGGCGTATACACACACATACATCCATACACACATTTTTCAAAAATCATGTATTTTGATTCCTAACACCTCGAAAAACAATTATAATATGTTTTTACAATAACTCAAAAAATTGCTATCACAAAGCTTCCTCTAGGAGGAAGCAAAAAAACATAAAAAATGAGACCGGTCTGGTTAAAATCGATCGATCATATCCTGAGATAAAACGGTATACGTGCACACACACGAACACATACTACATCCATACAAACATTTCCTAAAATCATGTGGTTCAAACTTCTAACACCTCTAATAATGTTTCTACAGCGGTTTAACGTAACTTAAAATTTTACTATTACAAAGCTTCCTGTAGGAGGAAGCAATAGTTTTGACAATTATGTAAAAGTTAATTTCTATTTTGTTTGTATTTTTTATAATCGTTTTATTGCGGATATCCATTGACAAAATTTTGGCGTGAGCCAATTAATTATTAGCATTAAAAATTAGCACATGAAATTCATTAGTTTGAGAAAGCAAGGTGCCAATGAATTAGCAAAATGGTCTGCACTAAAATTAAATTATATAAAAAATTATAATGAATTGTTTATAATTTTAATATATTTACTTTAAAAATTCGTTAATCTTGATAATTTACCTTGGTCAACTTATTCGAGTTTTATGTTTTGCAGAAGCACGTTAGACACAGCTAACTAGTATGCATCAAGTTTTGCGAGAGTCATTTTCGCCAGCACGGGCCAGAAAACACTTAATTCGGCTGGCGCTGATGTCTGACAAGTAATTTCCGGTTGTCGTTAGGGTTATCGTGGGCTCCACTCGCTTGCGCAACTTTTGTCTCGTTAGCTTCCCCGCACTCGTGCCGGCTAAAATTTCTGGCAGCTTTCCCACATCTCGAGGCTTAATTGTTAGTTTCAGGACTTCCGGGTATCATCGGCTTTCTAAGAGAACTCCTGCTGTGCTGCGGACGCGGCGATTTTTAGCGCAAAGGGCTTTGCACGGTCAAGTTTGCGTAGGAAATATTACTTTTATAATTTAAGGGAGCTAAGAACTTGGGTTTTGGATTAGAAATCGATTTTCAAGATTGAATATTTGTAGAAACAAACTAAATGAGTTTCTCATTGTATTCTTTACAAAATATAAATGATTCTGTGAAAAGTTTGTAAAAATAAGAAGTTTAGATTTTTTCACTCACAGGATTGATATAAAAACAGTACGTGGTAAAATAGAAAAGTTTCTAGTGATCATAACTGAAGAGCTCTTGATTTTGGGAATGTTCCATTCTCTATTAATCGTCCTAGTGACAAATCATCCTTATAATATTGTAAGATCCTGAAATCGGAGAATAATACTTTTATGTTATATTAATTAATTTTAGTTGATTTATTTTCTTACCTCAGTTGAATTCTGGTCGATCTTTCTATAAATTCCAATGAGTAAAAATAAAAAATAATATATATTTAATTATCATTAAATACTTTAATGTCGTAAATTGAGGTGTTTATTGGTAGTATCATAGAACCTTCCGATTACAAATTTAATAATTATAAATATAATTAGATAATATAATTTTCTTTTGTTTTTTCCACTATTGTCGACTGGGGTGTGACGGGGTCCAAAATTTTATCGTACCGATTTGCAGGTGGTTGCTCATCGCCTTTGATAACAAAAATTTGTTTAAGGATTTTTATTATTTATAAATACAAAATTTATCAAAAGATTACTTTAATGTAACTGTACAATAAGTGGATTGATTTTCTCGCATTTGGAAAATGATGAGCGTGGACGTTGGTGGATTCGATGACCGGCATGCGTCACGACGTCGCGCGTGCCGAATGAGAGCATTGTTGAAATCTTATGTACTCGTGTTTTACTCCAGAAAATCACTGATGTGATTGTATGTCTTTTAAATTTTTTTTGATAATACGTCACAAGACATAATACTTCCCTTTTCAGATGGTTGAATATTATAGAGACTCAAGAAGCGAAAAAAATAGTCTAACAATCAGTGATTTTCGGTAAATTTTAGAATAATACAATAATTTAATCTGAATTTACGTTTATAAAATTAATACATAATAATTACTTGCTTATTATAAAGAGTCGTAACAATCCCAATTTTTGTATTCTGTTATTTTTAATCTAATGTTCATATCATACAATTTTATTTCGTAAAAATATTAATTTTAAAATTCGTACAGTAATATTTGGCTAGTTGTTCTAAAAGTGAATTTAGTTTCTTATAATTTTTAATCATTATAGTTCGTATTTCTTCTAAGAGAAAGCTTTTATAATAAATCTTCAATTAAATTATATTTATTTATTATTTATTAAAACCAGAACAAAATTACATAGAGTAAAGTCCTCAGAGATAGATATTAACTACCTGTACGAGGGCTGGAACATGAATACTTAAGACTATACTTATACACTAAAGCTTATATACTAAGTATTAAATATTTAAACCTTAAACATTTAATATTGTCAATAGAATTCTCAAAACTTAACGCAAGTAAAACAATATGTATACATTTGTTTATTATATATATAAATAAACTACAAAAACTTTTGGTGTAAAAATAAGTTGGAATATCATTAATTGCGACACAGTATTTCGCAAATAGAATTTGCAAGTTCCGATGTAATTTGATACGTGAATATATACGCATCTATATACGGTTCTTTAAAGTATTAAATACTTCATAATTGTTTTATTGTTGCCAACTGACTACACATGATGAACAATTAAATACAAATAATCTTTATTCATATTAAATGATATTAATATAGAGTAAAAATACAAAAAAACTGTAATATAAAGTCAGAAATTGCCATGAAAGCATCAAAACTAAAAAGGTTCATCACAACTGCAATCTAATATGAATCATACGATTTAAAAATCATATAATTATATTTTTTGAAAATGTAAAACTTTAACATCTGTGTACGACTTTATAATTTTTCTAGATTTTGAGAATTTGCAACCCGGGGTCAGGCTGCGAAAAATTGGATTAGCTAATTGGGGATCACTAAAATAATTCAGTATACACTTTGGCGAAAGTAAGAAAAGGTCTTTATTTATTAACACACTAAAAAGGAGATCGGCGCCAGCCGCTCATGCGACACATTGCACGAAACTCTAAAAAGCGAAACTAAAGATGAAGGGGTTACGCGCAGGTTCTCTACTTTGCCGAATGCCGATACCATGACGCATACAGTATTCCAAAACAGTTCAAAACGACTTCACGCGAATTTTGCCTAACAAATTTTCTCGTAAAGTGGATTCCCTTCGTATTTAAATTTTCTAGCAATAACCGTGTCCTCCAAAATCGTATTGCTATTATTTAGTATGATTGCGTGGGAGTTTTCCTAATCTGCCGGGAAATCAACATAATTCGAAAATGACAGATGCGATACGTTAGAAATTTAAAGTAATTAAATTTTACTCTAGTTATTGTGCGACATAGAAAGTCATTTCCAGAAATACCAAAATTTTAAATATCAAATATCTCAAAAACTAACTATATAATCTGGATGTAATTTTACATAAGTATTGCCTATATCGCATACAAAATAGTCTATAAATTTCAATCTGATACATGAAGTCGTTAATGAGAAATTAAAATTTTGAAAAAAACGTAAAAAAATGTTAACCTTATATACAATCTCTAAAAATGATGAGATAATTCTTTTACCTAAAGGACTATAATATATACGATAATTATATATATATTATATAATATATAAGATAATTATATATATTATATAATATATAAGATAATTATATATATTATATAATATATAAGATAATTATATATATTATATAATATATAAGATAATTATATATATTATATAATATATAAGATAATTATATATATTATATAATATATAAGATAATTATATATATTATATAATATATAAGGACTATAATTTATACGATAAATATATAAACTCTACATCTCCACAAAATTTCAACATGATTAAACCAATTTCTTTTCTCTAGTTATCATGCGACAAAGATGACTGTAAAATACGAAAATTTTAAATACTATATATCTCAAAAAGTAATCGAACGATCTAGGAATCTTGAATCAATGTACTGACAGTTCCTGGTTTGTCAGTGGCTTTAAACATATATGCCAAAAGCACTGCAATGCCGTTCATGAATTATAGTGTACTCGGAATCGCAGGTTTATTGCGCTTTTGGATATATCCGAAAAAAGAGCAACGACTCCGAGCTGCAGACCCGCAGCGTAGCCTTCCATGCGTTTGACGCAGCAGTGCCACCGGCCGAGGCTCCTGCGTTCTTAAGAGTTTTTCTATGTAAGTAGCACAATAAATATACAATTGCACGTAAACTATCATTCATGAACGACTTATTGTAGTGCTTTTGACAAATGGTCAAAGTCAATGATAAAAATACTGGAATTATCAGTACACTGATTCGGGATTCCTAGTACCGCTTATTAATAGTATTGTGATAATTAAAACTTACAACAATAATATACAGCATTATTTATCAATATGCGTACGAAAAAGTATTCTCGCAAATAGAATTGGATTTTTTCTCGGGCGACATTTCGTCAGTTGGTATTTTTCGTCCAAGGACAGCGCAAACGGGCTTTTCTTCGCCTGGGAAAAGAGTAACCGGCTTTTCTTCGTCTGGGAGGGCGCAAACTGTCTATTTACGACGATATCGAGGGCTGAGCGGAACAAGATACTATCTCGGCTGAGGCTAACAGAAGATGTTATTTCGGCTGAGGCTTACAGAACGTACTATCTCGGCCGAAGCTCACAGAACGTGCTATCTCAGCTGGGGCTAACAGAAGATGCTATCTCGGCCGAGGCTCACAGAACGTGCTATCTCAGACGCGTTTTTTCTTCTTCAAATTTTGTAGTGGTAGCTATGCGCACTTTGATTAAACTTTTATTTCTACAAAATCGGTGTCTCTAAAAATCGCGAAAAAAATTAGACCTGATTTTTCAACAATGATTTTGACAATTTATTAAATATGTGCATTATGGAATTCATTATAATTAATTATAAACACTCGTTTAAATAAAGATTCAAAATTCAATTCTTAATTAAACGAGTTGTTTTTATTAATGATAAAATTTTTAATTCTTAATTTTAATTGTTTACAAGCGTTTAATTAAAAATTCAAGATTTAATTCTTTATTAGACGAGTTTTAATTAAAGAGTATAATTTTTATTGTTAATTACACTAGTTTTACTTGATTCAAATTTTAAATCTTAATTATATGCGTTATAATGGGCTAACGTAATCTACGATTTATTTACAATTATTTACAACCACAAAAACTAGTAAAAGTCGATTATTTATAACAATTTTGAGCAATAATTTCGCCAGCCCTCCCATATGCCAAAATCAATTTTCCAAAGTGCTAACGTAATCTACGATTTATTTACAATTATTTACAACCACAAAAACTGGTAAAAGTCGATTATTTATAACAATTTTGAGCAATAATTTCGCCAGCCCCCCCATACACCAAAATCAATTTTTCAAAGTGCTAACGTAATCTACGATTTATTTACAATTATTTACAACCACAAAAACTGGTAATAGTCGATTATTTTATAACAATTTTGAGCATTAATTTTGCCAGCCCCTCCCCCCCCCCCCCCATACGCCAAAATCAATTTTTCAAAGTGCTAACGTAATCTACGATTTATTTACAATTATTTACAACCATAAAAACTGGTAATAGTCGATTATTTATAACAATTTTGAGCAATAATTTCGCCAGCCCCCCATATGCCAAAATTAATTTTTCAAAGCGCTAACGTAATCTACGATTTATTTACAATTATTTACAACCATGAAAAATGGTACAAGTCGATTATTTATAACAACTTTAAGCAATAATTTCGCTAGCCACCTCATACACCAAAATCTATTTCTCAAAACGTAAATAGTCTATATTGTTTAATATATTTATAAATCATAATTTTATTATCCATTGTTGGGCTTTCGTTTACCAAATAATACAGCCCGTCAGGCTAGATGCGGTTGTGATTCTGTATGACTATTGTTACTCGGAAAAAATGTATGAGGAAGTATCGCGGTTGATTGATGATAGAAAATGGAAATTTTTACCCTCGCAAATATTTAAATGACTAGTAGCGGCTTAGGGTTACAGATGACAAATTCAGATGAATCGGAACTTGGAGCGAGTACGCCGATTTGCGAGTATGATACTCTATATAGTATAACTGTTATTATAACTGTTAGAGGCCTGTGTTTATTACAGGGATGCAACTGTCTCCTCTATTTCCTCTTTTTTCAATTCTCTATTTTACCCTTTTTCCAAGTTACTCCTCTATTTGCTCTATAATCAGCGATCTCTCCAATTTACCGATGAATTGCAATGAAAAAGATGCGCGGACTACAATTTGAAAAGACTTGGTCGTCTCCTGTAGGTAGGGTTGCCACCTTTTACATTTGAAGTTGCTGGCCGACTGATGACTGGTGGTGGGGGGGAGGCAAGTAGGCCGGGGATATGGGGTTCATGCATATTAGGGAATTACGTAGCCCTGCAACAATGAGCAAGACAATTATTTAAACAATTTTTAAACCAAAGTAGGGTGGGGATATGTGGCCCACGTACATTAAGGAATTACGTAGATATGCAACAATAAGCAAGAGAATTATTTAAACCATTTTTATACCCAAGTAGGCGGGGGATATGAGATTCACGCATATAAGGAAGTCATGTAGACATGAAAAAAATAAGCAAAACGTTTATTTAAATAATTTTTAAACCCAAGTAGGATGTGGGAAATAAGGTCCACGCATATAAGGGAGTCATGTAGATATGAAAAAATAAGTAAAAAGATTACTTAAATAATTTTTAAACCCAAGTAGGCGGGGGATGTGAGGTCCACGCTTATAAGGGAGTCATGCAGACATGTAGAAATAAGCCAAACGATAATTTAAATAATTTTTAAACCCAAGTAAGCAGGAAGTATGAGGTCCACGCATATAAGGGAGTCATGTAGACATGAAAAAATAAGCAAAACTATTAGTCAAATCATTTTTAAACCCAAGTAACCGGGTGACGCAAGTTCCACGCAAACGTGGTGTGTTCAAAAAGTAAGGTGACTTACTTGCAGTCGATTTTCTTTTTTTTTCTTATATTGGTACACACATCCCAAACATATGTTTACAGTTTCAAGTTTATAGCATTCTTTGTTTGTTTGTGAGAAGCATAAAGGTTAGAAGTGTTTTTGTATGCTCGGCGATTTTCTGCTGTCGAAAAAAATGGATCAAAGAATTTGCATCAAATTTTGTGTAAAAAATGGAATTAAGTGCTCCAAAGTACTTTAAATGTTGACAGTGGCATACGGTGAGTCTACTCTGAGCAAAACAAATGTTTATAAGTGGTACAAGCTCTTCCAAGAAGGACGAGAAGATGCCAATGACGAACCTCGTTCTGGACGCTCCAGCACGTCAATAACTGATGAAAACGTTGAAGAAGTGAAAAAAATGGTGTTCGAGAATCGTCGAATCAGCATTAGACAAGTTGCTGATGACATCGGCATCTCGATTGGCTCATGCCATGCAATTTTTTCCGATGTTTTGGGCATGAGACGTGTGTCAGCGAAGTTTGTTCCGAAACTGCTTAATTTTGATCAGAAGAACCGTCGCATGAGCATCGTCCAGGAGCTGTTGGATAACATCAATGATGATCCTGATTGGCTTAAAAGGGTTATAACTGGTGACGAATCATGGGTATATAGTTATGACGTCGAAACCAAAGCCCAATCGTCCGAATGGAAGAGCCTAGAAGAGACATGACCGAAAAAAGCACGCCAAGTTCATTCCAATGTCAAAGTTTTGCTAACTGTTTTCTTCGATTACCACGGCGTAGTGCATCAGGAGTTTTTGCCACAAGGTCGTACGATTAATAAGGAGTATTACCTTGAAGTTATGCACCGTTTGCGAGAAGCAATACGACAAAAACGTCCGGCGTTGTGGAAAAATAATGCATGGCTTTTGCATCACGATAATGCACCTACTCACTCATCGTTGCTTGTGCGTGATTTTTTGGCCAAAACCAAAACCAAAATCATGCTTCAGCCACCATATTCACCAGATTTTGCCCCCTGCGTCTTTTTTCTGTTCCAAAAACTGAAGAGACCCATAAAAGGATGAAGATTTTCAACGATTGAGGAGATAAAGACTGAATCGCTGGAAGAGCTCAAGGCTATACCAGAAAATGCTTATCAGAAGTGCTTCGGTTGGAAAAAGCGTTGGCACAAGTGTATTATATCTAAAGGGGATTACTTTCAAGGGGACAACATGAATATTGATGAACAAATAAATATTTTTTGATAAAAGAATAAAGTCACCTTACTTTTTGAACACACCACGTATAACGGAGTTACTTAGACGTGCGACGTAAGCAAGACTTTTATTTAAAAAATTCTTAACCTCTATAACCCGACTCCCTTCTATGCGCGGACCTCGCGGCCGGGCTACATGAATATAATAATTCTTTAAATAATAGTCATGCTTATTGTTGCATGTCTACGTGACTCCCTTATATGTGTGGAACTCATATTCCCCGCCTACTTGGGTTTAAAAATTCTTTAAATAATCTTTTTGCTTATTTTTTCATGTCTACATGACTCCCTTATATGCGTGGACCTCATATCCCCAGCCTACTTGGGTTTAAAAAGTATTTAAATTGTCGTTTGTCTTATTTTCTCATGTCTACATGACTCCCTTATACGCGTGGACCTCATATCCCCTGCCTACTTGGGTTTAAAAATTATTTAAATTATCGTATGGCTTATTTTTTCATGTCTACATGACTCCCTTATATGCGTGGACCTGATATCCCCCGTCTACTTGGGTTTAAAAATATTTAAATTATTGTTTGGCTTATTTTTTCATGTCTACATGACTCTCTTATATGCGTGGACCTCATACTCCCTGCCTATTTGGGTTTAAACATTATTTCAATTACACAGCCCCACAAAAAAGAAGAAAAGGTTCTGTACTTTAGATCAGACTATCATATCTCGGTGTATTTTGGCCCTCTAAGTACGATTCCAAGGTCAAAATTCATCCACCACTTCTGAATTTGGAGATATCATTATGTATAAGATTTTTGAGATATCTTGAAAAACAAAGTAAAAACAATTTTTTTGTTAATCTTCTCTACAAAACAATATAGCATTATTTGCGCCCTTCAAGACCAACTTTATACCATCCCTCTACAATTTTTTTCTCCGAGATCTAAATACCTGAATTTTGTAAACTCGCACATATCTCTTAAAATCAAATTCTTCATTTCTATCTCGAAATTTATATATTCAGATCTCCGAGATAAAAAATTGTAGAGGGATGGTGTAAAGTTGGTCTTGAATAGCGCAAACAATGCTACATTGTTTTGTAGAAAAGATTAACAAAAAAATTGTTTTTATTTTGTTTTTTAAGACGTGATGAACGAATTCTGACCTTGGAATTATATTTAGGGGGCCAAAATACACCGAGATATGATAATCCGATCTAAAGTATAGAAGCTTTTCATTTTTTGTGGGGTTGTGTTATCGTTTGACTTATTTTTTTATGTCTACAGGACGCCCCTATATGCGTGGACCTCATATTCCCCGCCTACTTGGGTTTAAAAATGATTTAAATTATCGTTTGGCTTATTTCTACATGTCTACATGACTCCCTTATATGCGTGGACCTCACATCCCCCGCCTACTTGGATTTGAAAATGATTTAAGTAATCTTTTTGCTTATTTTGTCATATCTACATGACTCCCTTATATGCGTGGACCTTATTTCCCACATCCTACTTGGGTTTAAAAAATTTTTAAATTATCGTTTGGCTTTTTTTTCCATGTCTACATGGGGGGGGGCTCCAAAGTTTAGACGACTCACTTGAAAACTGAAGTCAACTATAGACGTGCTTGGTTTCGATATAAGCTACTGCAGATTGTGCAAAATTTCGAAATTCTAAAAGACGAAAATTATATTTTCGAATCTAACAATTCACCTACTGTCCAAAACATCGAATTTCATCAATACGATTTGAAGGCAAAGATAACTTGTTTTTAATGATTTATTTCGAAATATGATTATTGTATCCCTATTAAAATTCTATTAATGAAATTCGATGTTTTGGACAGTAGGTGAATTGTTACATTCGAAAATATGATTTTCGTAATTTAGAATTTCGAAATTTTGGACAATCTGCAGTAGCTTATATCGAAACCGAGCACGTCTATAGACTTCAATTTTCAAGTGAGTCGTCTAAACTTTGGACCCCCCCCCCCCCCCCTCCGCCCGTCGACATGACTTCCTTATATGCGTGAACCTCATATCCCCCGCCTACTTGGGTTTAAAAATATTAAAATTATTGTTTGGCTTATTTCTTCATGTCTACATGACTCCCTTATATGCGTTGACCTCACATACCCCGCCTACTTGGGTTTAAAAATTATTTAAGTAATCTGTTTACTTATTTTTTCATATCTACATGACTCCCTTATATGCGTGGACCTCATACTCCCTGCTTACTTGGGTTTAAAAATTATTTAAATAAACGTTTTCCTTATCTTTTTCATATCTATATGACTTCCTTATATGCGTGAATCTCATATGCCCCGCCTACTTGGGTATAAAAATGGTTTAAATAATTCTCTTGCTTATTGTTGCATATTCTACGTAATTCCTTAATATACGTGAGCCACATATCCCCACCCTACTTTAGTTTAAAAATTATTTAAATAATTGTCTTGCTCATTGTTGCAGGGCTAGGTAATTCTCTAATATGCATGGACCCCATATCCCCCGCCTACTTACCTCCCCCTCACCACCAGTCATCAGTCGGCCAGCAACTTAAAATGTAAAAGGTGGCAACCCTACCTACAGGAGACGACCAAGTCTTTTCAAATTGTAGTCCGCGCATCTTTTTCATTGCAATTCATCGGTAAATTGGAGAGATCGCTGATTATAGAGCAAATAGAGGAGTAACTTGGAAAAAGGGTAAAATAGAGGATTGAAAAAAGAGGAAATAGAGGAGACAGTTGCATCCCTGTAATAAACGCAGGCCTCTAACAGTTATAATAACAGTTATACTATATAGAGTATCATACTCGCAAATCGGCGTACTCGCTCCAAGTTCCGATTCATCTGAATTTGTCATCTGTAACCCTGAGCCGCTACTAGTCATTTAAATATTTGCGAGGGTAAAAATTTTCATTTTCTATCATCGATCAACCGCGATACTTCCTCACATACATTTTTTCCGAGTAACAATAGTCATACAGAATCACAACCACACCTAGCCTGACAGGCAGTATTATTTGGTAAACAAAAGCCCAACAATGGATAATAAAATTATGATTTAAAAATATATTAAACAATATAGACTATTTACGTTTTGAGAATTAGATTTTGGCGTATGAGGTGGCTAGCGAAATTATTGCTCAAAATTGTTATAAATAATCTACTTTTACCACTTTTGTGGTTGTAAATAATTGTAAATAAATCGTAGATTACGTTAGCACTTTGAAAAATTGATTTTGGCGTATGGGGGAGCTGGCGAAATTATTACTCAAAATTGTTATAAATAATCGACTTTTACCAGTTTTTGTGGTTGTAAATAATTGTAAATAAATCGTCGATTACGTTAGCACTTTGAAAAATTGATTTTAGCGTATGGGGGGGCTGGCGAAATTATTGCTCAAAATTGTTATAAATAATCGACTTTTACCAGTTTTTGTGGTTGTAAATAATTGTAAATAAATCGTAGATTACGTTAGCACTTTGAAAAATTGATTTTGGCGAAGGGGGGGGGGGCTGGCGAAATTATTGCTCAAAATTGTTATAAATAATCGACTTTTACCAGTTTTTATGGTTGTAAATAATTGTAAATAAATCGCAGATTACGTTAGCACTTGGAAAAATTGATTTTGGCGTATGGGGGGGGGGGTGGCGAAATTATTCCTCAAAATTGTTATAAATAATCGACTTTTACCAGTTTTTGTGGTTGTAAATAATTGTAAATCAATCGTAGATTACGTTAGTACTTTGAAAAACTGATTTTGGCGTATGGGGGGCTGGCGAAATTATTGCTCAAAATTGTTATAAATAATCGACTTTTACTAGTTTTTGTGGTTGTAAATAATTGTAAATAAATCGTAGATTACGTTAGCACTTTGAAAAATTGATTTTGGCGTATGGGGGGGGGCTGGCGAAATTATTGCTCAAAATTTTTATAAATAATCGACTTTTACCAGTTTTTATGGTTGTAAATAATTGTAAATAAATCGTAGATTACGTTAGCACTTTGAAAAATTGATTTTGGCGTATGGGGGGCTAGCGAAATTATTGCCCAAAATTGTTATAAATAATCGACTTTTACCAGTTTTTGTGGTTGTAAATAATTGTAAATAAATCGTAGATTACGTTAGCACTTTGAAAAATTGATTTGGGGGGGGGGGCTGGCGAAATTATTGCTTAAAATTGTTATAAATAATCGACTTTTACCAGTTTTTGTGGTTGTAAATAATTGTAAATAAATCGTAGATTACGTTAGCACTTTGCAGAATTGATTTTGGCGTATGGGGGGGCTGGCGAAATTATTGCCCAAAATTGTTATAAATAATCGACTTTTACCAGTTTTTGTGGTTGTAAATAATTGTAAATAAATCGTAGATTACGTTAGCACTTTGAAAAATTGATTTTGGCGTATGGGGGGGGGGGGGGGGGCTGGCGAAATTATTGCTTAAAATTGTTATAAATAATCGACTTTTACCAGTTTTTATGGTTGTAAATAATTGTAAATAAATCGTAGATTACGTTAGCACTTTGAAAAATTGATTTTGGCGTATGGGGGGGCTGGCGAAATTATTGCTCAAAATTGTTATAAATAATCAACTTTTACCAGTTTTTGTGGTTGTAAATAATTGTAAATAAATCGTAGATTACGTTACCGTTCTGGAAATTGTGGTTTTTTTATGTGGGGGCTGGTGAAATATTTCTCCCGCCCCCCCCCTTTGTTTGTTTATAACTTTGTTTATACACTTGTAAAAAAATCGATTGTGGTTGTAATTAATCGTAAAAAAAGTGTACAATATTATCGAATTGCTTATTTTAGGATTAGTGATTTGGGGGGGGGGCAAATGGACGTCACTAAAACAATCAACCTTTTCTGGAAGGTACCTCAACTATCATTCACAGCACCTACTATGTAATAAAATTGCGATTATATACAGTCTGGTAGATAGAGTGTATAAATTATCGCATAGTAGCTTCCATAATAAAAATTGGAAATTTATAAAAGAATTACTAATTTGCAACAATTATCCAGAAAAACTAATAGATACACACATAAAAAAACGTTGGAAAACACTAAGATATACAAATACTAATGCACAAAATAATAACAACAATAGGACTTTCATTTGTTTACCATATGTGAAGGAACTAGAAAAATTTAACAATAACCTCTTTAGAAAATACAATACAAATATAGTCTACAGCACGAAAAACAAATTAAATAACATAATTAAATTAGGGAAAGACAAAAATGCAATCGGTGATAATGTAAACGTTGTTTACAAAATTTGTTGTAAAAACTGTGATGCGTCTTATATGGGACAGACTAGTAGGCGACTCAATGTGAGAATAAAAGAACATAATAAAAAATATACGACAAAAGACAAAAATTCATCGCTATACATACATACCACAGAAAATAATCACAATATCGATTTTAATAATGTAAAAATCCTCGATACAGAAGCGAAAAGATGTAAACGTCTTTTTTCGGAAGCAGTGTTTATTCAAACACAAAAAAACTACATGAACAAACAATTCGAAATAAATAGATTATCCAATGATTATACGTCCTTGATAAAAAATGTTGAATTTATGCGTCTTTAATTGTATAATTCTTAGCATAGAAAGTGAGAAGTATTACGAGCGCATGTGATGTAGTAGGCACGAAAATTATCATCGAGGAGATGCTTTGATTTGCGACTAGCCGCTGGCTCTTTCCTCCCCTCTATACTCACATTTGCGAATCTACTAGAACGCTCTGTATACTGTCTCCCACTGTTAGCCGCACCCTCTCCCACCACGATTCACAATGAGAGATGTATAGATGTGCACACACACACAGGGGCATACGCTAATATAAAACCAGATAACTGTTAAAATAAGACTCATTGACAAACGGATCACTTGTCCGAAAAAAACCTTTGACAACACGTTTTAATTCTTTGTAAGTCGTATTCCGTAAATTTAGTAATTTATTATTTAATTGTAATTTTATATAAAAAAGTGAAGTGACATGTAAATGATGCGTAATTCTGTATATAATTATTTTGGTTTTTTGTATTTTTTTGTATTAGATCCTGAAGAGGAACATAATAAAATGTTCGAAACGTTGAGAATATAAATTCTTGTATTATTTAATAAAACAACCTTGGTAGTATGGCCATTAGCGTCTCAACACACAACATTTAACTCTACTACCATTCCATTCGATATCCAATTAAGATTTAAAATTTGAATCAAGTAAAACTAGTTTAATTAACAATAAAAATTATACTCTTTAATTAAAACTCGTCTAATAAAGAATTAAATCTTGAATTTTTAATTAAACGCTTGTAAACAATTAAAATTAAGAATTAAAAATTTTATCATTAATAAACGAGTCGTTTAATTAAGAATTGAATTTTGAATCTTTATTTGAACGAGCGTTTATAATCAATTATAATGAATTCCATAATGCACATATTTAATAAATTGTCAAAATCATTGTTGAAAAATCAGGTCTAATTTTTTTCGTGATTTTTAGAGACACCGATTTTGTAGAAATAAAAGTTTAGTTTAATCAAAATGCGCAGAGTTACCACTACAAAATTTGAAGAAGAAAAAACGCGCCTGAGATAGCACGTTCTGTGAGCCTCGGCCGAGATAGCATCTTCTGTTAGCCCCAGCCGAGATAGCATCTTGTTCCGCTCAGCCGTCGGTATGTTAATAAAAAATGTACATTTTATACAAACTGCAAATTCGGTAAATTATGCTTCCTAAGGGAGGGTAATTTGGAACGACGAAAAAAATTTTTGAGACAAAAAATGTTCAAAAAGATTTTTTAAGGCGACATGTTAAAATTTGTCGATTCCCGAATGGAAAAAATACACAGTACTATCACGTAAATTATTGCATGATTCTGTACGTCTGTTTCGAATTAGCTACGTTTCAATATGTTTGCGTACATTTCTGCACGTTTGCGTACGTTTTGATTACGATTGGAACATTGTGTACGGAAACGTACCGAAATGTACCGAATTATACCCGGACTTACGGAAACTTACAAAAATCTACAGAAATATATTGTAACATACATGTACGTACGAAAACTTGCAGGAACATACTTATATCTGTGAAATTCTCTAATTTTATAAATATAAATATATGAATATATAAACAGACATAAAAATATTTTTGTACGGAAACGTACCGAAACATACCGAAACATACCAAACGTACAAAAACGTACCGAAACGTACTGAAAAGTACCAAAACGTACGGGAACGTACCGAATCGTACAAAAAAGTACGGAAATGTATAGCAACATACGTCAACGTATAGAAACATGCGATAACATACGTAAACATACATATGGGATATTTCACAAGAAGTCAGCACCTCAAAATTTTAAAATCGCTTAGGCTTGGCGAGTTTACAGTTTTTGGTGAAAAAAACATTATCCTAGATTTTTAGACTAGTAATAATTACAAGACTTATACTACATGAAAAATTTTTATTTTTTGAAATTTTGGGTGAAAACTCAACTTTTGTAATTTTTTTACTCAAAATCCTGAAACTTTTTGTATACCACATTAATTGGAAAAAAGTTTGCATTTCACTTGTAGAATGTGGTCATATTTATTTTATGACCAATTTTGAAAGTCTCAGATTGGTAGCTTCTTAGAATACCTTCATCTAAAAAAAAAAATAGTGTGGCCGATTTTTTTTTGTTCGACAAACCCTCTTCAAAAAAGTTATATAATTTTTAAATATCAATAGAAACCAATTTTTGGCAACCGGATGGATTTGAGAACTTAATATTATCCATACATCTCATGTCATGGATCTTGTCACTGAATTTTGTCAAAGCATACAAAATACATAAAACATCTATTTTCAACAGTATTTTCAACTGAACAGGCTTATAATAACATTTATATTCACTTTCCTCAATTTTCAATGGGATCCGCTTACACTGCTACAATACACTCTATTTACATTCTTCATATCTACTCAAAATTAAATTTCATAAGTAATCTATTATTATGTGTACAAAAGCTGAAGTCAGTTTGGATTTTTCATTCAGGGACGGCGCAAACTTGCTTTTCTTCGCCTGGGAAAAGTCAAACTAGCTTCTCGTTAGATGCGGTTTTGGCTTTTCTTCGCCTGTAACTTCAAAGTTGGCTTTGTTCGTACCGCGCGGCGATGTATATTCAATAAAAATATACACTATTATACAAATTTTCTGAATGCTTCAGCATATCATATTAAATTTTTGGAGCATTTCGCTATGGTTTTACTTTTAAAATATTCTTCTCTCCTGAGTTACGATTTTGTTACACGGACGTTCGAGTTACGGTTATATTGAATTGTCTATTGAAATACGATCTTGTTGCATCGGTATTTTAATTACGATTATGTTGAACGCTCATTTGAAATACGATCATGTTGAATTTACGTTTTAGTTACGATCATACAGAATTTTCGGTGAAATACGATTATACTGCATAGGTCCAAAAAGATACGATCATACGAACGGGGGGCGCACAGTGTACTATTTGGACTTTTTTTTTGTCAAACTAGAGTTCGACACGCGCGCTTCGCGCGCTGATTTTTTTTTTTTTAAGTTACAAAAGAAGCTGCATAATTAATGAACGGTTTCTTTTTTATTTACAAGAGAAATGTTATTATTCAATTCATTATTTAAGGTTGTATGGACTATATGTAAAAAATAATGTCAGATCAATAAAGTTTCGTCAGTAGGTCAATAATATCATTATAAACGTCTCTGGCAAATTTGAATATAATTTGCGTGCTAGTTTTCGAGATATTGTAGTTTAAAATTAACGTGGGTTCTTATGGAGATTCTCTGAATATGGCTAGACTCGTCGTAGTTATTGAAAAAATTAAGTTGAAAAAATAGTGTTTAGTTCTTGTAAATTTGTGTATACGTAAAAGAAAACCTTTGTAATCGATTGCAATTGAAATAAATTGCTTTTGTGAGCTAGTAGGGTCCGAAAGTCAATTAAAAATTCAAATTTCGCGCCACAATATAGCAGACAAAAAAATAAGTAATTTGCCTATAACAATTAGTAAAAATTTACAATTAGTAAAAAAAAATATTACGGAAAACCAGGACTGCATTGCCCTCCGTTACATTATTATCTATCATTTTACAAAGTTTGCAGTTTCTATATAAATATTTCGCTGAATGGCATTTGAATTACTTGATTTTGAGACATTATTCAAATGCCATTCAGCGAAATATTTATATAGAAACTTCAAACTTTGTAAAATGATAGATAATAATGTAACGGAGGGTAATGCAGTCCTGATTTTCCGTAATATTGTTTTTACTATTTGTTATAGGCAAATTACTTATTGTTTCGTCTGCTATATTGTGGCGCGAAATTTGAATTTTTAATTGACTTTCGGACCCCCTTAAGGCGATGCGAGGCCCCACAGTTACCGACGATTGCAGGGATCCGTTTTTCTCATTCAATTTTGAATTTTGACAAAAAATCTCTCTGACACGTTATAGATTTGATAGTCAACTATAACGTACCAGAGCGATATTTTCTTAAAATTTAAAATTGATTGAGAAAAACGGATCCCTGCAATCGTCGGTAACGACTGGTACTCACATCAAAGTTATAGCATAAAAACTGTGTAGTAAGGCGTACAGTCATACTAAAAAGTGAAAGAAATGAGCAATGCAATGTTCTAAAACCGATGTAAAGTTTTCTTCATAGTTCTAAAAAACATTTTACATATTTGTTTACTCTTAGTACTGTAGAATATTAGTATTTTCGACAAATTATACGACCAAAATATTTGTCTTAAATTTTTAAATGAGATCTTACGGCCAATACAACCTTAATGCACTTATTTTGAATTCATTTAAACATTATGATGTTTTTCATCAAGCTATGTTATAGTTTTATTGACTAAAAAATGTATGTATGAAGAAGTATTTGTTATTTTAATATATGATTTGTCTTTATCTTTTGAATTTAGTTCTAGTGATTCATTCCATTCCATAGTTTCCTGCTTTAACAAATTTAAAGGTTCATTCAATTCTATAGTATCAGAATGTCACTACAATGATAAAGATTAATCAAGTTTAATTTCATTTAAATAAGCTTTTTTCATGTTGTGATTTTGTTCAATAAGTAAAATTGCCACTAAGATAGATAAACAATAACATAATTATGAAAATATCTGTTTTCTGTGTTTAATAATGTTAAACATATAAAAAGGCAAAGTGAAGGTATAAAATTCAAGATGAATATTTTTATATTGAGAAAACCGTGTTTTTAATTTTAACTAAATAAAAAGATCCTTACACTAATCCGACCATCATCACTAATAAAAAACCGCTCCCAATATACATTGGCACTTAGCTTCCTCAAACTAATGTATTTATTCCTCTTTTTAATTTTTTATACACGGAGAAAAATGGTGTAAAAAAAATTACTATATTTATAGTAATCGTGGGACAGACTTAAATTATCATAAAATTTACTACAATTTATAATAAAAATTCCTATGTTTTGAGTAATTTTTACTATGTATATAGCAATTTTTACTATAAATTGTAGTAAATTTTATGATAAATTATCATAAAATTTACTACAATTTATAATAAAAATTCCTATGTTTTGAGTAATTTTTACTATGTATATAGCAATTTTTACTATAAATTGTAGTAAATTTTATGATAATTCGAGTCTGTCCCAAAGTTCCTATCGAACATAGTAATGTTTCTTACATTTATAGTAAATTTTCCTAAACATTTCTCTCAGTGTATGACAATAATTAATTGTATTATACAAAAGTTTCTCTCTCTATCAAATATTGTCTGAAAAACGCTATTCGAAAATATTTTTAAAAAACTTTCAACCTCAAATATATTTGGTCGTGACAGTTCAAATTTTTTGCGCAATGAACAGTTGGAGATATAAAAAATCTATATCCTCTATATGAAATTTCAGGACGATTAATTGGTTTTTATTCTTGTCATCGTGTGTCAGTGAAAACGCGTTTTTTTTTTAAATAATTTTTTTCTCAAAAAAAAAATGAAGATAATCTCTTGAAATTTATACCAAATATTATCTTCAATAAGCGTAATAAGTAAATAAAATTTTGAGAATATTTGAATCAAATATTTTTTGAAAAATTAATTTATGAATTATAAGAACATTTTCCATAACATACTAAAGATAATTTGAAAATTAAAAACAGAAAACGTAGGTAGTTTAAAGATTTTTTGGTTATAAAAAAAAAAAGAAAATCGATAAAAAATTAAAACGGAGTATTTTTCGGGACCAAGAGAATAAGCTTTGTCCGACGAAAATAGGTGAAATGGTTTTCGAGATATCGAGTGTTTACATACACACACACACCCACCCACCCACTCACCCACACACACACACATACACACACACACACGCATGCACGCACGCATGCACGCAGGCACGCACACACACACACACACACACACACATACAGACACACACACACACACACACACACGTAATGAATAAATATTTTTTTTTAAATAAAAATTTTTCATCGATTTATCAATTGATTATAAATTTCTATCAATTAATATATATCATATTTTTCCGCTCACAACACATGCGCTATCTCCATACCATTCCACCATAACTCTAAGGGTGTCTCTATAACTTTTCGCATGCATATGCCCTGTCGTGTATAAGGTATACCTATATATAGTGCTCTCCTATAAGGTATACCTATATATAGCGCTCTCCTATATATAGGTATACCTTATACACGCGCGCTGCACGGTTGTAGAGACTCCCTAAGTCCCTATAGGGCATTTGCGCATGCACCAAAAAATTCGAGATTTCGAGATATTCGAGATATTCGAGATATTCGAGATATTCGAGAAAAAATCAACATGGCTTCGCAACATGGCGTCGACCATGCCAAGGATGCATTTTTTATAGAGGGAATCTAATATCTCATAAACGGAAATACGTGAAGAGACAATTCCAACGGCATTCGACAGAGAAATCAATGCAGAGTTGAGAAAAAATACACCGGTTTTAATTATTTGACCTTTTGACCTTTAAATTCAAGGTCAAAGTTGACAATTTCTGAGAAAATAACAAAAACTTATATTTTTCTCTTAGTTTAAGACAATTTCTTAATTTATGTTGGTTAATTACTTGTAGGATTTCGAGCGAGGAATCCAAAACTGTGGTTATAAGTGTATTTAGTGCCTTTGGTTAATGAGAAAAATGCGTTCAAAGTCGAGTCGATAGTGATTTTCATTATTTTTCGAGATTGTCACTGTAGGTCATAATTTTTTGAGTATTCTTGTAGATTTTCGAAATATATAAGTAAGAAATAGTTAAATTAACCATTTTTTAGTTAAGTTTCTCTTTAGATTCGTGCAAAGAGTATGCACGATAGGAAGGTAACTCAAAAATGAAAAGAAAGTTACGGAAATGAACTTTAATTTTATAATGAATAAATTAAAACAATATTTTTTAGTTTTGGGTTTTTTAACAAGCACAGTTGACTTCTTAATGGCCGAATCCATCTCAAATCAGGTGGTTCGTGTATGCCTATGTCACCGATCATTTTGGAATGAAACTATTCTTCACGTTCTTCTCCAAAAATTATTTGACACGTATTTTTTTATTTCTTTTTGTTTTATCAAAATTTCATGCGTTCAGCGATACCGAAAAATTCCAAGAAAATTCTTACTTAGAAAAGAAAATTTTTCAATGTAATTTTCAAACGGCTACTGTCACCAGTTTGAAGAACTAAATGATGTGGCTCTTTTTTAGCATTTTCTCTTTCTGCTTTTATAGCTTTGCGTTGTATACTTTTTACATACATGAGAGTACTAACCTTCATGGTCCAAACCGAAAGTTCATTTTTAAAAGCAGAAATTGACAGTGTTTTTTTTAATCAAGTTTCCATTATCCCACAAAGCATATGTAATTTCTTCTGTGCCTTCTATACCTTGGAGTTTTAAAACATGAATAGTAATTCCGTTACTGCCTGGACAAATTTTACATTCTTGTAAATAGCATAAATCAGATGGCTCAGAACGCATTGTTGCGTTTATTATTTGTGACCGAATTTCATCCAACTCGGTAACGTTACTCCCTCTGAAATTAATTAAGCTCGTAAGAAATAAATCATAATTTGTGCAATAGATACAGAGACGAACTTCTTTGATGGGGGAAAGTAAGACATATTTTGGTCGCATACTATAAAACTTCGATTTACCAATTCTCAATTCGGGATAATCATTTTTAAATGCTTTATACGTTGCTTTCAGACTTCGAGTAAGAAAACGTTTAACTTTCTTCTCTTTCTTATCATTTATTTTAACGATAATAACGTCACTCTTATTGGGACTTTGTCTTGAACAATTAAAATCGTCATTTATATAATATTCCATAACAATTTTTTCGGCCCTTTCATCAATTGGATGGCCTGTGTATGCTTCTGGTTCGGAATAAACTCCCCTTTCTTGTGCAAGATTTTTCGCTCTTTCTATCATGTACATTGTTATGTCTGGAAATAAGGATTAAATTTCATTTTTCGTTAAGGATGAGGGTAGCAAAGTCAGAATTTTTATTTTTTCTGATACCGTAGAATACTTTTCCAAGGCTAAACCAAGATTTTGTATCCATTCTGTACAATGGCATACAGTTGATTCGTTTGCTGTTACAGAAACGTCATAAACATTGTTCAACTTCACATCAAGGATATTAGACAATGTTGAAAGTATATTTTTTTTCTTCTTTTTTACTTAATTTTCAAGTGATTTTTCACGTATAAGATTTTTTCTCTTAAGAGGCGATACAGAACCTAAGAAAGATGTACTTATTTCATTATTAAATTCTTCGATGCGTTCTAGAGTACTTGGTAAAAAATCTTGATCTCTATCAACTACGTTGTCAGTAACTTCATTATCCGTTATAAATTCCTTGTCAGTACTACTCACCAATTTTAAAGCACGATTGTAACAATGTTGGCACAGATATGTAGATGGTGTCAAAGGTAAATTAGGATAGAGGTGCTTCAATGGATGAGCAAGATCCTCAAGTTGTTTGAAACGTACGGAACTAGATTTGTAACAGATTTTTTTGTGCTTGTGTAAAAAGTCTGCACATTTGATTCTCTCCGTTGAGTAATATTGAGACAGCGTAGTTGAGTTGATAAGGTGTAAATATGTAATAATATTCCAAAAGATGATGGTTTTAAATAAGACGAGATGTGTGATATGTAGCAGAAACCGAACTTTTCTTTGTAAATGTTAAGTCAAACCATATCCATCTAGCGGACAAATGTACTACTACATAAACTCATACAAGTAGGCGCACGTACATGTATATATGTACGCACAAAGATAAACATCTCTATATTGACTGTAATATCATTGGCTATATATAAGCGTTAAGCGTGAAAAATTTGTTTCTGTGTTATCTCATTAGTGATCGCTATCACAGCGCAAATGTTCTGAATCTTACAAATATATCTAGATAGGTATTTAGGTCTTTTATCACGACATAAGAAAATTGTGCAAAAAAAAATTGGGGTTTTCGAGAAAAATGCATTTTCCAAAAAATGCATTTTTTAGTAAAAAGTGCATAACTCGTGCATTTTTTATTTTTTTTTTTTAATAACATAGAGAACGTGAAAGAGGCCTCAAAACTGAGTAAAATTATCTGTTACACGCTTAAAAGCATAAAAAACTGGTGAAACAGTAGCCGTTTGAAAATTACATTGAAAAATTTTTTTTTCTAAGTAAGAATTTTCTCGGAATTTTTCGGTATCGCTGAACGCATGAAATTTTGATAAAATAAAAAGAAATAAAAAAATACGTGTCAAATAATTTTTGGAGAAGAACGTGAATAGTTTCATTCCAAAATGATCGGTGACATAGGCATACGCGGACCACCTGATTTGAGATGGATTCGGCCTAATATTAATTGATTTTTCAACTAAAATACGCATTTTTCTCATTAACCAAAGCACCTAAATACAGTTATAACCACGGTTTTGGATTCGTCGCTCGAAATCCTACTAGTTGACCAACATAAATTAAGAAATTGTCTTAAACTAAGAGGAAAATACAAGATTTTGTTATTTTTTCAGAAATTGTCAACTTTGACATTGAATTTGAATGTCAAAAGGTGAAATAATTGAAACCGGTGCAGTTTTTTTTAACTCTGCATTGATTTATCTGTCGAATGCCGTTGGAATCGTCTCTCTACGTATTTCGGTTCATGAAATATTAGATTTTGACAAAAAAAAAGTCAAAATAGTACACTGTGGAGCGTTGAGATGTACATTATAGAACCTTTGATTCTGCCAGCAAGGTATTATCATAGATCATTGACTGAATCTCGTTATGATTTAATTGACATTTTATTAAATGTCTTGCACCTGCTCATTTGCTTTGAGTTCGCTACATAATGTGTATGAATTGTTTTCTTTTTATTAAGTGATCTTTCATGTGATAAGAGAATAAGCAAGTAAAAGTAACATACTTACTCTATTTGATATCAATGGATGTGTTGTTGCTATAAGCATTTGGTCATAGCCATACTGGCTTGGTTGCATATATGTTATGGTAACATGTGTGCATATGTAATTAGGATATTGTATTTTCCAACATATTCTAAATTAATCTCACAATCAGTATATTATCATTTAATAATAATTTAAGAAAGGTGGTAAAAAATTCTGGACTGGCTGGTATGACGATAGCTGTTGCTGGCATGTATGCTCAGCCAACATGCTTGAAGGAACGTATACTAAGGTAAGAGAAATATTGTTTTTATCACTGCCAATGGGAGAATGAATCACAGGCACAGGTAAGTGTTTTTGTGATTATATTGCAATATTATAATTAAAACTTTGAAATCCATTTTCATCGAATTCTATTTTTTTTTACTTTCATCTTACTATCTGTAAGATTTAAAATTTTCCTGCCGATGTAATCTTGCGTAAACGAAATTCTGGGCCATATATTGCCCACAGTGTTGGACAAGTATGGGCAATATATGGGCCCCATTAGAGCAATATATGGAAGATTCTCGGCTCCGGTGCTTGAGCCGAATTCTCTATTGAAGAATATTGCTCTAATGGGGCTTGCAATGGCACATTTGCCCATACTTGTCCAACACCGTGGTTAATATGTGGCCCACAAAATTTTTTTTTACGCGGAATGACTCTCATTTTGAACTGAGTTCTCTTCAATAGCATAATTGTCACATGACCGAGGGCAGTTTAATTCCGAAAACCTGCAAAATAATGATGTGTGAAATTATAGCTGTGCTTACGCTGATCCACAGTCAGGTTGTTACTTTGTAGAAAAGAAGGCCTGAAATCGCCTTTCGGATCCACTACGGTGTCCCTATATTTAAATCGGCAAAAAGGGACCTTAAGTGTATGAAATTTCCGTATATCTAAGGACCCTTTTTGCATGAGCCGTTTCATTTAGTACGATGTCTATTCATAATAAATGAAAAACCGCTGCCAATTCATTGGCACGTAGCTTCCTCCAAATTAATGTATCGTTACTATAAGTATAGTATATATTTTAAATTTCAAATATGTTTATTCATTATACTTTTTTTCAATGATTTAATAATTCATTAATATTTAAAAAATTGCATATTTTTTCTTCTTATTGAAATTATTTGTTATTTGACATTTATTTTATATTAAAAAAAAGTAATATTTTGTAATATAAAATTAAAAAATTGCTATCTACCCTGAGATCAGCTTACTCACATTTTCAAAATCATATATAATAACTCCATTTTTACATTATACATATATTATTACTCAATAATTGTGTATCTTTACTATACATAATTGTGTACATATTATAAAAATTGAAATTATACTTCTAATTTTGATTTTTTTAATGGTCCCTTAAAATTTTCGTCATCCTTTTCTTTTATTTTCAATAAAATATGGTTGATTGTTGATTTTATCATTTCTTATACCGTCGTAATAAAAATACAAAGCTTCCTCTATGAGGAAGTAATACTATTGAGGCATTACTTTCTATGTGCCATATATACTTCTAAAATTTGCCCAATTTATAATTAAAATAAAATAATCCACACGTAAGAATAATTAAAATATTTAAATTATATATAAAAACGAACTGTTCTCAATAAATTGCAATTTTAAAAAACTGTTAAAAAATTTTGAAAATGTTCAATCTTAAATATCTTTGAAAATAATCGATCAATCATGATCAAATTTTTCACACATATTGCCTATCTCAAATGCAAATTCGTCTATAAATTTCAGGATAATCCATCGATCTGTTCTCGAGAAATTACGATTTAAAGAAAAAGCTAAAAAAATTTGCCCAAAGAAAGTACTCGATTCGTCTACAAAATCTGCCCCTACACGGAATTTCAAAGCGATTAAGTAAATTTTACTCTAGTTATGCAACGACAAAAAAAAATCACTTTTTTTAAATTATTTTTTTTTTCTAAAAAGATAATCAATAAAAAAACATGAAAATTTAGAAAATTATAGTACTCAATATTCTTTTCAACTAAAAAAATATTCATGTCAATATCTTTTTTCAATTTCGAAATATAACCTATTTTCAAAAATTGACGTTTTTATCAATAACTTATGACAGAATATAGCTATCGATTTTTTTTTTAAATGTAGAGAATTTTATTCAGTATAAAATGCATTCATAATATATTAAGGTGATGTGATACTCACACTATTACTCATTTCTGGGTTCCCGTTTTTCTCCTTCAATTTTAAACTTTTTGAAAAAAACTCTTTGACATGTTTTAAGTTTAATAAAGAACTACAACGTATCAAAGAGTTTTTTCCTTAAAATTAAAAATTGAATGAGAAAAACGGGAATCCAATTTTGAGTAATAGCGTGCGTATCGCATCACCTTAAGAATATTAGTTCTAAATATTTAAAAATATGAAAATAAAAATTTTCAAAATTGAAAAATGACTATAAAAAAAAGAAAATCGAAATTGACAAAAATAGACTATTGACCCCAACTGCGAAAGCCCCAACTATGAAAGCAAAATGCAAAAAAATGATACCTCTCTGGTTAAAATCGGTCGAGTAGATCATGAGATATCTGCGTATATGGACACACACACACACACGCACACACACACACACACACACACGCACGCACGCACGCACGCACGCACGCACGCACGCCCACACCACACATCCATACGGACATCTTCTAAAAATAGTGTATTTCGATTCCAAATGTGCTAAACAACATTCCTAACACATTTTCTCCAAATCATTTTTTTTACTATCACAAAATTTCCTCTAGGAGGAAGCAAAACTACTTTAAAAAAAAAATAGTTTTAATGTTTTTTCTTACTCGCCCACCCGAAAGTACGTACTTTCGGCCCGCATCTCCGGGCCGAAAGAGAAACTTTCGCATCCTATTTTAGACCAACCGCGCGCTCTGATTGGCTGCCGAAATTTCCTGACCCGCGGCGCTTGAGCGCCCGCGCGCATGTCTGATGAAAGATGTTTGTGCGGTGTGAAGGTTAGACACGTACGAAATAAACAGAGGAAAGTGCACAGGTGACGACAAAAAAGAGTTAAATGAAATAAAAAGTGGTATTGTTTGATCGTGGTCATTGTTTTTTCCTCTTGTTTCCTACACGTACTTTCGAGTCGTGTAGAAACAATTAAGTAAACGTACGGACGGAAGCGTTCGAAGAAATATGTTTGTGTGATGTGAAGGTTAGACACGTACGAAATAGACAGAGGAAAGTACACTTGTGACGAGAAAAAAGAGTTAGTTGAAATAAAAAGTGGTGTTGTCTTTTTTTAATGAATGTGTTTCTGATGCCCGCCCCGACCAGCAAAACCTCGGCTTCGCCTCGGTCTTGCAAATGTCGGGCGGGCATCAAACCATCTGTGTAACAGCGAAAGTAGCAGACGGCCAAAAACCAGCTCTCCACGCCGGGTCGAAAGAAAAAACGGTCGGTAATATCGACTGAGCTACCCAAAGCGGCCGACAGAGGCAGTACTATCGAGCGGGTCGAAAGAAAAACTAACACTCAAACGTCTCAAACACAGCTAGCAGACGACAACGCAATTTTATCAATTATTTAACAATTACAGAACGTACTTTCGGCCGGGGAGTAAGAAAAATAGTATACAATACTTGGACCGGAAATTGGATGCCCTGGCCGTGCGTCATGACGCCCTCGGCTTCGCCTCGGGCGTCATACCACGCACGGCCCGGAAATCCAATTTCCGGCCCACGTATCGTAATGTACTATTTATCCAAAATACAATCGACATTGATGTAGCTGTGCTGAAGGAATAGATTAATGCGATACAGAAACTTATATGCAATGATATAGGTAGGAGTAGTTTCCGTCATCGTCAAGTACAGGCCATTAAGTGATTATGGTTTCGGCCAGAACATGACCATATTATCATACAGAATCTGAAAATATTTAAATATTTTTCTATTATTAGATACGATTTTTTTTGCACAGACGTTCGAAATGCGATCATATTGAATGTTCTATAGCAATACAATCTTGTTTCATCGGTGTTTTAATTAGGATTATATTCAACGGTTGATTAAAATAGGATCATATTGTATTTACATTTGAGTTACGATCGGATACATTACACCAATTTTCATCAGAATTTGATTATCATTTAAAATATACGATGTGACATAGTAGCTCATATCTTCACGCTACTAAACTAAGGAGATTCAGTTTTGGTTAGCAGGAAACGCATCCTGAAGCCTTAGCAAAATCCGTTACCCAGAGACTGAAACCACTTTTTGTCAGCCTCGATAATGTTTTAGAAATTTTCTTGATTACATTATTTTAATATATCGCAACTATATATACAAGAATAATTCTTACTAATAAATGATATACACTAATTAAAGTACCCCTTATAAACACCGCGTCATCCAAATGCAATCTTACAAAGGCAGTATTGATAATTTTTTTACAAGAAAATACTATCCCTATTATAATTCAAAACACTATAATAGCGAAAGAAAAGGCAAACGAGCATGTACAAGCTCATAAAATCATTGCTTGAATACTCACAATCCTGCCTTATGCAAAAATTGCAAATCTGAAAACAGTTCAGTACCCGCAGACCAATACCATTTTTCCACCGCTTCCCACCTGTTCCGAAAATCTGTATAAATTCAGTTAGCCACTAACGAAAGTACGAGACAGTTTTCTGTGCAATCATTACCATTCGGTTTGTACTTAGTCTCACTTCCGCATCCGGTACATTTCGTCGCTGCAATTATACTCCTTTGTCCATTCTCTCTCTCCCTTTCTCGTGAAGCAATTCTCGAAAGCAGGGGAATCTCGTGTCAAAATTTCAATGTGGGAAGTGGACGCACATATACTGACAGACATAGACATACAGCTAGAGCTGCTTCTGAATTGCATTCCAAGCAACGGAATGTATGTGTGAATAGTCGACCGTTGACGCGCTACTGCCTATAAATATCGTAATCTAATTTGTGGGACCTCTGGTGCAATTGCATGGCTACACGTCTCTCTAATTCCGGTTGTGCTATTTTCCTCTCTCTCTCTCTCTCTCTCTCTCTCTCTCTCTGTCTCTCTCTCTCTCTCTCTCTCTCTCTCTCTCTCTCTCTCTCTCTCTCTTTCGCTCTTTCTATTGCCCTTCCCTATCTCTCTTTATCTTTTTCCTCTCTTGCCCGAAAATCCAGATTTAAAGGGGAGTTTTTGCTCCCTCATATAGAGAAGCTTTTTTTTAGTGTTTAACTATTTGCATTTGTAAGTGAATATAGAAGTGGATTGGTAAGGAGAGAACTATTTGATAAGAGTAACAATAATTAGATTTATTGAGTCACTAAAGAGTACAAGGGTCGCAAAGATTTCGCGAGCCTCCCATGCTCGCAGCGTGCAGTGCTATTCGGTCGGAGTCCGGCAGTCCAGAGAGAGCGCGAATCGGCCGCTGCCGCTCGCGCCCAAGTCACATCATGTGCTCGGGTGGGGAGGCGTACATAGTGTGTGTGTGTGTGTTGTGCGCTTGTCTTCTCGCAATATAACATGTACATTTTCAACACGCCTCCTTACATTTATATTGCGCAGTCAATTTTTATTTAACATTTAACAATTCTCTGAATTAATTAAACTTTTCTTTACATAGTGGTTTCGTAAATATATCCGCAATATTTTCCGTAGAGTCAACTTTGATAATTTTAATTTTCTTTTCTTTTGCACCTTCGTTAACAAAATGATAGTGTATTTCAATATGTTTTGAATTTTTCGTAAAATTTCCATAATTTGCAATATTTATCGCGCCTGTATTATTTTCATAAATTTTTATCGGATCACTCATTTTTAAATTCAGAATATTCATCAATTCTTTTATAAATTTAATTTCGCTTACTGCCTCTGACAACGCAATATACTCTGCATACGTCGACGCTTTTGTTACACATTTTTGTTTTCGCGATTTTCAATCAATCGCATTTCCAAAAACTCTAATTACGTAGTAGCCAGATGTGGAATTCCTATCGACATTATCACCTGCCCAATCTGTGTCTACAAAGCAATCAATCAAATCACAATTTTCATTTTTCTTATAATGCAAACTCAAGTCTGTAGTTAAGTATAAGTATTTTAATATTCATAGTGCATATTTCCAATGTGTTTCTGTATAGCAATTTTAAAATCTACTTAGATAATTTACACTGTAACTAATATCTGGTCGAGTACCAGAGCTTATATACAACAATGCGCCAATTATATTTGTGTACTTGATGCTTGGTTTGTATTCTTCAGCCTTTTCAATTTTTAAATTAGTTTCCATTGGAGTACTATATAATCTACCCTTTTTTACTTGATATTTATCAGCTAATGACTCGATATATTTTCTTTGACTAAATTTCATTTTACAGTCTTTATAATTATAATTTATATTTATTCCAAGGTATTCATGTATCTCACCTAAGCCTTTCATTTTGAATCTACCTCACAACAATTTCTTTACATTTTATTATTATTATTTAAATCATCTACGTATATTAGGATATATACAACGTTTTCTCCTCTTTCACTAACATACAAGCATAAGTCAACATTACTTTTTAAAAATTCCTTATAAAAATATCCTATAGAAAATCCCGTAGGAAATGCTATAGGAAATCCTGTAGGCATTCCGTAGAAATCCTATAGGAATCCTATAGGATACTCTATAGGTAGTCCTATATGAAATTCTATATAGGAAGTTCTATAGGAAATCCTATGGGAATTTTGCGCTTTTCCTGTAGGAAATCCTATAGGAAATCCTATAGGAAATTCTGTAGGTAATTCTGTCGGAAAACTATAGACAATTTTATATGAAAAATCCTGCAGGGAATTCTGGAGTATTTTCGTGAAAACAGTTTATAGAGGTTTAGCATCTTATTTAGCGCTGCAACATCGCACAGCAAAATCAGTGCCAAACAGTCCTAGGTAAGGAGTTGCACCTAGGGACTGCCGTGCACGACTGCCGGCGCTTACCGATTAAGCCCAATGAGCTCAGATATCAAAATCAAGGTAATCCTTGTCACATTGACTCTCCGTAAAGTCGTTCAAATGGTTGAATCTCATGGCTTTACATACTCTCGCGGTTCCAATGTGTTTATGAGAGTCCCGACTGCTACGCTGCGCTGCAGCATGCGGTAGAAGCTAGCTTCTCCAGAGCCTCGTTTATGTATGTTCGCTGCTATGCCGCTATGGGGCGCAGCAGTCGGGACTCTCATAAACACATTGAAACCGCGAGGGTATGTAAAACCATGAGTTCAACCGTTTGAACGACTTTACGGAGAGTCAATGTGACAAGGATTACCTTGATTTTGATATCTGAGCTCATTGGGCTTAATCGGTAAGCGCCGGCAGTCGTGCACGGCAGTCCCTAGGTGCAACTCCTTACCTAGGACTTTTTTTTGCCACTGATTTTTCTGTGCGATGTTGCAGCGCTAAATAATATGCTAAACCTCTATAAACTGTTTTCACGAAAATACTCCAGAATTCCCTGCAGGATTTTCCATGTAAAATTATCTACAGTTTTCCTACAGAATTACCTACAGAATTTCCTATAGGATTTCCTTAGGATTTCCTACAGGAAAAACGCGAAATTCACATAGGATTTCCTATAGAACTTCCTATATAGAATTTCATATAGGACTGCCTATAGAGTATCCTATAGGATTCCTATAGGATTTCTACGGAATGCCTACAGGATTTCCTATAGCATCTCCTACAGGATTTTCTATAGGATATTTTTATGAGGGATCCTAAAACAGACCAAAGAGCTGCAGCAGATGTCCAAAGGGTTCTTCATCATGGTGCTTTTTTAATAAAGGAGAATGAAATAGATCAAAGAGAGTATTGGCATATTCCAAAATATCAGAGAAGCTTTATTGCGCAGAGAAAGCGAAACAAGCCAATCGTACAGATTATAGAGCTGGTGAACATTAATCGGTAAATAATTGTTTGATATATAATTTATACAATTTTTCATTAAAATATGTTTGCTTATGTTTAAAGTCATTTTTAAGCATGATCAGTTTTTGTAGTTGTTTGTGTTGTTTTGCGCAACGAGTTTTGATGTACGGGTTTGGGTTTTTTGGGTTCATTTTCTAGAATATATTTACTGCAAAATTACATTGGGGCTTTTAAGTTACACCTTAATTTTCAATTCTTGTTCCACCATAAAATCATTAAAAATACAAGTTTTTTAATAAATAAAAAGTAACTTATGACTTATTAGCAATAGAAAAAATAAAATCAGCTTTTGACTAATATTGCAATGTAAATTTCTTTATTTGGGTGCCAAAAATATGTATCTTCGAACTGGCACACATTGATCGAAAGCCATTACGCAGAATGCTAACTGAATATATACCTTTCTTACAGGTGTTTTGGCCAGTACAGCTTATAAAGCTCTAAAATTGGACCAACAGAGTTGGTTTTGGGTTACTTTTTGTATATATATGTATATATTTCAATAAAAAAAATTTCTTGAATAATAAAAAAATTGGCCTTTCCTGTACCTTCTTACCTTAAATATTTGACAATGATAGTAAGTGATTTTTTTTTCTAAATCGAAAAAACTGAAAATGTTCACGATTTTTGCTCCTTTTGTAATTTTTCGTAAAAAAAGTCTTCCTCTACGCCTAAGTTAGACGCTTTTTTTTTATTTCTCTATTGAAAATTGAACATTTTCTTTTTTGGTTCAGTCAGGTGCTTTGTAAAGAACTTCAGTTATAGTCAACTGATAAGAATTTTTCCATCGGTCTTACAGTCTTACAAATTAAATTAAAATAATTAATATTTATGGCAGTCAGATTGCCCTTGTTTATAATCACCCCCGCAGAATCTGAAATAAAAACTTAATTAAAATCTGGAAAAAACTTTGTTAGCAAAGGACGATCTGACTGCCCACCACCACCACATTGTCCGACGTTTCGAGCCTGCTCCGGCTCCTCCTCAGGGACTGAAATAAAACCCGCGATACACCTCCTTATATACCATGCACCCATACCCCCTTCTTTTCTCTTACCCCACCACCCTCCACATTCCCCTCCCCAACTTGCCATTCTCACTTAAATTAATAAAGAATGATAAATGTTATCTAATTTACTTGACTCTATCATTAAATTTACATTATTCCGATTTCTTAGAATGTGAATACTTTCAAGGCTTTCCCTCTTATATTTATTCTTAATCCCCTGTTCCAAAATATCCACACTCCCAAAATCGAAAGAATGCAAACTATTTAAACAATGTTCTTTCAAACCCGATGTACAACTTGAGCTGCGTAAACTATATTGATGTTCATATATTCTCTTTTTCAAATATCTACCCGTTTGACCAATATAACAACCATTACAATCCCTACAATTAATTTTATAAACAACTCCCGATTTCAAACATTTATCATCCTTGTCTTTACAATTACTAAATAACCTTTCTAAATTATTATCATTTCTAAAGAAAACTTGAATATTATGTTTACTAAAAACCCTTCTAATCCTTTCCGACAAACCTCTAACATATGGTAAACTAAAATATGCATTCTTTCCATTTCTATTCCTTGTTTGATTATCTACCCGCTGCTTCAATCCACCATTATAAATTTCCCACACTCTCTCATCAATCATTTTATCAATAAATTTTACGGGATAACTATTTTTAATAAATGTTTCTCTAACTAAATTTAAATTCCTTTTCCTAAAATCTTTATGTGACAATTTAATCGCTCTGTCAATGACACCTTTGATCGCACCTGTCTTGTTTCCGAATTGGTGGTGAGAATCAAAATTTAAAAATCTACCTGACCATGTAGGTTTTCTATACCAATCTAATTTCACTCTATTATTATTACCTCTAATGACTCTAATATCTAAAAAACTCAATTGATAATCTTTCTCAACTTCTTTTGTGAAAAGCCTTGAAAGTATTCACATTCTAAGAAATCGGAATAATGTAAATTTAATGATAGAGTCAAGTAAATTAGATAACATTTATCATTCTTTATTAATTTAAGTGAGAATGGCAAGTTGGGGAGGGGAATGTGGAGGGTGGTGGGGTAAGAGAAAAGAAGGGGGTATGGGTGCATGGTATATAAGGAGGTGTATCGCGGGTTTTATTTCAGTCCCTGAGGAGGAGCCGGAGCAGGCTCGAAACGTCGGACAATGTGGTGGTGGTGGGCAGTCAGATCGTCCTTTGCTAACAAAGTTTTTTCCAGATTTTAATTAAGTTTTTATTTCAGATTCTGCGGGGGTGATTATAAACAAGGGCAATCTGACTGCCATAAATATTAATTATTTTAATTTAATTTGTAAGACTGTAAGACCGATGGAAAAATTCTTATCAGTTGATATTAAATTGCAGTCGACATAAGTAATATTTTTAATGATAAAACTAAGGTCTATTAAAGGTGGGGTAAAATGTTTTTTAGAGATATATATGGGATTTATGGGAAGGTGGTAAAAGATTATTGCTCAAAATGGGTAAAAATGGTTTTAAGGATTGTAATTTTAAAGGAGCAACTCACTTTTCTTCTAAGGTGTAAAAATCAAATATTTTTCCTAAACATATTGGAAAAAAATTTGATGATAAGGGTTTTTATCGGGATTACAATAAAAGAGTTTCTTATGATCTACGGAAAAATATTTTCTTTTTCAAAAATAAATTACTTAACTTAGAAATTAGAGATTTGAATTTTGAAATTAATCGTTTGAATAAATATTTATTAGAGCTTGAAAGATATTTATATAATAAAATAGAACAGAATGATTTGCAAGAATTTTTTCGTGGTCAAAAGAGGCACTTTGAAAAAGTAAAATATAACCATAGGAGTAAATTAAAAAGAAAATTTGAATATTTAAAGCATAGAAAACACTCTCAGGTCAATCAAACTAACAATGTTAATAAGGATTGGTTTAGAAATTTAACTGACAAAGTAATACCAGAAGAAGTGGTAAATATCATGTCAAAGGGTGCTAAATTTGGAATATCATATTCAAGTAAATCTCTTCCGATCAAGAATATCATCGCTGAGGTAGAAAGTAGTATGAGTAGTTTTAATCTGGAGTTTAAAAAAGAATGTAGGAGTTCTTTAGTTAAAGTTGTTGATAATTTTAAAAGAGAACATAGATTTGATAATTATTTGAACAGTAATTTATTCCATGAATTAAAAATAACGAAGAAATTCTTGAGAGAGAATCCGAATATGATCTTCCAAAAAGCAGATAAAGGAAATGTAACTGTAGTTTCAGATAAAAGGGATTATATTAATAAAATTCAACTTATGTTGGAGGATGATACCACTTATGTGAAAATTAGGAATCCACATATCAATAGACTACAAGATAAATTGAAAGAATTATTGATGCATTGGAAAACAAAAGCTTATATTAAAGATAGTATGTTTAAATATTTAAAATGTGAAAATGGCACTGTAGCTAAATGTTATGGGCTTCCTAAGATTCACAAAGAACAGTTGACATATAGAATAATAATATCATCGATAAATTTTCCGACGTATAGACTTGCTAGATTTTTGTCTAATATATTGTTCAAGATAGTGGGTAAAACAAATTCATATATTAAAGATAGTTGGAGTTTTTATGGTATAATGAAAGATATTATTATTCCGAATGATCATAGGATGGTTTCATTGGATGTAGTATCTTTGTTTACAAATATACCTTTAGAGTTGTTGAATGATATTATACAAGATAAATGGTCTGAAATTAAAGTACATACTAGTTTAACAAAAGATGAATTTATAAAGGCACTTAATTTGGTTTTTAAAAACACAATTTTTTCTTTTGATAATAGTCTATATGAACAAAGATATGGTTGTCCAATGGGATCACCTTTGTCACCTGTTATAGCCAATTTAGTAATGGAAAAATTGGAAAGTATTGCTTTGTCTAAGTTGGTTTTTCAGCCAATTATTTTTAAAAGATATGTTGATGACATTTTTGCAGTTGTACCAGAATGTTTTGTGGATGAAATGGTGGATGTGTTTAATTCTATCCATGATAGAATTAAATTCACAAAAGAAGTTGAGAAAGATTATCAATTGAGTTTTTTAGATATTAGAGTCATTAGAGGTAATAATAATAGAGTGAAATTAGATTGGTATAGAAAACCTACATGGTCAGGTAGATTTTTAAATTTTGATTCTCACCACCAATTCGGAAACAAGACAGGTGCGATCAAAGGTGTCATTGACAGAGCGATTAAATTGTCACATAAAGATTTTAGGAAAAGGAATTTAAATTTAGTTAGAGAAACATTTATTAAAAATAGTTATCCCGTAAAATTTATTGATAAAATGATTGATGAGAGAGTGTGGGAAATTTATAATGGTGGATTGAAGCAGCGGGTAGATAATCAAACAAGGAATAGAAATGGAAAGAATGCATATTTTAGTTTACCATATGTTAGAGGTTTGTCGGAAAGGATTAGAAGGGTTTTTAGTAAACATAATATTCAAGTTTTCTTTAGAAATGATAATAATTTAGAAAGGTTATTTAGTAATTGTAAAGACAAGGATGATAAATGTTTGAAATCGGGAGTTGTTTATAAAATTAATTGTAGGGATTGTAATGGTTGTTATATTGGTCAAACGGGTAGATATTTGAAAAAGAGAATATATGAACATCAATATAGTTTACGCAGCTCAAGTTGTACATCGGGTTTGAAAGAACATTGTTTAAATAGTTTGCATTCTTTCGATTTTGGGAGTGTGGATATTTTGGAACAGGGGATTAAGAATAAATATAAGAGGGAAAGCCTTGAAAGTATTCACATTCTAAGAAATCGGAATAATGTAAATTTAATGATAGAGTCAAGTAAATTAGATAACATTTATCATTCTTTATTAATTTAAGTGAGAATGGCAAGTTGGGGAGGGGAATGTGGAGGGTGGTGGGGTAAGAGAAAAGAAGGGGGTATGGGTGCATGGTATATAAGGAGGTGTATCGCGGGTTTTATTTCAGTCCCTGAGGAGGAGCCGGAGCAGGCTCGAAACGTCGGACAATGTGGTGGTGGTGGGCAGTCAGATCGTCCTTTGCTAACAAAGTTTTTTCCAGATTTTAATTAAGTTTTTATTTCAGATTCTGCGGGGGTGATTATAAACAAGGGCAATCTGACTGCCATAAATATTAATTATTTTAATTTAATTTGTAAGACTGTAAGACCGATGGAAAAATTCTTATCAGTTGATATTAAATTGCAGTCGACATAAGTAATATTTTTAACTTCAGTTATAGTCTTTTAAATCTAAAATTTTGCAGTTTTCAAAAAATTAAAATTTTCTGGGATTTGCTCATGCATATCATTTCGTGTATTAATTAGATAAAAGAGTTGTTTAGAGAAAAACATAAATCATTAAAATAAATGAAGTGGATGAATAAGTGAACTTAAATAAGGCATTTAAAAATATATTTATTAGGTGATCTCTAGATTTATATCCAAGGTCTATATATGTAAGTGACACCCTGGAAAAACAAGTTTATTATATGTGTGTGTATATAAAAATTGTCAAATATAAATAATGGAAATTAGCATAGAGAAAGAAACATACAATATTTGTGAAATAACTTGTTATTGATTTCAAAGAATCGCACAACGCAGTCCGAGGTTTTGTATTACTATAGTTCAGTGTGCGTTGAACTTCTGTAGTCCGACGCTCGACGCGTCGCACTTTGATCTTGGGAATCTGAGAGATCCAAGCTTTAAAATACCAGAGTTCAAATGCTAATTGAACTCATACAGTTCAAAGCTTGCATCTCTCAGAGTCCCAATATCGAAGTGCGGCGCGTCGAGCGTCGGACTATAGAAGTTCAATGAGTCAAAAATATTTGAAATTATACATTCCGAAATTTTGCTTCCTCCTAGAGGAAGCCCAGTCGGTCTGTCCTATCTGAGCTTTCGGTTTTTTTGCAGGCATCTGTGAGGAAACCCAGATTTTCGCCTTCTTTTCGTTTGGCTCTGGTGGCGGCGAGAAGTGGTTACGTTTGGTGTGTACTACCGACACCTTCGCTTTCCGAAAGAGCGGTGATGTTTGGCTTGTTCCGTCCTTGGTAGGTCTGATAGCTTGTCCAGACTCATGACTTTTTCGACTTTTGACGAATTCTTTTAAGGCTCTTTGGGTAGTCTTCGCCATTGACTTGAGCTCATTGTGAACGTTCTTTTTATCTAGAATAAACTCCACCAGAGCGTCTACCTTTGTTTTTAGAGTTCGGAAGGCAGCTGCGTCTGCGCTATCCTGGCTCACTTCGTCTTCTTCTTCCATCTCATTCCTCGTATAGTGTATCTGGCTCCCCCCAAAATCCGTGGAGCCTGCACCGATCACCGGGACATTCACCCGATCGGAATCGGTGGTGGGATTAACCCCTCCATTGAGGGCACCCACTTGGGGTAATGCGTATCTCTCATTCACTACATCCATGGTTGGTTTGTTATTTGGGGTGCCTTCCCCTAGCTAGTTTTGGTCCACCCCGGGTATTTTATTTCCCCGGTGCCCTTCATATCTGACGAGCATTCCCCTATCCGCCACCTGGGGAGGCGCCTGATGCGAGACTAGCAACTCCACACGGGTGGGTGTCTGTGTGTATGTGTGTGTAGGCGGGTTGGTGTGTGGGTGGGAGTGTGTCTGTGTGTGTAGGTGGGTGTGTGGGAGGGTGTGTGTAAGTGGGTGTGTAGGTGAGTGAGTGTGTGTGTCGGTGTGTCTGGGTGTGTGGATGGGTGGGTGTCTGTGTGTGTGTAGGTGGGTGGATCTGAGGGTGCGTGTGTAGGTGTGTGGGTCTGAGGATGTGTGTAGGTGTGTGGGTGTGTGTGGGTGTGTTGTGTGTGTCAGTGGGTGTGTGTGTCAGTAGGTGTGTGGGTGTGTAGTGGGTGAATGGGTGTGTGCAGGTGGGTGGGTGTGTGGGTGGGAGTGTGTGTAGCTGGGTGTGTGGGTGGATGTATGTAAGTGGGTGTGTAGGTGGGTGTGTGTGTGTGTGTGTGTGTGTGTGTGTGTGTGTGTGTGTGTGTGTGTGTGTGTGTGTGTGTGTAGATGGCTGGGCCTGAGGGTGCGTATGTAGGTGTGTGGGTATGTGGGTGGGAGGGTGTGTGTGGGTGGGTGAGTGTGTGTGGGTGGGTGGATTTTTTTTTTTTTTTCTTATGTGTGTAGGTGTGTGGGTGGGCATATGTGTATAGGTGGATGTGTGTGTGCGCGTGTGCGTAAGTGTGTGTAGGTGGGTGGGTGTGTGTGTAGGTGGGTGGGTAGGTGGATGTGTGTGTGCGCGTGTGCGTGAGTGTGTGTAGGTGGGTGGGTGTGTGTGTAGGTGGGTGGGTAGGTGGATGCGTGTCTGTATGTGGGTGGGGGTGTTTTTTTTTTTTTTTTTTTTTTTGATGAGGAGGTTAGGAAAAATGCATTTACGCATACGAGATGTTATGTAGGACTCGACCATTTCTGGCAATACCTACTAAAACCCCCTGCTGTTGTTCTATAGCAGGGCCTCCCCCCGACTGTAATTCCCACCGCGGAAACCGCCGTTAGGCATTACTTCGCGGAGGGCAGTCGCAGCCTCTATGGCCCTCTACCCCGCCTGGTCCTCTGTGAGACGGTTTTCTCTTCTTTCTTCTTCTCGCCTTATGGAGTTCAATCTGTCCACCACCTCGGTGACGAGACCAATCACAGCATCCCATCCTCTCTGTGAAGAGAGTAAGCATCTCCCGATGCCCTCGGGAGTTAGGGGGCCTTCCCATAAGGCCTGAAACCTTTCTCTCTCTTCCCGAAACCTGGGGCATACGAACAAAGCGTGTCCAACGTCCTCATCACTTTCAGGACATGTTGGGCACTTCGCGCTTTCGTACACTCCAATTCTCTTCAGGTAGCTGCGAAAGCAGCCATGCCCAGTTAGTACCTGGGTGAGATGAAAGGTCACGAGTCCGTGTCTCCTCTCCGTCCACTCCACGACACATGGAATAATGCGATGGGTCTACCGACCTTTATCTGCTATATCCCATCGGCGCTGCCACTCTTCCACAGTCTTCCTGGACCATCGGTTTTGACGTGGTCCCTGATCAAGTTCGCCCTCCTCTCTTATCACTCCTCCACGATACACCTCAGCTCTCTCACATGCCATTAGGTCCAAGGGTGGCAGTCCGGTGACTACCGAGAGAGCGATGTCTGACACGGTACGGTAGGCGCAGGCCACTCTCAGCACGATTGTCCTGCAGGCCCTTCGGCAAGCTGCACCATAGCTTGGGTTACTACGTATAGCATTAGCCCAGATGGGGGCTCCGTATAGAATCACGGAATAAACCACCGATGAAAAAAGCAACCGTCGTGGCTGCTTCGGCCCTCCTATGTTTGGCATGATGCTTGCGAGTGCTCGAGCCACTTTTGATGCCTTTAATCCTGCGTTCCTAAGGTGGTTTTTGAACGACATCCGCGCATCTATTGTAACTCCTAGGTACTTCATGGTGTCCCCTGTCTTGATCTTCTCGTCGTTGACCGTGAAAGTGGCGTAGACTCTCTTTTTTGTTCTGGCAATGAGCACTGCCTCGGCCTTTTCGGCAGCAAGACTGAGTCCATGGTCGCTCAGCCAATCTCCTACTACCTCGATTGCCGTATCTCCGAGGTATTGCACATCATCGATGGTTTTCCCAACGATAATGAGAGCAATATCATCTGCGTAAGCTACTATCGACACCCCATGTGGGAGCAGTTGCCTAAGCAATCCGTCGTACATGATGTTCCAGATTGGGGATCCTAGTACAGAGCCCTGTGGCATGCCTCCTGTGATCTTATAAGAATGCATACCGTCGTCGGTATCATAGAGAAGCGTGCGGTCAGTTAGGTAACTCAAGATTACTCTTCGAAGGTACAGTGGCACGCTTAGGTCTTCCAATGCGAGCATGATTTTATCCCACCTGGCCGTGTTAAACGCGTTCCGTACATCTAAACCAATTATAGCACACATGCGTTTTGTGCACCAGCTACCACTAACGGCGTTCTCAGCTACTGACACCACCCTATCGATAGCATCGATCGTTGATCGACCCTTTCTAAAGCCGAATTGGTTATCAGACAAGCCGCCGATCTTTTGTATAGCTGCCTCCAGTCTGACGGATATGATACGTTCAAACAATTTTCCGACTATATCCAACATGCAGAGTGGTCGATACGCGGATGGTTCATCCGGAGGTTTATTTCCCTTAGGAAGGAGTACCAACTTCTGTATCTTCCACTGTGTCGGGAATATTCCTTCACTTAGGCATGCATTGAAAGTGTCCTTGAATATGCAAGGAACTTCTAGAGCTGCAGTCTTTATAGCTAAACCAGGAACGCCGTCCAGTCCTGGGGCCTTTCTTATGGCAATCTTTCTGGCCGCTATCTTCACTTCTGATTCGGTGACTGCTGTTGGCTCGGCTGTACCGATTCTTTCCGTTAGATCAGTGCCATGTTGCCGTTCCTGGTGTTGTGGGAATAAATTTTGGACTACTCTATCAAGAAAGGTTGGACAGGAGGGAGCATTGGTGCCTCTGGGATTGATTTTATTTATGACCGTTTTGTACGGCCGTCCCCACGGATCACTGTCCACTTCCTCGCAGAAGTCCTGCAAACACTTTCTTTTGGCTGTCTTGATGGCAATTTTCAGCTCTTTCCTCTTTTGCTCATATCTAGTTGTTAATTGATCATACAGCGGTCCACGGACTGCTCTTTGGTGCAGCCTCCTAGCACGAAGGCACTCTTTACGTATTACCGCAATCTCCTTGTTCCACCAGTAGACTGGTAAGCGTCCCCGGTGGTTCGTCCTTGTGGACATCGAGGCATCGCATGCCGCTGTGATGGTCTCCGAGAGGCTTTGAGCCCTAACCTCAGCTGTTCCTTCGACAGATGCTCCTTCCAAAAAGCAGAGAAAAGCTTCCCTGTCGAAAGTAGCTGGTGCCCATTTCTCTCTCTTCGGCATCCGGGTCGCTCTTATATTCGCTCTTTTGCCTGTCGGGTGGAGCTGGTATGTGAGAGCTCGGTGATCGCTGCCAGTGTACCGATCACTGACTTGCCAGTATGAGCCTTCCCGACTTAATCTGGGGTCGACAAAGGTCAGATCTACTATGGAAGACTTTCGTCCTTTAGTGTAGGTCGGCTTTGTCCCTATGTTAGCAATCTCTAGCTCTAGTATCGCGAAGGTCTCAAGCAGTGCGTGGCCGCGGTTGTTCGTTTTCTTGCTTCCCCACTCAATTGCCCAAGCGTTAAAGTCCCCCCGATTACGACTGGCAGCGTGGAGGTTCTAACGCTAGTGACGATAGCATCTAGGGATCTTTCGAACTCTTCTATTGAGTCGCTGGGTGGTAGGTAGCAGCTGTATAATCTTATACCGGATACTTCAACCCAGGTGAATTTGGGCTGAAGGACGTCCATTTTTTTGGATATGTGGAGTTCTCCGCATACCCAGATGGCCGCCGTGCTGGCACGATCCCTTACCCAGTTTGGTTCATTTTTGTCCCTGTACTGCTCACTGATGATTACTATGTCCGCCTTCTCCTCTCGGATCAATTGGGGCAGCAAGTCATGGGCTACTGCACAGTGGTTCATGTTGATTTGAAGCACTTTAGCCATCGTTGTTTGTTGTTACGACCTCCATCGTTACCTGCTTGTTGTTGGTCGGGCAGTTCACTGCCTTGTGACCCTCGGTTTTACACTTGAAGCACAGGGACGACCGGTTAATTACACTCTTACAATTCCGTGCCAGGTGTCCGATTTCATGGCACTTGAAGCAACGCGTCACTGTTTCACGTAACCGGACCCGGCAATTGACCCATCCTATTCTGATTTTTCTAGTTTCCAGCAGCTTTTCTGTCATTGCTACAGGTAGCATAACGCTGGCTGCTTGAGTGCCACTGTAAGACGCCCGGAGTCTAACATCCCCAGCGGTCATCATTTCGGGGCCGATAATTGAAGTGATCGCCTGTGTTACCTCTTCTGCTGTTGTTGTCTCGTCCAAATCTTTAATTTCGATTGTCTCCTTATGGGACAACGTTTGTACTATCGCTGACCCTGCAAGGGTAGACGAGACCAATGTCTGCAGTTCATGCGACACGATGTTTGGTTTGTCTAGCTCCAAAAGCAACTCTCCTGCCTTGGTGCGCCTGATGCGCGTGACCCTTTCTTGCAGTGCCTTCAACTCAGGTGCCCCTTTGAGAGTTCCTAGGATGTCGGCGTAGGTGGTCTCACCGCACCTTCTTATTTTGAAGGCATCAGATCGAGCTGGCCTCCGCCTAACCGTGGTATGTGCCTGCACTACTTTCTCCTTGCCGTCAGTCTTGAGTCTCTCATATCTTCTGCGTGTTCCTTTACTTACGACGGTTGCCCAGTCGGTCTGTCCTATCTGAGCTTCCGGTTTTTTTGCAGGTATCTGTGAGGAAGCACGTATCTTCGCCTTCTTTTCGTTTGGCTCTGGTGGCGGTGAGGGCGGTTACGTTCGGTGTGTACTACCGACGCCTTCCCTTTCCGAAAGAGCGGTGATGTTTGGCTTGTTCCGTCCTTGGTAGGTCTGGTAGCTTGTCCAGACTCATGACTTTTTCGACTTTTGACGAATTCTTTTAAGGCTCTTTGGGTAGTCTTCGCCATTGACTTGAGCTCATTGTGAATGTTCTTTTTATCTAGAATAAAGTCCACCAGAGCCTCTACCTTTGTTTGTAGGATTTGGAAGGCAGCTGCATCTGCGCTATCCTGGCTTACTTCGTCTTCTTCTTCCATCTTATTCCTGGTATAGTGTATGTGGCTCCCCCCAAAATCCGTGGAGCCTGCACCGACCACCGGGGCTTTCACCCGATCGGAATTGGTGGTGGGATTAACCCCTCCATTGAGGGTACCCACTTGGGGTAATGCGGATCTCTCATTCACTACGTCCATGGTTGGTTTGTTATTTGGGGTGCCTTCCCCTAGCCAGTTTTGGTCCACCCTGGGTATTTTATTTCCCCGGTGCCCTTCATATCTGACGAGCTTTCCCCTATCCGCCACCTGGGGAGGCGCCTGATGCGAGACTAGCAACTCGACACAGGTGGGTGTGTGGATGTGAGGGTGTTTGTGGGTGGGTCGGTGGGTGTGTAGGTGGGTGAGGCGTGTGGGAGGGTATGCAGGAGTGTGCAGGTGGGTGTGTAGGTGTGTGTGGGCGTTTGTGGGTGTATGCGTGTAGGTGGATGGGTATTTGGGTGTGTGTGGGTGTATGTGTGTAGGTTTGGGTGTATGTAGGTGGGTGGGTGGTGTGTGCATGTGTGTGGGTGGATGTGTGGGTGGGTGGGTGTGTGTGTGCGCGCGTGTGTGCGTGAGGGTGTGTGTAGGTGGGTGGATGGGTGTGTTGGTGGGTGTGTGTGTGCACGCGTGTGTGCGTGAGGGTACGTGTAGGTGGGTGGATGGGTGTGTTGGTGGGTGTGGATATATGTGTGCGTGTATATGTGGGTGTGTGTGTGTGGGTGGGTGGGTGGATGCGTGTGCGTATGGGCGGGCGTGCGTGTATGTGGGTGGGTGTGCGTCTATGTGTGTTAGGTGGGTGGGTGGATGCGTGTGCGTATGGGCGCGCGTGCGTGTAGGTAGGTGGGTGTGTGTCTATGTGTGTGTAGGTGGGTGGGTGGATGGGTGTGTGTGTGTTTGTTGGTGTGTGTGGATGTATGTATGTAGGCATGGGTGTGTGTGTGTGTGTGTGGGTGGGTGGATGGTGTGTGTGGATGTATGGTGTCGCGTCCTAAAACATAACCGACTAGGATAATTAACTCAATGAAGAGTTATGCTCTTTTTGAGCCGTAGCTGCGTTAGCTATTTAACCTTGGTTGAGCATTTGGTTCGGAAGTATAAAGGCGCTTATGGTAAATTTTAATTTTTGTGGGTAGGAAATTCGGATATAATTCAGGACTAACAGAAGCAGCACATTTGTCTTGTAAAAACAATTTTGTTGCACATGCCTCTTGTATGGATAGGAGAAAGTTCACAAGCCCAGGAATGATATATATTGGAAAATACAAATTTTTACCCCAACTCAGGTTATTCTCAGCTTTGCCCTTCCCTAACCTATCAAATTAGAATTGATTTCTTTATAATTTCTTTTTCTATTTTTAATGATAATCGATATTAGCAACTCTCTTTATAAAATAAATTAATATTGTTTTGTCAAGTCAAATTGCACCAAGTTCGTAAAACTCGCACTAAATGACTTGTATATCATGAATAACTTCTGTCCATTAAAAGCCCGTAAGACCAAGGCCAATCGGATATTCACAATCCAAAAGATTTATTTATTTGGAATTGAATTTGTATAATATTCTCAACTTTGAAATATAAATCTTTGAAGTAAAATTAATATTGCTTTGTCAACTCAATTTGCACCAAGTTCGTAAAACTCGCACTAAATGACTTGCATATCATGAATAACTTCTGTCCATTAAAGTCCGTAAGACCAAGGCCAATCGGATATTCACAATCCAAAACAAATACTAATTTATTTACTTGTTTTTTTTTTAAATTTGATTTTAATTACCTTTATTTCTATAATTCTTTTCTCTTTATATTTGATCATTTCTTTTAAACAAATGCTTTGGAAGTTAAATTTGGAAAATTGTATTTTGAAAACAAATTTGAATTTTTGAAAATTTGAATGTTTATTTGAGTTCGAAAATTTTTGTAGTACAAAGTCTAAAAAGCTTGTGAGGCTTGTGGTGATCTGTCCGTACAGTCAGCAAAGCTTGTGAGGCTGTGTTAGTCTGACCGCTTGTGTCGATCTGCGAGTACAGTCAGCAAAGCTTGTGAGGCTTGTGTTGATCTGACTGCTGAGCACTGCGCGCTCGGCGTATTTAAATCCATTGTTCCTCCTCTTCTTTGGCTGAAAAACTGCGGTGTCGAATCGGGTAGTTGCGTCATCTTGGGTCAACTAGTCATCGATGATGTTGTTCGACGGCGGTTGATGCTTTGCATATCCGTAATGTTAAATGGAGCGAGTGGTGCGGGAAAGCGGTGTCCAATGGTGTGAGGGTGGCATCCCTTCCAAACGTTGATTTTTAAGCAAGTGGGGAAAATGCTATGCTTTAACACGGAGAGCGGGCGCTCATCCCTTCTCTAGGGTATTTTCCCGCGGCTCGTATCTTCTTTAAAGAGTGAAAGGAAAAGCTGTATGAATGACAGAGAAAGAGAGATGAGAGAGACAAAAGATATGTCCTTCTCCCTCTTGTGAGCTGAAAGCGATGCGGGTCGGGAAATTTCGGGAGCCAATCAGAGCGCGCGGTTGGTCTAAAATAAGATGCGAAAGTTTCTCTTTCGGACCGGAGATGCGGGCCGGAAGTACGTACTTTCGGGTGGGCGAGTAAGAAAAATATTTTATTTATTTATAGCGGATGAAAAGAGAATTTTAAATAAGTTTTATTACCTGGGTAGGGGAAATAATCTCCCATGAATATGTCTTAAAGTAATTATTATAATTTTATATCTATTTGTAAATAATTAATTTTATAAACTTTTACACCTCACGCTTGATACGGTTGCTAGTTATTGTATAATTTTACTTATTGTCAAACGAACAATGTCTGTTAAACGCTAACTTAGTTTATAAAAATACAAAAGTTTTTAGTCAAACAATAAAAGAAAAAAAGAAAAATTTTATTTATGCAAAAGGGAGGACGGGTCCATCACAATGCGTGTGTGTGTAGGTGTCTGTGGGTGTGTGTGGGTGTGTGGGTGGGTGGGTGTGTGTGTGTGTGTGTGTGTGCGGATATGTGGGTGTGTTTTTTTGAAAAAAATAATCATAATGCGCAATATAAATGGCTATAATCTGTAAAAATTTGAATCCATTCTGTCAACTAGTTTTTGAGAAAAAAAATTAAAAAATTAAAAAATGCGTTTTGTATGAAGCACGTTTACTTCAGTAAAATTTACTTGATCGATTTAAAATTCTTTGTAGAGGTAGAATAATAATATATTTATAATGTAAAAAATGAAGTTATTATATATGATTTTGAAAATGTGAGTAAGTTGATCGCAGGGTAGATAGCACTTTTTTAATTTTATATTTTAAAATATTACTTTTTTTTAAATAAAATAAGTGTCAAATAACAAATAATTTCAATAATAAGAAAAAAATATGCAATTTTTTAAATAGTAATAAATTATTAAATAATTGAAAAAAAAAAGTATAATGAATAAACATATTTTATATTTAAAATATATACTATACATAATAGGAACGATACATTAATTTGGAGGAAGCTATATGCCAATGAATTGGCAGCGGTTTTTTTCCATCGTTATGAACGTTTAAAGTGCACCAAAATATGCATGACGTTGAACAACGAATTTTAGGGGTTTAAACTTTTATAAACTTGGAAAGAATTAAAATTTTTCAATTCCAAAAAACGCAAATGAAAGCTTGTTTACTCTTGTTTCATTTACTCTTTTTGAAATGTTATTCAAGATTTTCCAAAACGAAATGGTGACCATTTCAAAAAGTGGCGTTTTAAAAATATATATTTTCAAAATGAAACTAAAAATGACCATAACTTTAGTTTTTTGGAGCCTTAGGATCTAATATTGCAGCTTTCTGCATATTTCTGCTTCCAAAAATATATCTGCTTTTTTCTCGCATAGTGATGAGCTGAATCTTTAACTCGTCATCTGATCACTTATCCACCGCAAAAAATTCAACATACTATTTTTTTCGTGTAACTGTTTAACTATTAGTTTACTAAATTTCAGTTTTCGTGGTATTAGTTAACTTATAAGTACCACTACGGAAGTGTGACTCACTGAATCTTCTGAAACTTTGGACACTCCGTCGACATTTTTTGCTTGCTGGAGAACCATGTTTGGCTATATGTTAAGTGCCAAGATAATTATTTGAATCTTTGGTAATTTATAATATGTTTTTCTATAATAAAACAAGTATCAAACCATTTTTAGTCGGAGTATTTGACCCACTGTACGAGATATGTCAGCTATATAAATTTTAGTTTTTGGTATGGGGAAGTCGGCGGAGTTACGTTTTTAGCTCTTTTATCATTTTTACTTGCAATAAAGAGAGAATGTTGTTATTGTTTTGAAGTGGTTTTATAGAAAAAGGGGTTTGAGCTATCAGGTCAAATTTCAATGTGATGTGTAGCTGAGAATTATATTTCATTATTTTTGGAGAATCAACCATATAATAATTCACAATTGGTGATTGACGAACTTAAAACTCGTTATGGGCCGCAAAAAATATACGTTTCTTATTTTTCGATATAAAAGCCGTGTGCAAAGTTTCAGAAAAATCGGTGAGTTACACTTCCATAGTGTTTTGTTAATGCATATTTTTGACATGTTCACGTGAAAAACTGATGTACAATGGCTTTACTTCAATATGCATTCAATGTAACATATAGCATGTCTGTTGACTGATACTTATCAAATTTATAATCAATGGTAGAAAAAAGCAGACCTTTTTCACAAGCTAATATCATAAACATAACCATACTTTCCTTAATATAAATTGAGCGATAGATATTCCTTTCGTTTTCGAGCGTTCTTTCGAGATATCTCGAAATCTCGAATCGATCTCGAAACTCAAAAGAAGTCGAGAAAAAGTGAAGAGAGGGCGCGCGTAGCGCGCCAAATTAACGCTAGTACTTTATAAATTTGGTAGACTGTTAAAAATGTTATTAACTTTAAGAAACTTTTAATAAATATTTTGAATTTTTTTTATAAACATGATATTGTAGAATACATTTGTAAATTGATCTTTTAAACTGATTGTTAAGTTTAAAAGAATATTTTGAAATCACCATACCGGTATTAATTTTAATTAATGTGATAGAAAATGTTTTTAAATTTAAAGAAACTTGAATCTACATTTTTAATTTTTACTCACACATGGAGGAATGTTTAATACACGTACTTTAATTTTAATATGTGTTTTAAAACAGTTTTAATGTATATGTATTAAATTAAAATTCAAAAGTGTTTGAAAATTTATTTATTTATATACATGTATTGAAATTTAATATACGTATTTGTAAGACTACTTCACATACATGTGTGAAGTATTGGTTAGGAATTTTTAACAGTGTAGATATCAGAGAAAAAATTTTGTTCGTGTTACAACATTAGGTTTTTCGTTCATATACAACATCATAAACTTGTCAATAAAGACTTAGCTTTTGTTGTATTAGTTCTTTTTAATTGTCAGTTTTTATGTGTCTGCGAAGCTACCGCAGCTAGAGCACCAGGAACTGCGCGAGCTTATGGTCGATTCACTTACTTGTGATACCACATAAAGCATAGAAAAAAATTTCGGCTTTTGCGGGATGACTACTTCTAAACGGTCAGTGGCTCTGGGACTATAAGTTGTAAGACTTTGTACGTTGAAATTTTTTTTTTTTAGAGTTACCTTCCTTACGGTACTGCTTTGAACGTTGATTTAATTCTTTTATAGTCAAAATAATATTATATATAAAACTTATATTCATTGTCTCTTTGACAAAGCAGTCTGACTAATCTGGTCAGCAACTTTTACTCTCTCTCTCCTCTTCTATATTTTCTCTCTTTGTTGCTCTCTTACATTATCCCTTACCTTGCAGAAAGCAGAATTAAAATATCCTTTAACTACGCCTGCAACGGCAGACGATTTTTATTTGAAATGTAATTAGGCAAGACGATAACGGAATCACCAAAGTTCTTGAGGACTTTATCAAGTGCTTTATACAGAGCCAACGTAGAGAGAAGAGACAGCGAGTGCGAGCCAGGGCGGGGGGGTAAAAGGGGAAGCAATAACCAGAATATAAATCCTTCTTTTTCTCTAAATGCAGGAGTTAAAAGTTGAGAAAGTTGTATGTAGAGTGAAACATATAGTTTGAATCAGAATAATATAAGAAGCAGGAAAAGTAAAAGATAAATTTGAGGATATTCATGAATACGTTAATGCATTTTTATTGCAAAGAATTAGATTCTTCCAACCTTTCTTTGTATTAAAGCTTGAATGCAGGTGCTACAAATATTGCAGTCAAAACTATTCGTGGCTAGTAAAATATTTTATTAAAAAATGATGTTAAATTGTATTTGTTAATAGGTGGGTAATATTGAGAAAATTTATATGAAATGGGTAACAGTTATAACGTATAAAATTACAGAAATTAAATGTAAAAAGTTTCTGAAAAGTTGCTATTATTGTAATCTTCATGCCTGTTTCAAAATTTACGTTTTATTCTGTTTTTTTATATATTTGTTACGAGTGAGAATCGCAGATAAATAAATAAATGGAGGAGAACTCGATAAAAAAACGGCACGGTGTGACTCGGCGGGGAATCGAACCCCGGACCTTTCGTTTTCACGACGAGTGCTCTGACCACTGAGCTACCGATACCGGTGCACGTCTTTCCTCGAGTCGTCCTCATGTTGCTGCTATATGCAATACAATCCGCCTCGTCACGTTGTGCATACTGTGCACACGTAACATATTGTAGCGCAAAACATTTCTTCAATAATTTAAATGATTCTAACATAAGTTTTATTACGGAGAATAAAAGCTTAAATAAAATCACGAAATACGAAATATCAATAAATATTATAATAAGGACAATATATAATTACAAAACCACATCAAATACATTTGCACTTAGTTCCCTGAAAATAAAATTATTATTTCCTCATATTAATGTTTCGTGTCAATTGCTTTTTACTTTTTATTAATGATTCACTACAAAATTGAGGATGACTTACGAATTTCGCGATATAAAAATCGCATGTTTAAACTTTCTTATTTTATCTACTGTTGTGAACTAGAAATCACATATTCATATGAAGTTCTTTGCCTATATTCAGAATGTTGCGTGTAATATTATTTAAGACTCTAACACGAGTTTGATATTATACATTCGTCCATTTCATAAAATTCTTCGATACGAATTTTAATCCTAGTTCTATAAATATTCTTATTGAAATTCTATTAATGAAATTTCATATGAGAAACTGCAGTAGAGTAGGCGAGCGGGATTCACCCCTAAAATGATCGAGTAGTAACCACGGTAGTACTAACTGCTCAAACTACCCTTTTTATGTCTTCAAGATCGCTAAATACGAATCTGAAGTTATTTTTTTCATTAAAGTGGGTCAACATTTAAAAAAAATGATCATTTTGTAACAAATAAAGAACAAATTTTTTCATACTTTTTGATACTTAATTTGTTGTATCTCAGGTAATTATAAATATTTTTTTTTGAAATTTGAATGGCTTATTCTCCACGGTATTATACGTAGAGAAAAATTTCGTAAACATAACCTTATTTTTATCCGCCAAGATTAGTGCATGTAGCCAAGCGCCGAAATATGGACTCTCAGGCCGTTTTTGCGTGAGTCCTCCGTAAACGTAAACATAAAAGTCGCACGTTCTTCTGAGGCTAGGAGATGCAAACAATATTTGTACGCAAATAAATAAACTTTACATAGCTTATATATGATTTATATAAGTTAATTATAATTGTAATATGCTTTTCTATTATAATTTAGCTAAATAAAATCAATTATTAAGAACTAGTAAACGTGCAAAAAATCTCTTTACTGTTGACTGTCAGGCAAAAACTACCGGAGACCCAAGTAATGCTAGCCTTATACCTACTACCCGAGTCACTCAGGCCGTTTTAGCCTGAGTCTCCAGTTAACGATACAAAACTTTTCTCTCCGTGTACCCAAAAAACAGGCCCTACCCGAAGTTCGTAAAGCAGTTTTTGGGTGAGTAGCGAATTTTCGAAGTTGTTCCGCCACGTTTTACGAGTCCTCGCATACTATCGAAAAAGATCAGTGATGACGTTTCATATTTCGGATAACTAATAATTGGGTATTTAAATATAGTATATAAAGAAGTTTTCTGTAAATTTTTAGCTCTTTATATCAAATAGAAAAAGAAATATGCAAATTGAAAGTTGAGCGCTCATCGCGAGCACGCGAGTAAGTATGAGTATTATACCATCTTCCAAACAAAAGGAAATAAAATATTATGTAAACACAAATATCAGTCGCAGCTAATGAAAACATTTACATAAATTTCTAAAGGCAAAATGAGTGTATACAAAATTGTATGCCCATAAACCATAACCGTTTCAACTTTAAAATTTTTATCTCAAAATTGAGAGAGGGTAATTCTTACTATATTCACTTCAAATCGCGATTATTCGAAAAATTAGTTCACCTAATGTAATTATCCTAAAAAAATACTTTACACACACTGTTTCAAAAAGAACTGTTCTTATAAAAGTATTGAAACAAGTATGAGGTGTTTGATAAGGTATTTACCTTCCTTATCTTTGCCCGATTATTCGCCGTCTAAATTCATTTTTTAATTAAACATTAATCATCGGGCGTATTCAATTTGAAAAAATTAAAACTATTTTAGCTCTCTTTTAAAATCGCAATTATTCGGGAACGCATTTATGTATACTAGAAAATGGAAATGACATGCGCTATGCACTATGCGCGCGTGTTGTGTATCTGTTTTTGTTTTGTAATAGCCATTTATTATTTTTAAGGTTAGAACCTTTTTCTTACATCGGAAATTCCAGAAAGAGCACAGAAATACGGACAAGCACACGTCTAGAGACAAGTACCCTATGTGTAAAATTTCACAAAGAAAATATAATTTGAAGTAAAGGTTATTTAGGAATTTTAAAAGGTTTTGACGATAATATTACAATTAATTCTTTTACCTAAAGGACTTATACGATAAACATATAAACTTTACATCTCAACAAAATTTCAACATGATTAAACCAAAAATTGTTGTTTTGGTCAATTCTGACCAGATCCGTTGGGAGCAGGAAAGAAAATAGACTACGATGTTAAGTAGTTGCAACGTTTCGTCGACGGGTTTGTCGACCTCTTCAGGCTTTATTAAAAAAAAATATATAATAATATAATTAACAGAATGAGCTCACGCTAGTCTTAACTTACAATGGTTGAAAAAATTTAAAAAAAATGCGAAACGAATTACCTAAGTTATCGCACAGCGATCCGTCGAGTAATGTGAAAGTACATAGCAACATGACTTATATATATATATTGGCTTCCTACCAAAACGTAAACAATAACAAATTTTGAATTAGATCGAGAATATACTTTACTTTTTATGTAACAGCTTAAAGATAGATTTGTATTCTCTACTGAGATTCTGTGTATCTTCTTTTTTGTTTATTGTATTTGGTGTACTGTTAATAAATAACATTTCAGAAATAAGTCTTTTATTATAGTTATTTTCAATATCTCTAATTGTTACTGCTTCAAAATCAAATTCATGATTATATTCATTTTTATGTATATTGACAACCAACTCATCATTATTATTCTTGCGATGTTCGGCAATTCGTTTATTTAGGGCACGTTTTGTCTCGCCTATGTACCGTGCATTGCAATCTTTACAAGGGAACTCATAAACCACATTCGTTTGCTCGAGTTTGTTGGTTTTATCTTTGCCAAGAACAACTAGTTTTGAGAATTTATTAACTATATTTGGGATCGTTACAATATTGTATTTCCGTAAAAATTTTGAACAATTGTTGTAAAATTTTGAATAAAATGGAAGTGATAATTTAATGTTGTGTCGGTTAGTATTTACAGGACTGTTTCTTTTATTTTGAAAACGAATTTTAAATAGTCTAGATCTTATATGTTTGTCAATAAACTCTGGTGGATATGAGTTCTCTTTAAGTATATTTTTAACCCATATATTCATGTATTGAATCAATGTTTTAACAATTTTGATCCCAACCTTAAGTTTACTTATGAAATTGAAATTAATAACAATATTAACTTTTTGGACGTGTCTCTCATTAAACAGGATGGTAATATTATCACTGACTGGTATTCAAAATCGATGTCATCTAATAGAACTTTAAACTACTACAGCAACCACCCGATATCATTAAAAAAGAATATAGTTTTTAACTTGATTGATAGAGCTATACTTTTATCAGATAAACGTTTTCATAATAGAAATATATTGCGGGTTAAAAATATACTTAAAGAGAACTCATATCCACCAGAGTTTATTGACAAACATATAAGATCTAGACTATTTAAAATTCGTTTTCAAAATAAAAGAAACAGTCCTGTAAATACTAACCGACACAACATTAAATTATCACTTCCATTTTATTCAAAATTTTACAACAATTGTTCAAAATTTTTACGGAAATACAATATTGTAACGATCCCAAATATAGTTAATAAATTCTCAAAACTAGTTGTTCTTGGCAAAGATAAAACCAACAAACTCGAGCAAACGAATGTGGTTTATGAGTTCCCTTGTAAAGATTGCAATGCACGGTACATAGGCGAGACAAAACGTGCCCTAAATAAACGAATTGCCGAACATCGCAAGAATAATAATGATGAGTTGGTTGTCAATATACATAAAAATGAATATAATCATGAATTTGATTTTGAAGCAGTAACAATTAGAGATATTGAAAATAACTATAATAAAAGACTTATTTCTGAAATGTTATTTATTAACAGTACACCAAATACAATAAACAAAAAAGAAGATACACAGAATCTCAGTAGAGAATACAAATCTATCTTTAAGCTGTTACATAAAAAGTAAAGTATATTCTCGATCTAATTCAAAATTTGTTATTGTTTACGTTTTGGTAGGAAGCCAATATATATATATAAGTCATGTTGCTATGTACTTTCACATTACTCGACGGATCGCTGTGCGATAACTTAGGTAATTCGTTTCGCATTTTTTTTAAATTTTTTCAACCATTGTAAGTTAAGACTAGCGTGAGCTCATTCTGTTAATTATATTATTATATATTTTTTTTTTTTTTTAATAAAGCCTGAAGAGGTCGACAAACCCGTCGACGAAACGTTGCAACTACTTAACATCGTAGTCTATTTTCTTTCCTGCTCCCAACGGATCTGGTCAGAATTGACCAAAACAACAATTTTTACATTTGACAATGGGGAGTAAAATTGTGAATACAATTACAAACTCAAGTTATGATTAAACCAATTTTTTTTTCTCTAGTTATCGTGCGACAAAGAAAATGACTTTGCAAAATAGGAAAGTTTTAAATATCAAATATCTCGAAAAGTAATCGAACGATCTTGATGAAAATTCGCACATATATCGTCACCTCGGAATAAAAAGGTATTATCTGGGAATCCGGCCGAAGAAGGCGTTATCTCGGAGTCCGGCCGAAGAAGGCGTTATCTCGGAGTCCGGCCGAAGAAGGCGTTATCTCGGAGTCCTGCCGAAGAAGGCGTTATCTCGGAGTCTGTCCGAATAAGGCGTTAACTCGGAGTCCCGCCGAAGAAGGCGTTAACTCGAAGTCCGGCCGAAAAAGGTGTTATCTCGGAGTCCGGCCGAAGAAGTCGTTATCTCGGAGTCCGCCCGAAGAAGGCGTTATCTCGCACGCAAATTTTTCCGGCTCAGATTTTACTTAGCAGCACCGCTTATATATATACACGCATATTAGAAATATATATAAAATCGATTTTTAAGCGTAATGCATAAAATTAATTTATGATAATAATCTAACACTAAGGATTACTTGAACTAATTTAACTTCATCTTTTTTATGCAGATTATTTACACTATAAGAAACATTTTTTATTAATTATTTATCTTTGGCTTTTACCGTCAGACCTTTGATGTATAATTCCTATTTGCTATTATTATAAAAGCGACTGCAAACGAATAATTTAGCCAGAAATGGAGGATTTTTCGAAGTACAACTTCTTGCTTCAATCATTATTTTTTAGAATGAAAACTTCAAAAATACGATTAAAAATGTTTAAATTTACATAGTATGTACAGCATACTACTGATTTATGTGAATAAAATAAGATTCGAATAACGATTGCGATAAACGACTTGGTAAAGCCAGTAGATATGCATTGATGTTATACCAATAAAAATCTACACTGAGTACAAAAATGAGCGAGCTGTTGTGTGCTAATGCTCGCTTTTCCTTTTGTTTTTTTTTTCACAGAAATTTAAGTAATACTAATTTTTTATTAAAATTTTTTATTATTCCAGTTTTCTGTGGACATTTTAATAAAGGGTTTATGGTTGTTTGTTATATTTATTTCGCTTTGGGATTTCTTGTGTGGTAGTTTAAATATTTTTACATAACTTGTTAATAATATTTACTGCGAATTGAGGATTAAATTATCTTAAAGCAGTACTGGGATTTACGTTATGCCAGTTTTCTGTATAAATTTTAATACAGTGTTTAGGATTAAGGTGATGCGATACCCACGCTATTACTCAAAATTGGGTTTCCATTTTTCTCATTCAATTTTTAATTTAAAGGAAAAAAGTCTTAAATACGTTATAGTTCTTTATTAAACTTAAAACGTGTCAAAAAGTTTTTTTCAAAAAGTTTAAAATTGAAGGAGAAAAACGGGAACCCAGAATTGAGTAATAGTGTGGGTATCACAACACCTTAATGATTTTTCCATTATATCTTTTTCGTCTTGGAATGTCAATTATTCCAACGCAGTACTGGGATTAACACTATCCCAGTTTTCAGCAGTATTTCAACAAGTAATAGTACACAAACAATTAATATCACAAAGAAATACGCCTAAATACCATGAATTTCATTACAAGAAAATATGCAGCATTGTTGTAGAAAGGTCTCATATGTTTGTGACTTCGATGGCAGTGTGAAAGCCCAGTACATAACATGATGTATGAATTTTGAAACAAAACGGTCGCTGTTGCTCCTTGATTACTTCTATTTATATTTAAGAAATAACATGTAAACCAGTAGTAGTGACATTTGATTTCCACAGTCAATTTCATTTTAACATGATTTATTTAGGAATAATTGATATCAAAATATTCAGGCATAACAGAGAAGTTTGATTCGATTTTAAATTTAAATCAACTATAATTGTGATTAGAGTAACCAAATTATATTACCACTGGCTTATATGCTACTTGTTAAATATAAATTAAAATAATGAAGGAGCAGCAGTGATAGTTTTAATTCAATATTCATACGTCATGTCAGCTATCTTTCATACCGCCATCCGAGTCATAATCATATGTGATATTGTTACATTTATGTGTTCTCTATTTTCTTGTGATGAAATCAATAGCATTTAGGTCTATCTCTCTTATTTATTTTAATTTCAGTCAAAACAAATGAATGGTAAGTATTTTTTATACAAAATAAAGAACAGATATGAATGTTGCAAATTTTGCATACATTAATACATCATGTTTAAGTACTAAACATCATTTGTTCCCCATTGGAAAGGGTCGACTCAGCGCAAAAGAAAATTTTGCGTAAGCCACACGAATGCGACGTTCAATAAGGTTCGCTCGTGATTCGTTTTTCTTCTCTCCACCGATTCATCAAAATCGATAAAAGGAAAGAGAGCACGGGGTAAACACGCAAAAAGGCATGTTTACGGACGGTGGGCTATCGAGTCGGCCAAAACAAACCTACCAATGGAGTAAGCACGCAAAGAGGCGCGTTTGCAAACCATTTTAACGAGAGATGGCGGTAGTGAGAGTAAGAAAGAGAGAAAGAGAGAGAGAAAGAGACAGAGAAGCACATATCACACGCGAAAGCTCCAATCTCCTAGCTTCAAAAAAGCTGAACGTGCCGACTGTCTTTTGTTTAAAATACAAAAAAGAAAAGCAAGATGTCTAAAATAATAAAAGAGAAATTCATTCGTCGTGCGACGATCGTAGCGTTAACAACTTACTGTACACTTTCAAATAAAGATATTTGTAAAACCTAAAAAGTAATTGTCACAACTAAATATCTTTTTCCTGTGCGCAATTTATTGCCTTACATCATTCATACAACCTATTCTCGAATTCACCCACGAACACATCGGAATCGGATAGAGCATACAATTTTGAACAAAATGTTCCTCTACAATTTTTTCATACGACCAATATTTACAGATGTTGTTATTAACTAAAAATTAACATGTAACAGCCAATGAGGTTGCCGCTGCGGCGCGTGGCGGGAAAGTGGGCGAAGCTAATGCACCGGGGACGGAGATGCACGGCCGCCGGAGGGGACATACACAGCTATCCGAAAACACATTCAGCAGGCCCAATTCTCTCTCTCTCTCTCTCTCTCTTGCTCGCTCGCTCGCTCTCGGTCACTCTCTTTCGCCGTATCTTGCACTCACCCGCACTTCCTCGCACCGTCTTCCGTTCTTTATGTACTCACTCACTTTTTCGCTCGCTTTCTAGCTCTCTCTCTCTTTTTCTCTCACGCTCTCTCTCTCTCTCTCGCTCTCTCTCGCCGTATATTGCACTCACTCGCACTTGGTCACCAATGTTTTTGGAAAATGTATAGGTGTGTGTCTGTGTGTGCGTGCGCGCGCGCGCGTGTGTGTGTATGTGTCTGGGTGTGTGTGTGTGTGTGTGTGTGTGTACCGCTTTGTTTTGGGAACTATTGGTCCAATCTCGACCGGCCCAAAGATCATTTTCTTTGTTTTTTGACGGTTTTTTCTGTTGCGAATTTTCGATTTCCGAGAATTTTATTTGAGTTTTTTTAATGATCGAATTCAGATATTGAAATCGGAGAAGATGCATTTTGAAGAGGATAAAAATACCTATATTGTGCTTCTTTTTTTCAATTGTTTTTATTTTAAATGATCATAACTTCGAAAATACTTAATCAACTGCTTACAAAAAATCATACTAATGTATGATAAAAATAATTATAATCAAAAATAAAATAATTATAATTAAAAATTATTCGATGTGTTAGAGAATTAGGCCCTTTATGGGTTGCATCAGGATTTTGGTTTGAATCTTTAAATCGACAAGTGATAAATTATTCAACTAGTCCAACTGATCGTGCGTGGCAAGTTGCTTGCCGTATGCTGTTGGGACAAATGGTTGAAAAGTTTATGGACAGGCCACTTAGGCCCGAAGTAGAAAATTTGTTGCGAGAGCTCATTGGAAAAGAAACATGGGAAGAACCACCTAATATTTCTACTGAAAGATTTGCTCGAATTGACCAAAATGGTATTCCAAGAATTTTTGACGATCGCGAACTTGGCGCTCTAAGAGAGGCTGGTTTCGAAAATATTAATCGAGAACTGCAAATCCTTTCACATAAAAAAATTTCTGTGGACGGTGTTAAATATCAATCATGGACTACAAGAATAACAAAATATAATAATTCAACTGCTTATGTGAATGCACGATATCGTAATGAAGAGGTTCAATTTATTACCATTCGTTCAATAGTACCTTGGCAACATGATGGTAATAGAAAGCAGGGAGTGTTTGGTACTGGATTTAACATTATCGAACCAGCATTTAGTACAACTTATATGTACATTGTCGAAGAATCGGAAGATTTAGTGTTTGTGTCGCAAAATAATATTATAACTCCAGGAGTTTGATACAACCATGTGGTCAAACGTATATTTCTAGACTCCCAAATCGCTGGGATAATGATTAATACATACACACACACACACACACACGCGCGCGCGCGTGCGCACGCACGCACGCACGCACCCACGCACACACACACATATATATAAAATTTAAAAGTTTTATATAAAATTTTATAACAACTTGTAACAAATGTATATAATAAATACTTCGAATTTTTAAAACTGATAAAAAATATAATTACAAAATATCTTTATTTATTGCTTGTAAAAAATAAAATATCAAATTAAGTTTTCTTATGACCATTTTAAAAAAAAAATAATAAGTAAAATACTTTATTCATGTTTCTGGTTTCGTCAATTATCTTCCCGGAATTAAAAACTTACAAAAAATTTTTATAATTATATTTAATGCTACGCATGATTTTATTTGAGTAACTAGCTATATCCAGAGCGATGCGCGCGCTCAACATAATTTTGACTTCATGAATACATTTTTTTAATTAGCATTGTCTCAGAACGCATCCACGAAATTTATACTAAAAAAGCAAACAGATTATAATAAATTCTAATTTTGGAGCTTAGGAAACAAATCAAAACAGTATTTATTTTCTAATAAAATTATTAAACACAAAAATTTAAATTAAAGCATTCAATAACTAACTGTTGATTTTATTGGTCTATTAACGTTCACGTCTAAATCATTTTATTAATTCATATAGAAATATTCATTTTATATTAGTAAATATTTTGAATTTTTTCGTTATTTAGGCCGGATATTTAATCATTAACCAATCAAATTACGTTTTTAAATGCTTCACAACTTCCTGCCATCACTTTTTTAAGAGAGAAAAAAAGGAATAAAAATGTCACGTGACCCGGTCATTCATTGGGCTTAAGTGGTCGTTCACTGGTGAAATCACCCTAGTCTATAATAAATATAATAAGTCCTTAACATTTGAAATTGATTAATTAAATATTCAGTGAATCATCACTATACGAAAATATTTGTAATTTACAACCTCAAATATCTGTGGTCTGAAACTGTTAAATTTTTTCAAGCAGCAACCTCGGTTCAAAGATACAAAAAAGCTATTTCTGTATCAAATTTTAAGAAGATTGGTAGATTTTTACGCTAGTTATCGTACAACAACGGAAAAGAAATACAAAAATATAAACTGTATTCGGTTAAAGGCGGTGGACACGCTCTGGAGATACCCCTCACACGCACGCGCACGCATGCACGGACGCACGCATGCACGCATACACGCATACACGCACACACACTCTTCTAAGTTTATTCTTTAAATGATATTTTATAAATAAGCATCAATTTGATATAATTTTTACAAATATTAAATATATTGAACTTATACGACCGAAATACGACCGAAAACAGTCGTAGTTTAATCGCCAGGGGAAAGAAAACATATGGAAACCAGCCATATAGATCCATAATATTTTCAGCTCATCAAGAAGTGGACCAAATAAAAGGGTTGCATGAAAATAGGCACTACTAGTGCCAACTACCATCATCAGAGACCATATGATATGAATTTCAGGATTTCCAAATCTACGATAATCTTAAAAAAGATGCATAAGCATTGGTGGTAGTAGTAGGAAGACAACATTACTCAAAGTGTTTATGAACTCGGCGATGCTGGGTGAAATGATGTAATTGCCCCTGCATTAGTCGATAGGCGAGCTGCTCGCCACGAAGGGCTTCCACGTTTCGGTACACAGCTGCTTTTCTTTGTCTGGATGACTGCTGCTACTGCTTTTCCACACCTGAAACTCTATATTTAAAGTAGTAGATGTTGGTGCTAAAGAAAAATTAAATCTACTCATCGTAACCAAAAAATTTAATGTTCAGATTTAAGTCAACTTTCAAAAGAAGCAAAAGATATGCTATTATACAATAGCAATTATTTTACGTAAAAAAAGAACTTTCAAACCTTTGCTTCTGCCAGGAAAGAATTATTACAGCTTATTAATAAAATCCCAACGTGATATAATTGACTTCAAAAGTGTTGTTAATGTAAGAATTTGCCCACAGCCGTACACGGTGTGTTTGAAGGTAGAAAAAGTTTGATAAAAATGAGGAAAAAATCGGTTTGCGCAGGCTGATTCAGATTGAAAAGTAGATTCAAAATCCGCAAAAATTGAAATCCTAGCTGATCCCTTTCGCATTTTATCGGCATTTTTCTATTTTGAGCAATCAAAACATAGTAAGACATATTGTTCGACGTTTTCTTTAGGAACTTTAAGTCATACAACTTATAAAAAATTCTGTTTTCTGGAGTGCATATAGTTTTTATGATCCCCAGCATTTTCTATTGTTTATTAAAAATTTAATTTGGTTATATAAAACCCCAAAACCCGTAAACCCCAAAACCCATAAACCCTGTGTCACCGCGCCGCTAGTACCGCGCGCGGCCGCCAGGCGGCGCCGACCCTTGCCTTTTTTGCCTCTCCCACCAGCAAAGCAGCACGCGGATGGGCATAAGAGGAAGCCGGTCTCCGCGCTCCTCGTATTTTATTTTGAAATAGAAAATTGTGTACTCTAACTTATAAATATATCCTCGTTGAAAAGCCAAAAATTGTATATTTTATAACATTTTATTAGAATTGTTATTAATTAAAAAATTACGGTGTTATTTTAATTTATTTTAAAATGAGTCATGGAAATAAATCTTCTCATGAAGATAACAGAAAAAAAGTATGTGCTCCATATGGAAAAAAAATTACATTTGAAAAAAAAGACCAGAAAGTTTTTTAATTTTGGTAGGAAGCCAATATATATATATATATATATATATATATATATATACATATATATATAAGTCATGTTGCTATGTACTTTCACATCACTCGACGAAATTTTTTCAACCATTGTAAGTTAAGACTAGTGTGAGCTCGTTCTGTTAATTATATTATTATTTTTTTAATAAAGCCTGAAGAGGTCGACAAACCCGTCGACGAAACGTTGCAACTACTTAACATCGTAGTCTATTTTCTTTCCTGCTCCCAACGGATCTGGTCAAAATTGACCAAAACAATTTTTACATTTGACAATGGGGAGTAAAATTGTGAATACGATTACAAACTGAAGTTACCAGAAAGTTTTCTTATAACTAAAAACACTGAAAAGTTGATTAAACAGTTTATATCTAATGTCTTTGATTTTACAGATGAAAAGTATCCTTTGAGTATTTGTACAACTTATCATATTACTCTACTTGATGCTGCAAAAGGTAAATTTCAAAGACCATTGCAAAAAATGCCCAACTATGGAGATCTAATATTACCAAAAGAGACTAGACGTAATAACCTGAGTGCGTGCGAATGTTATATATGTTCAACTGCTACATTTAAAGGTCACGTAAAAATTGTGAAAGGTAAAGGACACAAAAGAGATTTGAAAAACGTGATTGATGTTTCTACGGAGCTTAAAAGATCCTCGACAACAGATCAACTTACGGTTTCACCTGTAGAAAGTACGAAAACTAAAATTTCAATTCAAAGGTGTAGTAAATGTTTTCAAGAGGTTGGAAGGGGCAAACGTCATCCCTCTAAAAGTGTAAATGAAAATATTTTAAACATTATAGATCAACTTCCAGAGAAAAACAAAGATCAAATTGTCACTAGTATTTTTAAAAATAAGGTTGAATCTGTCACTCCCTCATCTAAGAAACTTTCTAATCTTAGTTTGAATTTATCTACTGGCGGCTGGCAGACTAAAATTGTTTTGAATCCGAGTATCAAAAAAAGTATTTCGTTTGACGAAGAGAGTTTGGATAATTTTAGAATTAATTAAGGGGTTTCAGGCAACCAACTGAGAAAAATAACAATTTTTATAAGGTGCAAAGTAGGGAGAAAGTCCATTCCACTTCGTTACGCAAAACATGTATCCGATAAATCTAAAATTTTGAGTGATGTATATAAACATGAAGTACATTATTTCGATTGTGAAAGTAACTCGAATAAAGAGAAAGAAAAACTCCTTCGACCTGTCGTCTATGCAGATGCAGAAGAGCTCCTCGATGCAATTATTGAGCCTCGGAAAATAGAAGGCAACGTTTTGGTCAAAGTTTTAGCTGATGGAGGTCAAGGCTCTTTCAAGATAAGTTTGATAATTCTTCCACAAAATTATTCTCCTAATTCAAACAATACATGTCCAAGTGATACTTATGATGATGAAAATAATCAGATAACTGACGATGAATCAATTGGATTGAATAGTAAAAAAAAACTTTATTCTGAGGATGGAAGTGTTAGTAAAAAAGGTAAGCTCACCAGTGTAAACCGATTAATACTCTTGTACGTGGTTTCTAATATAAAGGAAACGTACGAAAATGTTAAGCTATTGTTTGAACTAACAAAAATTAATAATATTCCGTTTAAATTTGTTTCAGATTTCAAACTTCTGCTAGTTGTAAATGGACAACAAACTGCATCAGCAACGTTCCCGTGCCCTTATTTTTTTATTAAATTACACGATTTAAAAGAAAACCCTTTCACAGATTTCTCCAGTGCAAACACTAGTTTGTCTTCAACTGATGGTTTAGAAACTGAAAATCAAGTACAGTTAAAAACCTACGGGGATCTGAGAGCTGATTATAATAAATTTCTTCTCGCTGGTAGTAATAAAAAACTTAGCATAAAAAATCGCAGTACTATTAATCTCCCTCTCTTCAATGAAGAAGATAACGTTTGTGTTTTAGAAAAATGCGTTGTCCCCGAATTGCACATTTTACAAGGTTTCCTAAACCACTTATTTTGGAACGGTTTAGTCAAACTTTTAGGCAGGGAAATAGCATTACTATGGCCACAAAAATTAAATCTAGTTTCTAAACATTATCACGGAGATGCTTTCGAAGGAAATGCTTGTAGAAAATTGCTTAAGGAAGCAGATAAACTTAATGCCGAAGAAATTTATGAAAACGTAGGGTTTTTTAAAGTTGTGCCCTACATTGCTGCTTATAAAGCAATGAACAAAATTGTAGATTGCTGCTTCACTTCTGGGAAAATTGAATCACTAGTTGAGCCTTATATAACTGAATTAGGTAAGGCATTAGCAAGCATTGAGAATCTTAGAGAAACTTTGAAAATTTACGTGATTCTTGCTCATGTAAAGGATAGTTTGAACTACATCGATAATGGTTACGGCTTAGGCTTTTGTTCCGAAAAAAGTGGCGAATCTGTTCATCGTGAATTTTTAAAGTACTGGAAACGTTATAAAGTTAGCAACATTCATAATGTAACTTATGCACCAAGATTATGTAAGGCAGTAACTGAATTTTCATCACTACATATCTAATTTTATTCTAATGTAGTCTGATTTACTATGAACAAATCATATACAAATACTTTAAAACATAGAAAAAAAAACAAAAAAAAATACAAAAATAAAAATAAAAAAATTAGCAAAAAATACAAAAAAAAAATGAAAAAATGGGGTCATACGGGTCATACTACCACTACGTCCTCATCGTTGATCCTGGTGTAAACTAAAAGTGGTTAAATTCTAATTTGCCTTTGAATAAAGATAACTTTTAATAAAGAATTAAGTTTATTAGATGAAAATAACTTTCCTGTAAGTTTTATCACCAAAAGTTCCTAAAGAAAACGTCGAACAATAATGTCTTACTGTGTTTCGATTGCTTAAAATAGAAAAATGCCGATAAAATACGAAAGGGATCAGCTAGGATTTCAATTTTTGCGGATTTCGAATCTACTTTTGATTCTGAATCAGCCTGCGCAAACCGATTTTTTCCTCATTTTTATCAAACTTTTTCTACCTTTAAGCACACCGTGCGTACTGATTTGGTAACATAAATATGTTATGGTAATATATAAAAATATCTGTTTGAGAATGTGATAAATTAATGAGAACATGCTGTGGGTATTTGAAAATAATTGAGTCGCACACATAATTTCACTTGATCTGTACAATATATTACAAAAATTACAAAATGCTTACAATTTAACTAGTGTGAATTACAATAGTATAATACACGAGAATCGATAAATTTGGTATTACAAAAGAGTTGTGTATAAGTGTTAGAAAAGAGTTTATTCGAGGTTTTTTGTAATCGTGATTAAGTACTTCCTACAATACAGTGTGGTTATGCGTTCATTATAGCAGCGCACTCGTGTATAAAATGACCGCATGTGTGTGAGTTGTTACCTTCTCGTACGTAGAGATTGTATTAATCGTCTACGCTGATGAGTTGGTGTAGTGATGGTGATTCCGCAATGATGATGAGCAGTTGTGAAAAGCCGTAAGGTGAGCGTGATGATATGAGATGAGATAAGCCAGTTGAAGAGAGCCAGTAAATTATTGAGTGAGATGAGCCGAGAGAATAGCCGGAGCGGCTGCACAGAAATGTTGCCTCGTGGCGAGCAGATAGTAAAGAACAATCACACAAACTACACTCGATGATCCATAATAATAATTAACACAAATCTCGTGATATTATTGATCACGGTGATGTTGAGTTGGTACCGAAGAAGAGTGCACAAATTGTGAGACAAATTGTGTTGTTAAATCCTACTTAAAAAATTATTTTTTTCTAAAAACGTGTTGATTGTATTAAAAAATATTTAAGCTCTCATTAAAGTTTTTGGTACTCAGTTGATGGATGTTGATAGAGAGGAAGAGAGGGAGAGAGAGAGGGGAAAGAGGGAGGGAGTGAGAGAGGGTGAGAGTGACAGTCATATATACTTAATTTTTCTTTCTTATCAAAGTATTTGTTACTTTCTAAAATGCGGTACTTTCGATCAGGATGTGGAGAAAAATAATACATAATTTGATAATAAAAAAGATGGTGCACTTATATTGTAACCAACGAAGAAGCGAATGAACATATTATATGAATCCATACTTCAATATAAACCTGAAATTTTTTTTTTTTTATAATTGGAAAACCATAAATAGTAATTATAAGATTATTATTACGGAAACATCTGTTTTTATGTTATTAATAATCAAATTTTGTAATAATTAATTTTTTATTTTATTAATAATAATACAGTCTAAACACATAGGAAAATCAAATAAAGTAATGTATTTTTGTGCAAAACTAATAAATTAAATATATTATGCTATTATATCTTTTTACAGTTCAAACTACGAAATATCTGAGCAGGAAACGAAAAAGAAATACCGACCAGTGGAACAATAATATTTTTAAAAAAGCTAAAGACAATGGCTATGCTTTGGAGACAGAAAGTAGTCGGTCTGTATCTGTAGGAGAGATGGGTACAGGATGCATTTCCTGTCGCTATCAATGTATTTTAAATGATTTCAATGATCGAGAGACTACAAATTTTCGATGAATTTTGGCAAATAGGAGACCATAACCATCAATGGGATTATCTCGACAAATTAATTACGACGATATGGCATGAGAATGCACCTGATAGCGGTAAAAACTGCAAGAGAAGCTAACAAAAAGATACAAAATTTGCCAAACTATGTTTCTACATACTTTTGGTAATTATTGTTTATTCATTTTTAATACTCTGTACGTAAAGCTTTACACACGTTAGATCAAAAAATACTGTTCAATACATGAATGAGAAAGTGATTTTATCCTTGTTTGGCCTTTTTACCCTCGCTTCGCTCGGGCCCAAACGTCTGCATTCCCTCCCAGCGCAAACACGGGATGTGGTATCTCCGGCCTCTTGTTGCAAAAAATAGTATACGCACCACGGAGAGAAAGAGGGCCAGCTCATAGCACGTGTTTGTTAATTTTCCCGTGCTGTGGACTGGCCAACTCTTTTCCTCCCTAGGCGCGTAATATACTATTTCTCACTGGTATCGAAAAATACTAATACGATACTCGTGACTTAGTGGCTCTTTATTGCACGGCATTTAGCGCCCTCGCTGCGCTCGGGCACTAACCTTACGCCGTGCAAAAAAAGCCACTTTAGCCACACGTATCATAATATACTATTTCATTACTAGTTTTAAATTTTATGATGTATATTTATATCTATATAATAAATTTAATTTAGATCTTTTCATTTTTATACATTGTTGATATAATTGAGAATTTTTTAAATTATTAGACTTTATTTATTATAATTAAAAATATTATTCAATCTGTCTCATCAGGAGTAAGCAATAAATGGTTGAAAACGATCGAGAAGGAAAAAAGCAGTCGTCGACTGGGCAAACCACGATCGTCGATGGCAGAGGGAAACACTCAAATAAAAATTTGAAAATTAAACCCGAAGTAACGCTTTCTGTAAAAAAAAGCATACAACTTGTTCGGAAAATGTATGCGTCTGTAAACATAATCCTGTAGAGCGCAAAATTCTAAGACAAAAGTTCCTTTACCATTTTTTCATATGACTAGTACTTTTCTAGTAACTGATGTGTTTAAATTGTTTGTTTTTAATAAGAATTGTATATCTATAGATTCTGCAACGACTTTAATTCGGGATTCCACAAGCCAAAGAAAGACCAATGTGATATTTGTACGGTCTTTAATAATTTATCAAGTGTTGAAAACGCTATTGTACAGAAAAATCATGATAAACATCTTCATGATAAGGAGTACGCTCGAAATAATATGAAAGCTGATAAAGAAGCAGCTATTAATAATGCCACAATATTTTGTGCATCATTCGACCTACAAAATGTTCTAAATGCCCCATGTGCTGCGTCTTCTTCGTTTTTTTTATAAATGTAAGCTATTAACATATAACATTACGGTTTTTGATTTAGCATCAAAAGAAGGACTGTTTCATCTGGAATGAAACTACGGGTAATCGGGGAGCAAATGAGATCGCTAGCTGTCTCTGGAAATTCATCCAGAAAAAATATCAGAAAGACTGTCGTGATTTTCGCTTTTATAGCGATAATTGCAGAGGTGAGAACCGGAATTGTATTTTATACAGCATGTAAATAAAGGGCACCTATGATATGAATATCAATATAACCCACAAGTAATAAATCAATAATTTTAAGTAGATTTTGATGAAATAAGATTTAATATTATTACTATTTTATCAACTAAAAATTATATTCGATTTTCAGATACCTTTGATAATGAATTGTTAAGAGCAGACACTTCTGCATAATAACCTGATAGCTCCAAAATAAAATTCACAAAATTTTTGCAATGAGGCCAGGAATGTCTCCTTAGAAAAAGCAAACAATAACTTTATTAAAAATTTATTAAAAATTTATTAAAAATTACTAAAAACGGATCTTTACTTCTTGCAAAAACCGAAGTATTATCTTTTCATTTTAAAATCTAAACTAAAAAAACCGCTGCCAATTCATTGGCACGTAGCTTCTTCAAACTTAATTTATTGATCCCTTTAATTAATTTTTACTTCTAATATTTAAAATTTAATACTTTATCTTGTACGGTTAGACTAACAAGGAGATGGTCCGGATTCAGCTTAAACTGTGGTATATGTTTTTCGATATACAATTATGAAGAAAGCTGCAATATTAGACCCTAACGCTAAAAAAAACTAAAGTTCTGGGAACTTTTAGCTTTATTTTGAAGAAAGTATTGAAAAAAACCTTCTCTAAAAATGGCAGCTATTAAACTTTAGAAAGTTTAAATATATTTTCAAGTAGAGAAAGTAAAACTAGAGAAAACGAGCTTTCATTTGCGTTTTCAAAGAATAAAAAATATCGATTCCTTCCAAAGTTATAAAAGTTTGAAATTCATCATTGAAAGAGCTCCTATTTTGCTCTTGTTATCGTGCGACAATTGAAACGCAAATTTTTTCTAAAATGATTTGTTTCTAAAAAACCAATGAAGATAATCTCTTGAAATTTGAACAACATATAATCTTCAATGAGTGTAATAAGTGGTTGACACAGACGATGGACTTAAGGTATATAGAGTCACTGGAGGACTGCCGCAAGGCTCGGTACTGGGGCCGCTTTTATAGATCATCATGTACAACGGCCTACTTAAGCTGACGATCCCAAGGATGGTAACGCCCGTTGCATTTGCAGATGATGTTGCTCTTGTAATTGTAGGCAAGCACCTCGAGGATATTAAAAATCTGTTCAACGTGACATTCAGCAAGTATGCTGGATGGATGAACGAATCAGGACTCAAGATGGCTAAGCATAAGACAGAAATTACGCTTATAACAAGCAGGAAGACATGCGAAACAATCACACTACAAGTCGGTGAGCACGAAATTGAGTCAAAACCATCTATCCGCTACCTAGGGGTAATGATAGATGCGCGTCTCAACTTCAAGGATCAAGTTGAGAATGCCAGCTCTAAAGCCGCAGCAGTTGGAGGAGCACTCTCCCGCCTCATGCCAAATGTCGGTGGGCCCAAACCAAGAAGACGAGCTCTCCTAGCGTCAGTGGTTACATCAATACTGACCTATGGTATTGCCATTTGGGCAAGTGCGTTACAGCTGCAGGAGTGCCAAAGAAGAATATACCCAGTAGGCCGGCAAATGACGCTGAGAGTTTCCAGTGCGTTTAGGACCGTCTCCAGAGACGCTGCACACGTAATCTCAGGGCTACTACCAATCGAGATCCTGGCTGAGGAGCAGAGGAGAATATATCAGCACAGAAGCCAAAGGCAGTCAGATGCAGATGACTGTAGGAAAAGAGAAAGACAGAAAAGTCTTCAACTCTGGCAGGCACAGTGGGACAGCTCCGAAAAGGGTAGATGGACCCACGAGCTCATTCCGCGGATAGCGGAATGGCTAAGCCGGAAACATGGAGATCCAAGCTACTACCTGACGCAGATGCTGACTGGACATGGATGTTTTCGAGAATACTTGCACAAGTATAAGCACGAGGACTCCCCAGAATGCCCAACATGTCACGGACTAGAGGAGGACGCAAGGCATGTGTTTTTCTCATGTTCCAGATTTAACATACAAAGACGAAAGCTCGAAAGAACACTTGTGACGGCGATCACGCCAGAGAACCTGGTTCGACAGATGCTTGCATCACAGAAGGCATGGATTGCCGCAACGGACTTCGCCAGGGAAGTCATCGAAGAGCTACGGAAAGAAGAGAAGAAGAGAAGAGAACAGCGAATGATAGATGCGGGGCGCCAGGCTATAGAATAGTAGGCTTTCTTTCTTCAAGCAGGTGACCGGACGATGCAGTAAGAAGAAGACGACTGGACGATGCAGCAAGAAGAAGACGATAACCAAGAGGAAGAGAAGAAGGCAACCTATCCTGAACCTTCAACCAACTAACATCAGTTGGGGGATGTAGGGAATGACAGCATGAAGGAAGAGCAAATTAGCTAATGCCTCCCCCGCGAAGTAATACCTAGGGGCAGTTCCGCGGGGGTTTCGTTTAGGCGTACGAAAGACAAAGAGGTTGGAGTTTAGTGGGTAGGGGTTCTGCACAGCGGGATCTGGTGCATCCATCTGACCAGACAAGTTAGTCCATCAACTTGGCGAGCCCCACACACGGGGAGCTCCGAGCAGCTCTTGACATGGTGCGTAAAAAGCATTCTCCACCTCTTCGGAAAAGAAAAAAAAAAAAAAACACACGCACGCACGCACGCACGCACACACACACACACACACACACACACGAAAACAAAAATTATCAAAATCAACTAATATACACATATATCGCCTTAAAATATCTTTTTGAACATTTTTTTTCGAAAATTTTTTTCACCGTTACAAAGCTTCCTCTATGAGGTAGCAAAAGGTATTTAACTGAAAAAAGAATAAAGCATGCGAGTATGATGAGAATTAAAAGCTAAATTAAAAGTTGTTTTTCGTAGGCTGAAAGTAATTTCAATAATTCCATTAAAAATTTTCTATGACTGCATAAGTCCAAAACCATGTCTTGATTTAAATATGCTATAATGAGATTATAACTGAGATTTTGATGATTTCCGGTATATCCGAGATCGCTAACTCGAAATATGCCAGTTTTAGAAAATGTCTGTGAGTGTGTGCGTGTCTGTGTGTGCGTGTGTGCGTGTCTGTGCGTACGTGCGTGCGTGTGTGTGTGCGTGTGTGCGTGTCTGTGCGTACGTGCGTGTGTGTGTGTGTGTGCGTGTCTGTACATGTATGCGTGCGTGTGTGTGTATGTGTGTGTGTGTGGTGTGTGTGTGTGTGTGTGTGTGTGTAAGTGTGTAATAAATTTGTCCGCACCATAACTTGTGACTCGAAAGAGATATCAAGTTCATCTGTGACAGGTACGTGAAGTCCATTTTAAAGTTGTGCAAGTTCAATTTTATAGTTTATCAGATAATTTTAAATCGGTTAAAAAGAATAAAGGAAAATATGTAAAAATCGAAAATAATATTTTTCGATGCGAGGTTCAAAAATAGGTTGGAAGTAGGAGCATTTTCTGAAAGTAATTTTGATTTACTATCCATTCATATTTTTTTCGTCCGAATCGGATAACATGAAGTCGGTTTAAAAAAGTAAAGAATATTGGATATAGTAGTAAATGTTATATCTTGATCTTATATCTAATAGTACTCGTCGCGCCATCTCTTGGTTAGCGACGATTTCGTACAACGAGACAAGCACAGGCGAGAACGGCGCACTTAAAATGTTTCTTATACACTCTACTTTCTGACTGAGATCTAGGCAGACGTGCCGACTGGCTTTTGCCATAAATAAATCTTTAAACTATTATTACTAACAATATTGATTCTCACTTTATTCACCCCTAATCCCAACATGATAGCAGAGCGTGGTTCCAAAATTCTTTATCTTCTATATGAACTTTCGAGTTCTATAGAGATAATGGGGAGATAAAATCAAGTGAGGCTAGAAAAGCCACGTGGAAATTAACGGTTATTAATAAAAGTGTAAAATTGAGCAGTTAAATAAAAGTACTTGTGAAGTGAAAGATTAAGCAATTAGATAAAAGTACTTGCTGAGTGAAACGTGAGTGACAAAAGAAAAAATGTGGTCAGAAAAACAAAAAGTTTAAAGTGAGAAAGAATCAATTAAGAACAATGGAAATTGAAAAATATATATTTAAACGTGAAGTAAAAACTGTTTTCTTGATGCCCTGGTGGAAAGTACGTGGTTTCGCCATTGTTTTCGATGGCGAAAGAAGGACATTTAACCATTGATTCTGAGTTGGTAAATAGGCAACTGTAGACTTTATTAATAGATTGTTTTAGAGGTTTTGTCAACATATTCAAAGTCATTCCTATATTTACAACAAAAACTATCACTTCTGATCATCAAGGTACACCCGATGGACATTGATTCTAGCAATGCATGTCCCGTTAGTGGCACTCACATAACCTTTTGAATGTTCATATCATTTTCGAGGTATGTTAACGATTTAAATATTATGTGTGACAGTCACTAACGGGGTATGCATTGTCAGAATCAATGCGGCCCATCGGGTATACAAGTGATTTATATTGCTTTAATTTGTGAAATGGATAAAAGATTGTTCGTTAATAATGTCGCACTTTTTGTGAGAATTTCTTCTTGAGTGATCATTTATTTTTTCAGATACAAATAAAGTAGTTGACTTTGTTGCTGCAAATGGAGCGAAAGTACCGCATGTTTAATAATTGTACGTGTAACAATTGTAACAATTGCACGTAAAATAAAAATATTTTACATGATCTTCAGTAAAATTCACTTATTAAAATTATGCACGTGATGTTTTCGATGCCCCCCCCCCCCCCCCGACCAGCAGCACTCGCTGCGCTCGTGCCGCAAATGTCGGGGGCGGGCATCGAACTCAATGCTCTCGAGCCCGTGGGGTGCGTTATCATTGTCAGTGGCAAACGTACTTTCCACCGGACATCAAGAAAAATAGTATACGGTACACGAGACGAAATTTCAAGGCCCGCCACTGCGTGATATGGCGCCCTCGGCTTCGCCTCGGGCGCCAACTTCACGCAGTGGCGGACCTTCAACTTCGTCACTTGTACCGTAATGTACTATAGCTAAAGAAAAACAAAAGGATTTTTCAAAAATCATTAAGAAAATAGCGCGATGCTAATGGATTAAACTCATTAAGTGGAACACGAGGTAAAGTCCAAGTATCGAGCACGTGGCAAATTTATAGGTTATACACATGTACACATGAGTGATGAGATAAAGTAAGAGCAAGAACACGAATCAGAAAATAAAAACGATGAACGGATTCAAGTAAAAAATCAAATTTGAAAAGCATTTTTGAAGGAAATCAAAAAGATTATAGTTCTTAAAAATAAAGAATACAAGAGTATAAGTGTAAAAGAAATTGAGATGGCTAAGCAAGCAAAAATCGAAGATATTATAATACCTATTTTCGATAGTGTAAATTACTCAAGTTGGAAGATATGATTAATGACTTTCCTAGAATATAAAGAATGCAAAGATCAAACAACTAGAAATATAAGTAATGAAGATAAACAAGTAGATGTCTAGATGAAAAAAGATTTAAAAGCGAGAACTATATTGATGAGTGCTGTCACAGATAAACAACTAGTATATATTGGAAAGTGTACGACAGCATATGGAATGATAGAAAAGCTTGATCAAATATATTTAACAAAATCTACAGCCTTGCAAATAATTGCAGGGAAAATATAGAAAAAGTTAAATTGAAAAATTGTGACCGTGTAGAAGATTTCTTTGTGGATTTTGAAAAGGCTGTAAATAAATTTAAAACAGGTGGTGGAAAATTGGATGAAGCTGAAAAAATGAGATATCTTATCAAAAGTCTACCATTAAGTTATAGTCATATTGGAGACTTTATAGATGTTATTCCTGTAGAAGAGCACACAGTCGAATATGTTAAGTCAAAGATAAAAGAAAAAAACCAGTCCAGAGCAGAGGGACAGGCAGGTCAGGAGGCGAGTACAAGTCAGCTGAAGCAGAGTCAACTGCAGCATGGGTAACGCAAGTCAACTGCAGCATGGGTAACGACCCCCAAGTAAATCAAGTAACAAGCAACGACTACACTAAAGATAGTGAAAGTCAATTAAAGTGGTTGTTAGATAGTGGGTGCACGGACCACATAGTGAAAAGTGATAAATTTTTTGATAAATATGTAAAGCTAAAAAATCCAATCGATGTAAAATTACCAGATGGAAAATTGTTAAAAGCGACGATAGGAACTATGAAATTGTATTTGAAAAATTATTATAATGTAAGCAAAGTAGATTTAAGCAATGTATACTATGTCGAAGGTATTAAACAAAATCTGTTAAGTTTCTCGAAGATAGCAAAAGGCTGTACAATTATAGCAAAAAATGAAAATGCAAAAATTTACAATCATTCCAGAGAATTAATAGCTGTTGCTAAACAAATAAAAAATTTATATTATATAAAAAGTTATGTAACAAAAAGGAATAATAATGATACTTACATAAATAGTGTCAAGTTACTGATGAAGAAAAATGGCATAGGGCTTTAGATCATGTAAATTTCCAATATCTAAATAAATTAGTGAATAATAAATTGGTAGTAGATTTGCCAGATAAAATCGAAAGTATTGGAATGAAATGTGCGAATTGCATAGAGAGTAAAATGGCAAATGTACCGTTTAAAATAATAGATCAGAAACAAAGGAAATTTTGGAATTAATTCACACTTATTTGAATGGGCCACATAAGACACTAGGTTATGGTGGCGAACAGTATTTTGTGACTTTTATGATGATTATAGCAAATGTACTAGAATTTTTTGTATTATAAGTAAAGCAGAAACCGCGAGTTGTTTTATTGAATTTGTTAATCAAGTTGAAAATATTTTTAATAAAAGGATAACAAAATTACAATGTGATAAAGTTAAAGAATATTTGAATCGAAAAATTTATGATTTTGTTAAGGGGGCTAGACACCTTTTTTCTCTTAAATAAGAAGTCACATTTTAATACATAAATTTAAACTAATTATTTCATACTTTTTACATATAAAAGTGGGTATATTTACCTTACCTTAAAACTTTCTCCGATGGGCCTTTTATATGGTCCAGAACCATAGTCATCGATGAAACAAGTTTTTTCACTAACCGTAAGCTTTGAAATTTTCCTGTGGATGGATTGACTCCAGATTTGAACTAAATTACTCCAGAATAGTATAATTCTCATATGAGTGTAGGGATTTAGGATTAAATGTCGGAAAAAATTTTTACATCAGAAAAATTATGAAAAAATATAAAAAATTAAAAAAAATTAAAAAAAAAACTCTTGAAAAACAACACAATTTTTTTTTCTCATTAGATCAAAAATCCCTACACTCATATGAGAATTATACTATTCAGGAGTAATTTAGTTCAAATCTGGAGTCAATCCATCCACAGGAAAATTTCAAAGCTTACGGTTAGTGAAAAAACTTGTTTCATCGATGACTATGGTTCTGGACCATATAAAAGACCCATCGGAGAAAGTTTTAAGGTAAGGTAAATATACCCACTTTTATATGTAAAAAGTATGAAATAATTAGTTTATATTTATGTATTAAAATGTGACTTCTTATTTCAGAGAAAAAAGGTGTCTAGCCCCCTTAAAAGTAGAGGAATACAATTATTACCATGTCCACCCTACGTCCACGAGTTAAACGGAGTAGCGGAAAGATATAATTAGAGAGGTTAGGATACATAGAAGGTACTGGCCAGATATTATGAAAACAGTAACTTACTTAGGAAATCGTACAATCGCGAATACTCAGGAGAATAAAACTCCCTATGAAATATTTTTTGGAACAAAATCTAATGTTGAACATCTAAAAATCTATGGCAGTAGAGTCTTTGTAAGAGTTCCAGAAGCTTTAAGAAAAAGTAAATGGCACGATAAAGCTAAAGTGGGCGTATTAGTAGGTTACACTGAAAATGGTTATAGAGTTTTGATAAATAATAGAGTAATAAATGCCAGACATGTAAAAGTTGTTGATTGAAATTAATTTGTTTAGAAAAAGTTGATGATCAAAAGGATAGGGAATATAACAAAACTGAATCTGAAAATGAACATATACAAAATGAGATATATGAAAGTGAATCTGAAATAAACTGATATGATGTAGATGAAAACGAAACTAATTAATGGTCTTCTATGTCGACTTACGAGTCGAATAGAGATAATAAAACAAATTTTGACAATGTTATAAACGATAAAGTAAACGATAATGCAAAGGATATAGAAAATAAAAGTAGAGACAATTTAACGATTCAATGAAAATCTAATAGAAGAAAAGTCCGGTAAATAGATATGGAAATCCTGTAACTCACTTTATATAGTCAATTATATGAATGCAAATGTACCAAATACATTCGAAGAGGCAATAAATTGTATTGAATCCAAATAATAGCAAAAGGCAATGAATACAGAGATAGAAAGTCTAAAGAAAAATGGTACTTGGCAAATAATTAAAAAACCAAAAGATAAAAAGATTATAGATGTAAAATGGATTTATAAGAAAAAGAATGATAATATGTATAAAGCTAGATTAGTTTTTGGAGGTTTCCAAGAAAGAGATTATATCGAAAATGTATTGTCTGTCAAAAAACTATCCGGAATTTTTAAATAAAACACACAATATTCAATTATTTATCAATATTTATTTTGTCGCCTTCAAAGTAGGCCCCATTTGATGCAACACACATGTGCCAACGATTTTTCCAATCATCAAAACATTTTCTTTAAGCGTTTTCTGGGATGGCCTTCAGTTCCCTCAACGAATTTTGTTTTATGGCTTCGATCGCTTTAAAGCATTTTCCACGGAGAGGTAATTTTAGTTTCGGGAATAGGAAAAAGTCACATGGGGCAAAATCTGGTGAATACAATGGTTGCTCGATTGTATTTATTGAGTTTTTGGCCTTAAATTCGGTTACAACTGCGGCTCTATGCGGTGGTGCATTATAGTCGTGCAAAATCCACGAATTGTTCTTCCACAATTCTGGCCGTTTTTAACGGATTTTTTCACGCAAACGCTTCAAAACGCTCAAATAATATTGTTTATTGACCGTCTGTCCCTCTGGTAGGAATTCATGATGCACCAAACTATGAATATCAAAGAAAATAGTCAGCATGACTTTCACTTTTGATCGACTTTGACGTGGTTTTTTCGGTTTTAGCTCGTCTTTTGTTTGCCATTGAGATGCCTGTTCACTTGTTTGCATGTCAAACTCGTAGACTCATGTCTCATCTCCAGTTATAATGCGTTCCATGAATGTAGGATCGGAATTAGCACGATCCAGCATGTCCAAAGAGATCTGTCTGCGGTACTCTTTTTGAAGAAAATTCAGCTCTTTTGGAACAAGTCGAGCGGCGATGCGTTTCATGCCCAAAACATCCACCAAAATCGTACGAACTGACTCGTGGGAGATGTTTAGCTCTTGTGCTATCTGTCTTAAGCCTGAATGGCGATTTTCCAATATGATTTGTTTCACTTTTTTAATGTTCTCCTCGGTGGATGCTGTCGATAGTCGTCCGGACCGAGGCAAATCTTCACACACTTCTTGACCTTCCTTGAATGCTTTGTACCAATCGTAAATTTGTGTTTCTGATAAAACTGATTCCCCATAAGTCTTTTCCAACATTTTCAAAGATTCCGCGCACGAAATTTCATTGGTAACACAAAATTTGAGGCAAACTCTTTGTTCAATATTTGTATTCATCGTGAAAATCGTGACTCACTACTGAGCTTAACTGACTATAACAGCTGACGTAAACAAACTGCTTGATGGAACGCGCTCAAACTTGGCATCATAATTTGGTACAGTGATGCCAACATACAACAACAAAAAATTTTCAAATATCTATAAAGCAGGAGATTTAAAAAAACTTTTCCGGGTACTTTTTTGACAGAAGGTATATTCACCAGTAGGTAAAATGCAAACTTTGATAATTCTATTGTCATACTGTTATAAAAATAATTAAATAAATAAAAAAAAAGGTAGATAGATAGATAGATAGATAGATAGATAGATAGTTAGATAGATAGATAGATAGATAGATAGATAGATAGATAGATAGATAGATAGATAGATAGATCCCGAGCGATGAAGTACTAGAGATACCTCTGTTCCAGATAAGCGAACTTAAGGGGGTTTCACCAACGAGGCTCGAACCCACAAAGCACGGCGCCCCGTGCTACGCAGTACAGGCTCTCGCATGCACTCCCCCTCTCTTTCTGTTGAGAGTTGCTTGCTACGGGACTGAGCACAGACACCGAGAGACGCCTGTCTGTGTGTGCGCAGCAAGCGTGCGTGCCAGCGGCGCTCCCGCTCTCTCTCCCCTCGCCAGGCATGCGTCTCACGCGCGCGTGAAATCTAACCTGATATTCCGCACTTTCAATTAATGTATCTCACGAACGAGACCGCTAGGCTTTCTCAGATTTGAATGTCTTGTTCTAATAGATGTCATTAATAACATTTCGGTTTTTAGAAAAATTGCTAAGAAAACTTTTCGAGTTACAAACGGAAACATTCATTTCGCGCGGGCTGTCCCATAAGGCGCTGTGTTAAAATGCGCGACTTTGATATTTAATATCTCGAGAACTAAACCGCTGGGAGTTTTTAGATAGAAATATCTTATAGACAATAGTATTATGAACACCTGGTCAAAATTGAGAGAAATTTCTAAGAAAAGGCGTTTTGGATGAAACCCCCTTAAACTGGCTGCAAAGAGGCTGGACTCCGGTAAAGCCCCGGGACCCGATGGGATCCCCCAACGAAGTTCTGCGAGCGGCTATTCGGGAAAAACCTCAACTAATCCTGGATTATTCAACACGTGTTTGGAAAGAGGTCATTTCCCGAAACAATGGAAACGCCAAAAACTGGTCCTCATACCGAAGGGTAAAAATAAGGATCCCAAGGCACTATCCTCTTGGATACTGTTATGCATGCTTGACTCTACGGGCAAGCTATATGGGAGAATGATTCTCAACCGCATGCAGAGCGAATTAGACAACCCGGAGAATGAAGGGCTGTCGGAGATGCAATACGGATTCCGTGCAGGTCGGAGCACTTTGCACGTGGTGCAGGAAGTGCAGAAAAGAGTAGACAAAGTATTCTCCATGAAACCGCAGCCGGGAGGCTTCTGTGCCGTGGTAACAGTCGATATTAAAAACGCCTTTAACACGGCCAACTGGGAACATATATATCAAGCCCTTAACAGAAGACTCCCTGAATATCTAATGAGGGTGGCTAGTAGCTACCTAGAGGACAGAACGCTGATGGTGAAAACGGATGATGACACCAGAGAAGTCGCGATCACGGCAGGAGTCGCTCAAGTATCTGTAGGTGGCTCCACGATATGGAACATACATTACAACGGGCTGCTGCGGCTCAAACGACCTAAGGACGTGGTTTTAGTAGGATATGCGGATGATGTGGCTATGGTGGCAGTAGCCGCAACTATACAAGAAATAGAGTGGAAATGCAACGAGTCTCTAGAAATTGTCAGCCGCTGGATGAAAGCACACGGTCTCGAACTAGCGCAGGAGAAGAGCGAGGCTGTTCTCGTAACAAAGAGAAGAAAGTTCGAATACACCCTAAACTCGAACTAGATGGTCATACGATACAGTTCCAGAATAGCATCCGATACCTGAGCGTATGGATCGACAGGCACTGGAACTTCCAAGACCACATCAGACGAACATCGACCAAAGCAGGTAATGTAGGTACAGCGCTACAACAGCTGATACCCAATGTGGGAGGACCTAAACAAGGCAGCCGAGCACTTCTGGCAACTGTGGTGCACTCGGTGCTACTCTACGGCTCGCCTCTGTGGCGTGCCCATGCACACAATAGCGCACTCATGAAGAATATGGCTCCTGTACAGCGACGAATAGCACTTCGAGTTATTGGCGGATATCGTACCATATCACTGGGCGCAACCTTGCTCCTCGCAGGAATAGCCCCGATATGGCTACTCGCTAAGGAAAGAGCCAACGTGTGGGAGAGGCAGCAACGAGAGGATGAGACAGCCACACTACTGGATATCAAAAAGGAAGCCCACGCAGTCCTACTGGAAGAGTGACAAGGTGAATGGAGCACATACCCTAAAGGTAGGTGGACACATACGCTTATTAGGGGCGTCAAAGAGTGGACGACCCGAGAACACGGAAGACTCGATTACTGGGTCACGCAGGCACTCAGTGGACATGGGTGTTTCGGCGCCTACTTGTTTAAGTATAAAAGGCGAAGCAATCCAAGTTGCCAGGACTGTGGCGCCGAATGGGACGACGCGAAACACGCGTTCTTCCACTGCTGGGTCTACATGGAGGAGCGTCCCCAACTACAACCGTGTATTGCCGCACCCTTAGAGCCAGAGACACTGGTTGAAGTCATGAGGCGCGGACCGGAATCTTGGGACAAGATTGCGTGCTACTTCAGGCATGTAAACAAAGAAGAGAGAAAAAGAAGAGGAGACACAGCGAATGAGGAATCACGGACCCTTGGACTAGAGGGAAGGAAAGGCCGACACGCAAAGAGATGTATGTGTGCGTGCGTGCGTGCGTGCATGCCTGTGTGTGCGTGTTCATGTGTGTGTGTGTGTGCGTACGTGCGTGCGTGCGTGCGTGCGTGCGTGCTGAAAAAGAAGATGGAGGTGCCTCGAAAGGGAGATATCGAAATCCGGATAAACTGTCGAGCCCAAACCCTAATCCCTTGATCGCAAGGCTAAGGGGTCGGGGGGGAGTTGGGATAACGACGGCAACGGCGACGGTTCCAGCGGATCAGAACGGGCCCCACTGAAGGAATGCTCACGCGGTGCCGGTGGGGTTCCGGTGTCGTAGGGCCACTGGCTCAAAAAAAAGACAGACAGAGAGAGCGAGTGAGAGCAGCAAATATGACTTGGGATGCGCCTCTTCGGCTAAGGTGATCTATTTTAGGACTAACTAATCAGCGACGTCCGCATCAACGGCGGTCGAGGCATCGGCGCTCGACGATTCTTCTCCTGGCTACAAGGAACGACGTGGAAGCAGCCAAGCAGTTTACCGCACCGCGTTGGCTTTTTTTCAATTGCCGAGTAAGGAATTGTACCGCGAGTGCCTATTAAACTGGCGTCATTAATTAATCACATTTATTGAATTGTAATTAACTAGTATTTTCCACAATTATTTAGCTACCGCGAGATCATAACCGAACCATTCTGCATCTTATTGTTTGAAGAAGAGCGTCCATTTCAACGACTTTTTAGAATAAGACTCGAAATATCCATGATATTTTAGAGCGGTTTACTATTGTGGCTTTCTTCATATTTTCACTTTCGAAAACAAGTCCTAAAATTTGAGCAAAATCCCTGATCCGCATTCTCTAAATTCAGATAAGTGAAAATTTCTCTTATTGTATGAACACTTTTGTCACTTATAAACAAGGTAAATTTTCACTGGTTCTAGAAGTGAATAATTTTGTCACTCCCAAATACGTAAAATTTTCACTTATTCCATAAGTTAACAACTCTTTACTTACAAATAAATAAAATTTTCACTTTTTCGTAAGTTAACAGGATTTGATTATGAATAAGTGAAGCTTTTACTTATTTGAATAGTGAGTATAACAAACACATAAACGCAGTAAACCACCGGCCTTGCTTGTATACATGCAGAAGATTCCACGCAGTTCCATGAAAATGCTTGCTGAGGCATGCGGTCTCTGCGTGCCCTAATACTATCAACGTCGCCGTTGCCCTTACCGTAGCTATCGTAATTGTCGTATACCTATTTTGACTTATCTTTTGACTTCGCGGTTCATAACTTGTTAGTACACTCTTCTGAGACAACAGCGTAAATTTTTTGTACTAATTGAGAGCTACAGAATAAGCATTTATTCAATATTAAGATTTGATTTTCGTGAAGATTATTCTTTATTTTTAAGTAAGTACTAAATTAATATTTTGCATATCCCCATAAACTTAAAATACGATTTGGCGTATTAAATGAATTTTATTTTAATTTCTTCATAAACTTAAATCAACGAATATGAATTTTTATATTTTTCATTCATTTTTGTTAGTTTTAAATTTAGTAATTATCTAAGATGTTTTCTGTAACTTAGATCGAATCAAAGGCGTCAAGGTTCCACAAATATAAAACCCTTCATGATACGCATCGAAGGAGTACAACATTTTTTTGTAGTAGCCAATGATGCCATCATAACAAGAAAAAGAAGTCGGATATTATCACAGCATTTGACTTATTATGTAATAGTACATTGTGCAACTTTTTAATAAGCGCAGGAATAGGACCTTTTTTGCATGAAAAATGGATGGGTATATCGAGTCGTTATAACGAAAGACTAAGTTCTCTTCCTCCCGCTACAGCGGAAGGCCTCACTAGACGCTCGAATAAATGCTCGATTTTCCATTCACTTTTCTATGCAGGAAAAGGTCCTTTTCCTAATTTTGATTTTTTTTTTAAATATATTTTGTTTTTACTGTTGAATATCCTGTACTATTAAAAAATTTCTTTTATTGAGTGATACATCTATGGCGTTAATAATGCACCAGCGTCCGGAATCGTGACCTCAATGGGCATTATTTTTAATTATTATTAATTTATCTACTATTAATCTAAATGACCTAAGAGATGGTAAAAACCAATAAATAATTTTTTAAAATAAATATCTGTTCAATTGAAATATTATATCCTATAATATCTCTTTCTTAAAAAATTATTATTTTTTAAAATAATGTAATATCCATTCGTAAATTTGCTAACGTTTTTATAGTAAATGTATTTTCTTACTCGCCCACCCGAAAGTACGTACTTTCGGCCCGCATCTCCGGGCCGAAAGAGAAACTTTCGCATCCTATTTTAGACCAACCGCGCGCTCTGATTGGCTGCCGAAATTTCCTGACCCGCGGCGCTTGAGCGCCCGCGCGCATGTCTGACGAAAGATGTTTGTGCGGTGTGGAGGTTAGACACGTACGAAATAAACAGAGGAAAGTGCACAGATGACGACAAAAAAGAGTTAAATGAAATAAAAAGTGGTGTTGTTTGATCGTGGTCATTGTTTTTTCCTCTTGTTTCCTACACGTACTTTCGAGTCGTGTAGAAACAATTAAGTAAACGTACGGACGGAAGCGTTCGAAGAAATATGTTTGTGTGGTGTGAAGGTTAGACACGTACGAAATAGACAGAGGAAAGTACACTTGTGACGAGAAAAAAGAGTTAGTTGAAATAAAAAGTGGTGTTGTCTTTTTTTAATGAATGTGTTTCTGATGCCCGCCCCGACCAGCAAAACCTCGGCTTCGCCTCGGTCTTGCAAATGTCGGGCGGGCATCAAACCATCTGTGTAACAGCGAAAGTAGCAGACGGCCAAAAAACCAGCTCTCCACGCCGGGTCGAAAGAAAAAATGGTCGGTAATATCGACTGAGCTACCCAAAGCGGCCGACAGAGGCAGTACTATCGAGCGGGTCGAAAGAAAAACTAACACTCAAACGTCTCAAACACAGCTAGCAGACGACAACGCAATTTTATCAATTATTTAACAATTACAGAACGTACTTTCGGCCGGGGAGTAAGAAAAATAGTATACAATACTTGGACCGGAAATTGGATGCCCTGGCCGTGCGTCATGACGGCTTCGCCTCGGGCGTCATACCACGCACGGCCCGGAAATCCAATTTCCGGCCCACGTATCGTAATGTACTATTGAATGGTATTTACCTGCAGAATATTAAATTTACAGTTATTGAGTGAGTGCAACTTTACTCTGCACATAAAATTGATTAAATATGTAGACGTCGGGACTTATTTAACAAATGAAATACTTTTTACTCATCGAATAAGTTGAATGTTTTTCACTTATCGAATAAATAAAATAGTTTTTACTCATCGATGATAAGTAAGTGAAATCCTTCACTCAACGAAAAAGTGAAATAGTTTTACTTATCCAACAAGTGAATATTCACTTATTCGCAGTGGACGACTTTTTACTTTCCAAATAAATGAATATTAACATGTAATAAGTGAATTTTCACTTATTAACATTTAAAGAGTAGGTAGTACACTCTCCTATTTAGTTATTAATTTATTTAAACTAATTTTACAACTGGAGGTGGCGGCCAACAGAGCGAGAAAGGGGACGTAGCTATGATAATTTTGAATAATCAAACCTGAACTATTAGTAATATAACAAACCTGAGCTATTAGTAATATAAAGTAAAGTTATTTTATTCATATAAAACAATTTAGAGAGACACAAAACTTTTCATTACAGGGAGTCAAGCTAAACAAGATTCAAATGCTAACAGTATCGTGACGGCTGTTATCAAAGAATATAAGATGGAACACGTCTTTCCAGGGATGATTAAGGAGGTACTGGCGCAAAAAGGAGGCACTGCTACACTTCCGTGTAAATTGATTGATCCAGGTGCTGGAATTGTATGTACTTTCTTTTTTAGTCCTAATCTATTTTATTAAGTTCCTAATAACACGAGTATTAAAAACTCTATGAATACCTCCTGAATTAGTTCATTTGGCAGTAGAATAATAATACAGTATAAGATATGTTTCATTTCCATTTTTTAACAAAAATGCGTTCATAGGATACTACGTCTGAAATTAAATGGGGTTAATAATTTTATTACTGCCCGACATTGATACTATCATATATATATATATATATATATATATATATATAGTACCTAACCCCTTTATGGAGCCCATCCCTGTATATTAGTACCTACGCCCAGAGTTCTCGTATACAAGTGACTAAAGAAATAATCCCTCTCTGGGTATAGAAACTCTACGTCGGGCTCCATAAACCGGGATGTATTGAATGTTTATGGAACCCGGGCTCCATAAAAGGATTCGGGCTCCATAAAGCGATCTATCTTTAAAAAAGGGATCCATAAAAGTAGTTAACGAAATGTATTATATCTTCCTATATTATATAGTTGTAAGGGAAAAAATGGGTACCTACCCCCTCCACCCCCCTCCACCTTCCTCCACTCCCCTCCACTCCCCTCCACCACCCCTCCACCTCCCCTCCACTCCCCTCCACCACCCCTCCACTTTTTACCGTTAAATTCTTTCAAATTTTACGTTATTTTGAAGGGCGTCTGTCCCTCAGCCCCCCTTAATCCACCTCCACCCCCTCCACCCCTCCACACCCCACCACTCCCCCTCCACCTACCCCTCCATCTACCCCTTCACATACCCCTCCACCTACCCCACTACAACTAATCTCTTATAGATATGTTGCTGAAAATTGTATATAGGGGGTATCGAGATTCGCTGATTAGGAATCTGAACTCAGATTTTGAAAATTTTAAATAGCGGAACGAAATTGTCTGCCGCATATTGAAATATTACTGAATTTTGCTGAAAATTGTATATACGGGATTTCTGGATTCGATTATTACGAATCTGAACTTAGATTTTAAAAATTGAAAATGGCGGCAAAATATTTAAATAATACTGGATTTTGCTAATAATTGTATTTAGGGGATTTCTAGATTGCGAATCTCAACTCAGATTTTCAGAATTCAAAATGGCGGATCGAAGATGTCGGCCACATATTGAAATATTACTGTATTTTGTTGAAAATTGTATATAAGGAGTTTTTGGAGTCACTTATTACAAATCTGAACTCAGATTAAGAACATTCAAAATGGCGAATTCAAAGATGGTGGTCAAATATTGAAATATTATTAGATTTTGCTGAAATTTGTATTACCTTAATAAGGGATTTTTGGTTTCCCTGATTAGGAATCTGAACATATATTGTGATAATTCAGACTGGTGGACGCAAGATCGCTAACAAAAATTGAAATTTTACTCGATTTTGCTGAAAATTGTATAGAGTGGGTTTCCGGTTTCGCCAATTAGGAATCGTAACTCAGATTTCAAAAATTGAAAATAGAGGACACAAGATGGATGCCAAAAATTCAATTATTACTGGATTTTGCTGAAAATTGTATATAACGGGTATCTGGATTCGCTGATTACGAATCGCAAATCAGATTATCAGAATTCAAAATGGCTGAACGAAGATGGAGGCGAAATATTCAAAAACTACTGGAATTTGCTGAAAATTGTATATACGGGGTATGTGGATTCGCTTATTACGAATCACAACTCAGATTTTCAGAATTCAAAATGGCTGATCGAAGATGGAGGCAAAATATTAAAAAACGACTGGAATTTGCTGAAAATTGTATATAAGGGGTATGTGGATTCGCTGATTACGAATCACAACTCAGATTTTCAGAATTCAAAATGGCTGATCGAAGATGGAGGCGAAATATTCAAATACTACTGGATTTGCTGAAAATTGTATAAAAGGGATTTCCGGATACGCTGATTACGAATCTGAACTCAGATTTTCAGAATTCAAAATGGCGGATTCGAAGATGGTGGTCAAATATTGAAATATTATTGGGTTTGCTAAAAATTGTATATACCGGATTTTTGGTTTCGCTGATTATGAATCTGAATATATGTTTTGAAAATTCAGTCTGGTGGACCCAAGATGACTAACAAAAATTTAAATTTACTCGAGTTTGCTAAAAATTGTCTACAGTGGGTTTCCGGATTCGGCAAATAGGAATCGTAACTCATATTTTGAAAATTCAAAATAGAGGACCCAAGATGGCTTCCAAAAATTGAAATATTACTAGATTTTGCTGAAAATTGTATATACGGGATTTCTGAATTCGATTATGACGGATCTGAACTAAGATTTTAAAAATTCAAAATGGCGGAAAAATATTTAAATTATACTGGCTTTTGCTAAAAATTGTATATAGGAGGTTTCTATAGTCGCTGATTATGAATCTGAACTCAGATTTTCAGAATTCAAAATGGCTGATCGAAGATGGAGGCCAAATATTCAAATATTATTGGATTTTGCTGAAAATTGTATATAGGCGTATCTGGATCCGCTGATTATGAATCTGAACTCAGATTTTGAAAATTCGAAATAGAAGACCAAAGATGACGGCCAAAAATTGAAATTTTACCGGAATTTCCTAAAAATTGTATATTATGGGTTTCCGGATTCGCTGATTAGGAATCTGAAATCAGATTTTGTAAATACAAAATGGCTACCAAAAATTGAAATATTACTGGATTTTGCTGAAAATTGTATGTTGGGTATTTTGATTCAATGATTATGAATTCGAACTCAGATTTTCAGAATTCAAAACGGCGCATCCAAGATGGAGGCCAAATATTCAAATATCACTGGATTTCGCTAAAAGTTGTATATAGGGATTGTATATACCCATCTGGATTCGCTGATTAGGAATCTGAACTCAGATTTTGTAAATATAAATTGGCGGTCAAATATTGAAAAATTACTGAATTTTACAATTGCATATGGGAAATTTCTGGATTCGCATGATGATGAATCAGAATTCAGATTATGAAACTTCAAAATGGCATACCCAAGATGGCGGCCAAAAATTTAACTTTTCTGTTTTGCTAAAAATTGAATATACTGAATTTCTGGATTCGCTGATTACGAATATGAACTCAGATTTTAAAAATTGAAAATGGCAGTAAAATATTGAAAAAATATTGGATTTTGCAAAAAAATTGTATGTATGGGGTTTCCGAATTAGCTGATTACGAATCTGAACTCAGATATTGAAAATTCAAAATGGCGGAACGAAAATGTCTGCCACGTATTGAAATATTACTGAATTTTGCTGAAAATTGTATATACACGGAAAGAAGCATTCAGAGCTATAGGCCGTGAGTTATAACAGAGTAAGCGGGTACCCTCTCTGCCACCATGTAACGGCGCGACATTCAGGCATGTCAACGATGGTCTCTAGGCAACGCTATACCCCCATATAGCGTTACCTGCCGCAGTCGTCAGACGTACCACTCACGCTTTCCGCCGTGCGCGTTAAAACTTGAACTCAGTGATAGTCACGGCCTACAGCCGTGTCACGCGAGCACCGTTCATCGAAATGACCACAGTCACAGTCATAGACGCATATGTCACTACATCCGGCGATGCTATATGGCACGCTATTTTTTTCTCGCACGTCACGGGCTACAGCTGTGAATTCTTCTTTCCGTATACGGGATTTCTGGATTCGATTATGACAGATCTAAACTCAGATTTTAAAAATCCAAATGGCGGCAAAATATTTAAATTATACTGGCGTTTGCTAAACATTGTATATAGGAGGTTTATATATTCGCTGATTACGAATCTGAACTCAGATTTTCAGAATTCAAAATGGCGGATCGAAGATGGAGGACAAATATTCAAACATTGATGGATTTTCCTGAAAATTGTATGTACGGGATTTCTAGATTGGATGATTACGAATCTGAACTCAGATTTTCAGAATTCCAAATTGCCAATCGATAATGGCTGTTACATATTGAAATATTACTGGATTTTGCTGAAAATTGTATATACGGGATTTCTGGATTCGATTATTACGAATCTGAACTCAGATTTTAAAAATTGAAAATGGCTGCAAAATATTTAAATAATACTGGATTTTGCTAATAATTTTATGTAGAAGATTTCTAGATTACGAATCTGAACTCAGATTTTCAGAATTCAAAATGGCGGATCTAAGATGTCGGACACATATTGAAATATTATTGGATTTTGCTGAAAATTTTAATTCAAACTGGTGGACCCAAGATGACTAACAAAAATTGAAATTTTACTCGAGTTTGTTAAAAATTATATATAGTGAGTTTCCGGATTCGCTGATTAGGAATCTGAACTCAGATTTTGTAAATATAAAATGGCGGTCAAAAATTGAAATATTACTGGATTTTATAATCAATAAGTTACAAATAAAATCAGAGCTGACGTAATGAACTACATATATATTCTGCATTATTTTGTTAAATATAATATACTTAGTATTTTAAAAATTAATAAAGGTTAAGAATAATGTTTTTAAAAAACATTACAGAAATTTTAAATGAAAAAATAAGTGTTTCATGATATTATGTAATAGAAGATTATCCTCATTCATTATTATTAATATTTATCTCTAATAATGGGGGTTGGCGAGCGGAGCGAGCAGGGGGCGAATCCCCCCTAGTATATATATATATATATATATATATATATATATATATATATATATATATATATATATATATATATATATATATGTATATATAATACTTGTCTACGGTATACGGGTATACCGTATAAGTCACTTGTATACGGGAACTCTGGGCGTAGGTACTAATATACAGGGATGGGCTCCATAAAGGGATTAGGTGAAACATAATATGTATATATATATACTAGGGGGGCTCCGCCCCCTGCTCGCTCCGCTCGCCAACCCCCATTTTTAGCGTGAATTGTTAAAAAAATATAGTAAAATTTAATACAACTGGAAACTCAATTTTGTTGTTTAAATCTAGAAATACTACGATGTTTTTTCTATTTAGAAAAAATTCTTTTCTAAATTTGCGTGCCTATATTGTAGATCGATTCTCTGAGCATTTTAAGTGCCGGTTTTTCACCATGACCTCGTATACATATGTGTACAGTATATATATATTTACTGTTTTACTTATGTGTGCAAAAAATTTATAAAAACGGTGGCGCTGTTTATTACGCCTAATAGTGTAAGGTCATGCTCATATTATTATATGTGTTTTAATGTGTAGTCAGTTTTTTAGCGTGTTATTTACTAAAGTTAACAGTTTTTCACACCACCACTGAGGTACTGTTATAGGCGCGTTGAATTTTTGATTTTATTGTGCTTAGGTGTTTTATATAACAAATATTAATAATTAGATAGGATAATGGGACATACAAAATAATATAAGATTATTGTTAATCATTTTTTATATAATAAGCCTAAAGACAACCATGGAATTCATCGTCAATAACCCTAAAAACCATAGGAGTCATCGAACCATAGGATTCCCATCTTTATTACATTTAATAAAAAAATATTTCATATAAATATATTTATATTGAAATTTTTTTTATTATATGTAATAAAATAATCAGATTATTTATATGATATTATGATTATAAGAAATTACAACATGTCTTATACTTTTGTAAAAGAATAATATTATAAATAAAATGATTATTGATATAAATTTAGTTGGGTTTATTTTGATCTATATAAATTTAGATAAAAATATATATAAAAAAAAATAATAATTTTTGAAAAAGTTTATTAAAAAGTGTAGATTAAATGTCAAAAATTTCTTTCCAAACAATCTTATTAATTATTGATGAATTTTCTAAAAGATTTTCAATAAATATATTGTTAGGATTTTTACATCGGGATAAAGCAACATATAATTGGCCATGTGAAAATAAAGGTCGTCTAATGTAAATACCTAGAGAATTAAAACTTTGACCTTGAGATTTATTTATTGTTATAGCAAAAGCTAATGCAACTGAAAATTGTTTTCTAAAAAGTTTAAATGGAAATGAAGAAGAATCTCCAGTATTTAATGTTATTCGTGGTATAAAAACTTCTTCACCAATTCTTTCCCCCGTAATTATTTCAGCTTTAATATTGTGTTTAAATAAACCTGTAATTTTCAAGCGTGTACCATTACACATTCCTTCTGATATACCTATATTTCTAATTAACATTACAATTGCATTTATTGTTAATTTTAATTTATGTGGTGGTAGACCTTCTCTAATATTATTAAGCATTTCTATTGGGTAATTTAAGTGAATATTTTCATCTGATCAACTCCTTTATGCGTTGCGTAATCTAAACTATAATATGTATGCGTTTTACCATGTAATAAGTTCAAAACTTTATTATTTATAAGTTTAGTATCGTCTTTATGTAGAGCTAATATAGGATATCATCATAAATTTTATTACATACATATTCGGTCTTCCATTTATTTAGAACTATAAATGGATTAATTTTACCTTCATCTAACTCTAATAAAAATGAAGCAAATTGTTTATTTTTTGAGCGAATATTTTCAGTTAATTTTAAAACTTTAAAGAGAGGCCATAAATGAGAAAATTTGATTGTGTCCTGTACTATACTGTCTCGGTAACCATGTTTTAGGACTGGCAGAATTTGTCTAAAATCGCCTCGTAAAACTATCAATTTACCACCAAATGGAACATCACTGTAACATATATCTTTGAGTGTTTGATCAACAATTTCCAAAGCTTTTTTTGGGATCATTGATGCTTCATCCCAAACTATAATATCTATTTCCCGTAATTTTTTTTTATCTGATTCTAATTTTAGAAAACCACTTTCAATACTGTTTAAATCTAAAGGAAGTCTAAAAGTACGATGACTTGTCATTCCTCTAGGTAATAAAATAGATACGATTCCTGTCCAAGTCATAGATAAAATTTTTTTATTCAAAGATAAAAAGTGATATATTAAAGTCTTGTATATGAAAGTTTTCCTGAACCTCCAGGTCCATCAATAAAATAAATTTTATTTTTGTGAGTTATAATTTCATTAAAAATTAATCTTTGATTAGTAGTTAATTGATTAAACAAAATTTCAAAAAGATTTTTACTGTTTGCTAAATTTTCAGGACTTTCTTCGATATTATTTATTATTGGTTCAGGTAAACTATAATCTTTACAACTTTTATCTTCAGTTTGTAATATATTTTGAATGTGTGACAAAGCATTATTTTCTTTATTTTCTTTAAAATATTCAGTAAAAAATTTTTTGAATTTATTCCAAATTAAATTACCTTGAATATTTTCAGCTAAGATAAACCATGCAAAGAATTTACGTAATTGAAAAGAAAGCATGATATTACTTGCTTCATCAAAAATAATATAAATTTGAGAATCATCTTCTATTAAACCCATAGCAAGTGCTGCTTCTTTATATGTTTCATATGAGACGTTATTAAATGTTCGTAAATCTTTAAAAGAAGTAGCACCTTTTATGCGGTTCAACAGTAATTTAAGAAAAAATCTTACATTATCTTTAGGTGAAACAATATTTAACCGCCCAATCGCACCAAATTATTTATTGCGTTCTCTACGTTTCCATACTTTAGATTTGGTAAATCCATAATATCACAATCATATGAGGGTGTGTTCTATTTTGTGTCCTACATTATGTGTCACGTTATTAAAGGCATACCCTAATATGACTAAGGCTTACATTAAGACTACACGTAAAAAGGAAAGGCGAACTTATACAAATTTTTAAACGTGACCTTAGGAAGAGTGTACATAAGTGCTGTGCTGTGCGGTGCATTTCCGATGCCGGTGCTGTTGGTGCATTGGCTACTTGTAGAACTACGCCGCTGATTGGTTGATGTTTAAATACGGACCAATCAGAAAAGTAGTTCCGTAAGTAGCCAACGCACCAATAACACGGGCATCACGCAGCATCGCACAGTACAGTACCGCACAGCGCTTACGTACACCCTCCAATACATTTGATAACATTTAAGGAAAGGCGAACTTATACAAATTTTTTAAACGTGACCTTAGGAAGAGTGTACATAAGCGCTGTGCTGTGTTGTGCGGTGCGTTTCCGATGCCGGTGCTGTTGGTGCATTGACTACTTATAGAACTACGCCGCTGATTGGTTGATGTTTAAATACCGACCAATCAAAAAAGTAGTTCCGTAAGTAACCAACGCACCAATAACACGGGCATCACGCAGCATCGCACAGCACAGTACTGCACAGCGCTTACGTACACCCTCCAATACATTTGATAACATTTAAGGTAGCTATAATTGTTTATAAAATCACGAATGAGGTTATAAAAATAATTATCTTCAATTGGCTATAACTTTCTGGGTCTTGAATAATTTTGAATTTTTCGTTGAGCAAGTCCCCGCGAAAGAATAAAATGAGACCTTGATAATTAAAATTTGTTAAGAAACCAAAAAGATAGGGATTTATTATCAATAATTGTTTGTGCTATTTCTAAAATATCGACATTTTGTTAAAAAAAATTATTTTAGTCATGTTAAATACACTATATTTATAGTATTAATGTATTATTATTAGATTAAAATATAATCATTAGTAACGTTATTAAAGCCATACCCTGATGTGATTAAAGCTTCTTACATGTAAAAAGGAACGGGGAACTTATACAAATTTTTTAAACTTGACCTTATAATTGATAACATTTGCTATTATAATTATTTATTAATATAGAAACAATATCAATAATATTAACAATATCAAATCATTCGTAATATATATGGAATGTATAACAAAATGAGAAAAACAATGCAATATTAAGAGGAGGGGTAGGAGAAGGGGGAGGAGGTATTTTGAGGAGGGGGAGGGGGGAGGGGTTTTGAGGAGCAAATGTAATACTAAAAACTCCTATTTCTAATCTCATTTTTCCGTTATTTTGAAGAGGGGTTGAGGAGAGGCTGTAAGGAGGGGCGAGGAGGGGGAGGAGAGGGGAGGAGGGGCTGGGTACCCTACAAGCCTCTTACAACTATATACTATAGGAAGATATATATATATATGTATGTAGGATGTTTCAGGTTAAGTGAGCATGTCAAAATTTTAAAATCGCTCAAAACTCGTTTACTTTTAGTTTTTTATGAAAAAATCATGTTCCTCAAATTTTAGGTCGATATTTGCAAAATAAACAAGTTACACAACATTGAAAATTCAAAGTTTTTGCAATTTTTGGTTAAAATCCAAGTTTATTCATTTTTTTACTCAAAATCTTGAAACTTTTTAGGCACGACCGCTTCTCGGGAGAGCCTTATATTTTCGTCAATGCGAAAATTGTAACACTGCAAAAATTGAAAGTTTACGATATAAAAACTATTTTCCACGCACAATGAGTGCATTTTAAGCGTTTTTGGAGATGTATGTATGTCGGTACGTATGTATGTAATCAAGTAACCCGATTATCTCAGCGAAATTTCTATGGATCCAAACGGGCTTTCGGGAAAATACTCATCTAATTATACGTAACTGACAGTTCCCTAGCGAAGATGATCGATGGAAAATTTTAGAAATGGGAGCATAAAGAAATATTTCAAAAAATCGATTTTTAACCTTAATGTCTAGAAAAATTATTTTTAAGCTAATATCTACAGGCCTATCTGCTAAAACTAATTAAAAGACACCTTTTTTCTGTTGGGAATTTTTTGCTCCGAGCAATATTTACCAACACAAATGCGAAAAAACGTCAAAAAAGGTAAAAAATGGACGATTTTCGACTATAACTCAGCAGGATTTATTTTACATATAAATATTAAACACAAAAGTTGTAGATAATATTGAAACAAAACTTTTTCCCATTTAACATTATCATGTAAAATTGATTCCTGATGAGTTAAACTCATAAAAACGATTTTTAACGCCTAAATATACATAAAATGGACGATTTTCGACTATAACTTGACAGGATTTCACTTTACGCAAATATGTTAAATGTAAAAATATGTTAAATGTTAAAATTGTAAATTATAATAATTCCCATTTAACATTTTCATGTACAATAAATTCCTGGTGATCTAAACTTATGAACGCGATTTTTATGAATGCATCAATGCACCTTACATTGTCGATTTTCGCTTATTATTTAACAGATTTTGATTTGACACAGAAATATTGAGTACAATAGTTACTAGATCGGAGAAATCGATATAACATTCCAAAGATAATATACTTACAACAATATCATAATGAAATACAAAATTACATTTAATTACAATATTCAATGGGATAAACACATTTAAAAAATAATTACAGACACGCAATGTCTATTCCCCCTTTTATACAAAAAAACAAATATTATGCAAACTAAATAAAACATTGTTAAAATTATATTATGCTCTTTTTAATAGTATTAAAAAAAATTTTGGGATAATTGCTTTGGAACGTTTTTAGGCACGACCGCTTCACGGGAGAGCCTTATATTTTCGTCAGGGCGAAAATTGTAACACTTCAAATTCTGAAAATTTACAACATAAAAACTATTTTCCACCCAAAAAAAGTACATTTTAAGCGTTTTCAGAGATGTATGTATGTCTGTACGTATGTATGTGATCAAGTAACCCGATTATCTCAGCGAAATTTCGACGGATCCAAACGGGCTTTGGGGAATATACTCGTCTAATTATAAGTAACTGACAGTTCTCTACCGGGCCGAATCGATCGACAAATAAAAAAACGCCAGAGAAAATAAAAATTTGAAAAAATCGATTTTTGACCATACGGTGAACAAAATTAAATTTAAGTCGAAAACAACAAATGCATTTGTTAAAACTAATTAAAACACGTCTTTCTACATTGAACATTTTTTTCTATGAACAATATTTAACAATGTAATATCGAAAAAACCACTAAAATCATCAAAAATAGTCGTTTTTTTGCTATTACTTTACAGGATTTGACTTTACACAAAAATATTAAATGTAAAAGTTATAGATAATATTGAAACAAAACTTTTTCCTATTGGATATTTTTTGTACGATCAATTTCTGACGAGTTAAATAAAAAAAAAACGATTTTTGTCTAAATGTACATAAAATGGCCGATTTTCGTTTAGGACTAAGCAGAATTTGACTTTATACAAAAATGTTAAATGTAAAAGTTATAGATAATATTAAAACAAAATTTTTTCCTATTGAACATTTTTTTCTACGACTAATTCCTGGCGAGTTAAATCCAAAAAAACGATTTTTATCGCCTAAATATACCTAAAATCGCCGATTTTCGTTTATAACTTAGCAGGATTTGATTTTATACAAACAAAAGTTATAGATAATATTTGTTCCATTTAACATTTTCATGTACAATCAGATCCGGACGAACTAAACTTATAAAAACGATTTTTTAATGCCTAAATACACCTAAAATAGCTGATTTTCGCTTATTATTCAACAGCATTTGACTTGACACAGAAATATTAGGTATAAAAGTTATAGATAACAATAAAAAAAAGTTTTTCTTTCAACATTTCCATGTATAATCAATCCCTGGTGATCTAAACCTATAAAAACGATTTTTAACGCGTAAATTTTTAACACCTCATATAGTCGATTTTCGCTTATTATTTAACAGAATTCGATTTGACACAAATATTTAATACAATAGTTATAAATAAAATCAGAAAAATCAGTAGAACATTCCAAATATTATATTATAAAAATATAATAATAAAATATAAAATATAAATTGATGTTGAACTAAAAGAATCAAAATTACATAATATAAATACATATTAAAGTAATATTATATTTACCAAACAAAACTTGTGTAATGTATGTGCTGTGAAAGAGATGCTTTTACTCACACGTTATACACAATTACTGATGTTCACTGATTTTTCAAATTTATTTTTAACAGGTTCAGTACGGCATGAATCAAATATGACTTGGGAAATCTGCCATATTCTTTAAATTGTTGTAAAACAGAAAACTTTTGCCTATAACGCTTTTCATATCAGAAATAATAATATAATAATCTGAAAATTTCTTTAATTCTTTTTTTACTCTTTCTAAACTTAATGTACTTTTTCTTGTACATTATCCGTACTGAACCTGTTTAAATACATAATTTCTCTAATATTCGAGCAGAGGTACATTCATTGAAGTAAATAGGTTACGCCTGGACTTTAATTATTTTTAAAATACAAAAATTAATTGAGAAATATAAAAATCAAATACAAAAATCTAATATAGAAGTAAAATAGATATAGAAATAAAATTTAATACAGATTTATTAAGATGATAAATTGCCATATACAAAGAAAGTACCTACCCAGCTACCCCAACTACAAACAACTACCTACCCGAATTGCATTTAATCCCACAGGCAGCACTTTTATGATTTTCCCAGTTCCTAATTACCTATCCCCTGACATTCTAAACCACTGACACTCGAAGATTACTGATGGAGCTGCAGAAGCAGCAAAGTGGGGCTGGATGGCCCAAGCTGGCACTACTCCATGGATTCCAGTCTGCTCAGGATCATCTATTAACAACTAGCAGCCATCCGCTAGGACAGTAGCTACACCATCTGGAAGGGAAGGACAGGCAGAGATCTCCACTCGTGTCTCACTTTCAAGGACAGTCTCAGCCTAGGGATTGACAAAGCACAAGCAGCAGATCAGCCACTACTCTGGGAGCCAAGCGAGGAGAGTTAAGCACCTAAAAACCACGTATGACTAATAAATAGATGACACAAGAACATTACCATACGAAAGGAGAGTCTGCAGCAGTGATTGCTGTTCACTACCCTCGCTGCACCCTAAAGTACACTGACACTTGAAGATCACTGATGGAGCTGTAGATGCAGTAAAGTGGATCTGGACGACCCAGGCTGGCGCTACTCCATGAATGCCAGCCTGCTCAGGATCATCTAATAAGTAACTAGCAGCCATCCGCTAGATCAGTAACTACACTGGGAGGGAAGACTGTCGGAGACCTTTGCTCATGTTTCACTGTCAGAGACAGAATCAGCCTGGGGGTCAACCAAGTCACAAACATTAGATCACCCACTACTCTGGCAGCCAAGCGAGGAGAGTTGAGCATCTAAAAACAACATATAACTAATAAATAGATGACACAAAAAAACATTACCATACGAAAGAAGAGTCTGCCGCAGTGGTCGTTGTTCACTCTGCTTGCTGCACCAGCTACCTGAAACAAAAAGAAGTATCCTCAGCCCGAGCTATCAAAGAGGTTAGGAACATAAAAGTGCTTACCAAAACTGCTTTCATCATCGATCCCGCTACTTTGCTGACGAGTCACCACCAGCAGACGGTTACGGCGAGAGGGACATCCATCAGGAAGCCGTACTACAGCAGTCTGCTGAGTTAACAAATATGAAAGTTGATGATGTCGAAGATTTAGGCAATAAATATCTAGTATCAATTAATACTAACAAAAACGATTACGCTGGGCAATTTATAATTGGAATTCTTTTCTACCAAAAAGTTAAAAAATATATTTTATTGAGACCAGCTGATCAGTTCAGCGATAGATTTTTCATCAATTATCAAGGAGGTAAATGTAGTCGTCAAAATATTGGAAGACATAAAATTGGTGAAGTACTGGAAAAAATTGCTACCTATCTACAATTACCAAACCCAAAAAGATACACCGGCCACTGCTTCCGCAGAACGTCAGCGACGCTTCTGTCTGATTCCGGTACAAGCATGCAAATGGTAAAACAGCTGTGGAGATGGCGTTCGGATATAATAGCTCAGGGTTACATAGAAAATTCTATGCAAAATAGACAGTTAATTTATGATGGAGTTATTCAACAATCTTCAAAAACAGATGTTTATTCGAAACCATCAACTAGTACACATATAGCCACTGTCCATAAGAATGATGAATTTAATGTTACTCAAAAGACTTCAGAAACAAATATTTATTCTGAACCATCGACCAGTACGCATGTAGCCGTGGCACATGATAATGATGAATTTGATTTTAATTTGAATTGGTCAGATTTTTCTGAAGATTTTGAAACTAACAACCTTAACCCAATTTCAAGTAAGCAAAAAATTTATTTATTACTAAAATACAACGGTATGTTAGTTTTTTTCACAACAAACTTTTTTTTCAGGTAAAGTTGTAGAAAGTGGTTTTATCACAGCAAACAAAAATCAAATACTTATACCAATAGAGAGTTTAAATAAACCACCTGTTAAGAATAACACATTTTTAAATAAACCAAATATAAAAGTAGCTTTTAAAAATCCATCAATTCATCAGCCATCTACGAGTAAAAAAAGAAAAAATATAGAAGATTTGGATAATCAAAATCACAGTGACACAAATATAATTCTAAAAAAACATCATTTAAAATTTTACAATTGTACTTTTAATAATTGCACTTTCAACGTCACTTCATGTGATTGTAATAAAGAAAATGAGTAATAAAATGAAGTTTATTATTGCATAATATTTAAGAAACGTGTAATTTACGTTTTTATTATCTTATTTTCTCTTGCATATTTTTTAGAGCCCGCCCCGACCAGCAAAAACCTCGGCTTCGCCTCGGTTTTGCAAAAGTCGGGCGGGCAACCCCCTGTGCAGCTACTCAGGTAAACGTACTTTCGGCTGGGAATGAAGAAAAATAGTATACGACACACGGCCAGAATATTGGATGCCCTGGCCGGTGCGCATCGACGCCCTCGGCTTCGCCTCGGGCGTCAAAATGGCGCCGGCCAGGAAATCCAACTTTCTGGCCTTGTGTCGTAATATACTATTTTGTCAATAACAAGAGAACCAGGATAGCTAGAGAAATTTTGCTTCCTCCTAGAGGAAGCTTTGAGATAGTAACTTTTTGAGTTGTTGTAAAAACATGTTATAATTGATATTCGAGGTGTTAGGAACCAAAATACATGATATTTGAAAAATGTCTGTATGGATGTGTGTGTGTGTGTGTGTGTGTGTGTGTGTGTGTGTGTGTGTATGTGTGTGTGCGTGTGCGTATACGCCTGGATCTCAGCTTCTACTCCGTCGATTTTGACCGGACAGGTCTCATTTTTTTTTGTTTTTTTGCGTGATGGCGGGTCAAAAATCCGTTTTTTGATTGGGGCGATGCGTTTTTGTTTTTTTTTTTCAAATTTTCGATTTTTTCAAAACTGTTTTTTGATTTTTTTTAATGATAGGATCGAGTTATTCGAATCTGATGGGTAGCGTTCGAAAGAGAATTAAAATACCTATATTTTCTAAAAAAAAAAAGTTTATAGCTATCACGGTTCTTTTGTTATTAACAAAAACGTGTTTTTTTTAGAAGCTTATAACTCCTAAACTTAACGGTCAATTTTTTTGAGAAAAATCATGATAATACAGAATATAAATAGCTATAATCTGTTAAAATTTGAATACAGTCTGTAGGCTAGATTTTGAGTAAAAAATTGAAAAATGAAAAAAATCAGTTTTGTATGTCCAACGATTACAAGAGTAAAATTGACTCAATGGCTTCAAAATTCCTTTTAGAGGTAGATTTTTTATAGTTCCCGGTCGAGTTCTTTGGGCAAAATGATTCGTCCATAAATTTCAGAGATATTTGAGGTTAAAAATTTTTTGACATTTTTTAAAAATCGTAATTTCTCGAGAATGGCTCTATGTATCTGAATGGGGTGGGTGGCATTCGAAAGAGAATTAAAATGCCTATATTTTCTAAAAAAAATTAATTTTCTATCTATCACGGTTCTTTAGTTATCATCAAAAACAAAAACGTGTTTTTTTTTAAAAACTCATAACTCCAATGATGTTATGATCAGTATATTATAAAAGTATATAGTATTGGCGTCAAAATCTAATATGTTTGAATTTTCAAGATTGAATTCTTGAGTTTAAGTATTCAAAACTGATGAATAATTAAAATAGTATAAGAGTAGGTGGCGCTCCGATCAGGGTAGCGTGTAGTGCAATATGTATTCCGGCCGGGTCCAACAAGCTGTGGGTTAGTCACGAATCCCGCAGTACTGCATACACGCCTACACGGTGCGGTGCGTCGTGCGTTGTGCGTACACATAAGGGATTTTCTAGTGCTTTGATAATTTGTCGCCATATTGGAAATTATAGGAAATTATATCATAGGAAATTATGGATTAGTTTGTCCCCATATTGGGAAATGTTTAAAAATTATATCTATTATAATCTATTATAATTATGAATTATGCATTATGAATGCATTATATTCTGCATTATTATAATTTATTTGTGAGTTATGAACTTTTTTAAAAAATCACGTTTTTGTTAATAACAAAAGAACAATAATAGCTATAAATTTTTTTTTTCTTAAAAAATATGAATTATGAAATATAAGAAAAAAAAAAACACGTATTTGTTAATAACAAAACAACCGTGATAGCTATTTGTTTTATTATAAAATATAGATATTTTACTTCTATTTCAAATGATAACTTTATTTATCAGATCAAAATTTATATAAATTTGATATAAATAAATAATAAATAAATAAATAAATTAAAAAATTAACAATTTTTAATATTCATAAATGAATTTAATTATAATTATGCAATCAATTTTTTAAAAAATTATAAATTTTGTTATTAAAAATTAATTAAAGGAATCAACAAATTACGGTTGAGGAAGCTACGGGTCAATGAATTGGCAGCGGTTTTTTAATACAGTAGCAATATTGTTGCAATAGTTTCAATTTTTACGCGGGATAGTAAAATAATTTGAATTTATTGAATCCGAAACTATTTGTGACATCCTAAAATAGAACCCGTTTAAATTTGAGGAATTGAGAGTAATATGTGTAAAGATAATAAAACGTTAAACTTTAAATTTGTTATGTTGATCTCTCATATACCGTTCTAGTGTCTCCTTTAGCTTGGTAAAGTATACAAACCACCTAATATTTATCTTGTTCGACTGTTCACGCGACATCTTAGCGCGTCGTTTCGGGGCAAGAACAAATCGCTCATTTAAGTCTTTTATTATTATTTTAATTTGAAATTAGATGTAAGTCGATGAGGTCAAGAATAAAAATTAAGTTTTCGTTAATTCCCTAAGATTCGCGTGCATCGAGAGAATGACATTCAGATTCAAGAATAGTGTACAGCACCTCTAGGTATAGGACCGAATGCATCTCAAACCGAACAGCCCGACTATGGTCATATCACCGATCATTTTGGAATTTAAGGATGTGGTTCTTCTCTTAAAATGATTTGACACATATTTTTCATTTTTTTATTATACTAAAATTGCATCCCGTTTGCAATGTTCAAAATGTTACAGCCGATCAGCTGGCCCCCCATCCCACGGGCATGCCAGTCGCCAAAAAACAGAAATGACCGTTTGCGGTCATAAATACCGTTTATAATGAAAACCGTTTAAATAGATTTATATATAAAATATAGCACATATCTCAGTACGCGAGGTTTTCATAGAGATATTACTCTATGGGAAAATGTTGCATTGACCTCTTGCAATGCGCGAAATTTTTAAATTAATTAATACAGGTATATAGTAATACATCATACATTAAGTCTGTCAAATATCTTACTATGATCGTATAATTGAACGAACTTAGCTGTAAGTGAAGTTCGATTAGAATTGTATGAAGCACCTCTTCCGAAATGATCAAATGGTAGTACCCCCTCTTCTCGCCGGATTTACCACACTTTCAAAGCAAAAAAAAAAGCGCTAGCGGCCGTACCGCGCCGCCACCGTAGCTGTATCCCGGCTCTACAGCCGCTCTATCCTCGTTATTTAAAGTGTTGCCGTTTCCAGTTGGGGCATCTATAAAAGCTTATAGATAAGGGGTCCGGGTGGGTATTGATCATTTCGGAAGAGGTGCTTCATACAATTCTAATCGAACTTCACTTATAGGTTAGTTCGTTCAATTATACAATTATATTTCGCACCTCTTGCTCATGATCAAATGGTAGATGTTCAAAGCTATGAAACGGCAACCCGACATACCGAAAAATGTATGACATTTTGCAAAAAATTCTGAACCCAAATATCACTGTTCATGTATAATGCAACAGAATTACGAAATCGCAAATACAAGTTATTAAATACTTTAGAAATTTTCAATTCGAGTTTGACAATTACAAACATACTGCAAAATTTAAGCACCAAAGGTGAATCAAGACTAACAGATAAGATCAGACATACAAATGCATTAATTGCTTCATGATTCGAATTGTGATGCAAGCACCGAGTGCAAGAACGCTTAATCATTACAAAAGTTTTCCACGAGGTCCAGAATTTAAAAATCAGATGGTATGATCAGTGCGACAGATATCATAATTTAAAAATCTTTAACTGACTTTAAAAAATTTAAAATTTATCCAAATTTCCATTTCTCAACTTTTTCAAATTCACCAACATTAAGATGCGGTGCATCGTAACCGAATGTAAAAATAGATGTAATAAAAATGAAAGACCTAATTCACATACTGATTAGCTAGCACTATTAAACGTGAACCAGTAAACAACTGTCGATTTATTTATAACATGAATAAAACCATCAACCAACGCTAAGGTAAGATCAGAATAGAATGCACTTGACATAGATTTGCGAATATTGCAATATAGTTAAAGTGTTTAGAAAATACATCATTTTCATGAAAATACTCAATTCCATTAGACAAATTGAGCCGTAGAAACATCTACGGCTACTTCTTTCAAGATGTAAGTTTCTATGTAATGTAAAAAGATTATTCTAAGACTAAACCAAAAATAGATATGATCTTAAGAGATAATCCTATTATTGGTAAGAATACATATATTCCATTTGTTAAAAAAGGTAAAGTTTATTACATCTTCGAATAATTAAGATAAGATTAATAAACACACTTACACGCATGTAGCTATGTTCAGGAGCGTAGCATTTACTTATATTCCAACACGCCTCCTTAAATCTACAATCCTGAACTTTTTACAATCTTTTCATTAATTCTGGTCTTATTTTATATAATCAATTTCAATGCGTTTCTATTTTTCACAAATTTTGTTTTGTCAAGACTCTTTGTCAACATATCTGCTAAATTCAAACTTGTATCAATTTTTACAATGTCTATCATTCCATTCTCGTAATTTTCATTTATGTAATGGTATTGCACTTCAATGTGCTTTGAGTTTTTAGTAAAATTTCCATACTTTACAATCGCAACTGCAACCTGAATTATCTTCATACAATTTTATAGGTTTTTCAAATTTTACATCAAATGATTCAGTTAACAAGTTTCTAATAAATAATATTTCCGTTACTGCTTCTGACATTGTAGTATACTCAGCAAAAGTTGAGCATTTAGTTACATTGTTTTGTTTATGTATTTTCCAAAATATTAGATTTCCATAAAGTCTAATTATAAATCCTGTTGTAGATTTCCTATCGATATTATCACCTGCATAATCAGAATCTACCATACAATCGAACGTCTCATTTTGCAAATTATCATAATACGTTAATTTTAAATCTTTAGTTTTATCTAAATACTTCAATATTCTCATCGCATATTTGTAGTGTGTTGCATCACAGCAGTTTTGGTATCTACTTAAGTAATTTACAGGATATGTTATATCTGGCCTCGTGCCTGTACTTATGTACAACAATTCACCAATCAAATTACTATACTTTATACTCTCGTCTATTTCTTTAGCTTGTTCTAATTTTAAATTTGCTTTCATAGGTGTATCATATAACTTCGCGTTTTCTAAATTGTATTTTACAGCCAAAGATTCAATGTACTTTGTCTGACTTAAGGTCATTTTACTTCTATCTTTACTACAATCAATATCAATTCCAATATAGTTTCCAACTTTTCCTAAAACTTTCATTGAAAATCTTTTCATTAAACTTTCTTTAAGGAGGTGCCATAGTCGTATCATTACCGACCGAGCAATTGGCACAGTTTCAAGCTTATCAAAAATGAAATACATAAAATCACAAAAAATCAAGAGAACACTTCGCTGCAGTTTTGAACGATCGTTCATCCAGTAAAAGTTTGGAGTCGAAATATCAAGTTGTTTTTGCAAAAACTTTGAACGAAACCGAATTTTGTTTTGTTCAAAGTTTTTGCAAAAGCCACTTTATATTTCGACTTCAAACTTGTACTGGGTGATAGATCGTTCAAAACTGCAGCGAAGTGTTCTCTTGATTTTTTGTGATTTTATGTATTTTATTTTTAATCAGCTTGAAACTGTGTGAATTGCTCGGTCGGTAATGGTAGGACTATGGAACCCCCTTAATTTCGTCTATCATATTTTTATTTTTGCAACATATTAAAAGATCATCTACAAAAACTAATATGTATATTGGATCTTCGTTTGTGTTATTTACATATAGACAACAATCATAATTGCTTCTTACAAAATTGAACTTTTCTATATATTTGTGAAAACAATCATAGCAAGCTCTTGGTAAAGAGGTGTATCATATAACTTCGCGTTTTCTAAATTGTATTTTACAGCCAAAGATTCAATGTACTTTGTCTGACTTATAGTCATTTTACTTCTATCTTTACTATAATCAATATCAATTCCAATATAGTTTCCAACTTTTCCTAAATCTTTCATTGAAAATCTTTTCATTAAACTTTCTTTAATTTCGTCTATCATATTTTTATTTTTGCAACAGATTAAAAGATCATCTACAAAAACTAATATGTATATTGGATCTTTGTTTGTGTTATTTACATATAGACAATAATCATAATTACTTCTTACAAAATTTAACTTTTCTATATATTTGTGAAAACAATCATACCAAGCTCTTGGACTTTCTCTTAAACCATAAAGTGCCCTTTTTAATTTATAGACTTTATTTTCACCTGTTTCATAACTTTTAGGCTTATTAACGTATACTTCAGATTTTACATGACCATTCAAAAATGCAGTTTCAACGTCCATTTGCTCTATGTATAAATTGTTTTTACAACAATGTGACAATAAAATTTTCAAAGTTTGCATTTTTCCTACTGGTGAATAAACATTTTCAATATATTCCTTTTGTTGGAAGCCTCTAACGACTAGTCGTGCTTTATATGTATTATCACTCTTCCTTTTATAAATCCACTTAACATCAATTATCTTTTTATCTTTGGGTTTATCAACAATTTGCCATGTATCATTTTTCTCTAAACTTTTTATCTCCGAGTCCATTGCCTTTTGCCATTTTTTGTATTCATTACACTTTATCGCCTCCTCGAATGTACTTGGTACATTTGCGTTTACATAGTTTACACAAATACAATGAGTTACAGGATTTCCGAATCTTGTTACTGGACTTTTCTTTCTATTAGATTGTCTTGGAATTGTTAAATTTTCATTATTTTTATTTTCATTTTCATACTCAAAATTTTCATTGTTTTCGTATTCAACATTTTCAAGATTTGTTTGTTTATCTCTAGTCGACTCGAAAGTCAGACTAGAAGATAATAGATTTGTTTCGTTTTCATCAACATAATTTTCAATTTCAGACTCACTCTCATAATTTACTCTATCTTTCTCATCATCAATTTTTTCCAAACAAATTAATTTAGTGCTTTCTTCAACAACTGTTACATGTCTAACATCTTTTACTTTACCGTTTATTAAAACTCTATATCCATTATTGTGTACCCAACTAATACTCCTATAATTGAGCTTTATCATCCCATTTACTTTGTCTTTTAACTTCAGGTATTCTTACAAAGACTCTACTTCCATAAATTTTTAAATGTTTTACATTAGGTTTTCTATTGAAAAATATTTCATAAGGTGTTTTTTTTCTACAGTATTAGCAATTGTTCTGTTTTTTAAATACGCTACTGCATTCATTATTTCTGGCCAATACCTCCTATGTATTCTAGCTTCCCTTAACAAGCATCTGCCAATGTCCATAGCAGTTCTATTATACCTTTCGGCTACGCCGTTTAATTCATGTACATATGGTGGATATGGTAATAATTGTATGCCCTTTTGTCTTATAAAATTATAAATTTCTTTGTTCAAATATTCTTTTCCATTATCGCATCTTAATTTTTTGACTCTTTTATTAAACTGATTTTCAACTAAGTTAATATAATCAAAGAAGCAACTAGCAGTTTCTGATTTATTTTTAATGCAATAAATTTTGGCACATTTACTGTAATCATCAATGAATGTTACGAAATATTTTTCACCACAATAACCAATAGTGTTATGTGGTCCATTTAAGTCAGTATGAATTAATTCTAAAATTTCAGTTGCTCTAGTTCTATTGTTTTCAAACGGTTCATTGGACATTTTACTTTCTATGCAATTTGCACATTTCGTATGTGTGCTCTCTATTTTTTCTGGCAAACCATCTAAAATTTATTTTTAATTAATATGTTTAAATATTGGAAATTCACGTGGCCTAGTGCCCTATGCCATTTCTCTTTTTCGGTTAATTTTGTGACATTTGTATAAATTTTTCTTTCATTCTCTTTTACATAGCTTTTCATTTTATACAGGTTGTCATCTTGATATACAACAGCTAATAGTTTTTTATTTTGATCGAATATTTTTGCGTTATTATTTTTCGCTACAATAGTACAGTTATTTTTTGTTATTCTAGAAAAACTTAATATGTTTTTTCCTATATCTTTTACATAGTATACATTTTTTATATCAATTTCATTTTCGTAACCATATGTGTTAAAATATGTTTTTACATTGCCAATCTTAGTGGCTTTCAAAATTTTACCATCAGGTAATTCTACATCTACATGATTTTCTAAGTTTACATATTTTTCGAAATATTTACAATCGTTTACAATGTGATCCGAACAGCCACTGTCGAGTAACCACTTTATTTCATTTGGATATTCACTTGTTTCACTACACTTGTTCACTTGAGAACTAAACACTTGTGTGGCCCATGTTTGAGCTCTACTAGAATTTTCGTCGTGATGGCCTCTTCCTCTCGATTGATTCTGGTGATGACCTCTTCCCCGGCCACGACCTCTGTAGCCTCCGTCTCGATTGACGCCTCACTGGTGACTCTGGCGATTTCTTTCTTGGTTTCTATATTCTTGTTGATTGTTGGTCCCTGCGTGCCAACAGTCCTTTTTGTAATGTCCGGGTTTTCCACAAACAAAACATTCCTTATTAGTTTTGGCACTGAAAGTGCTCATATTTTTCTTTTCATTTTGATTTCTGGTCATATTTTTCTCCTTGATTTTAGATTTCACGTAATCTACAGTTCTTTGATCTTCGGGTATCACATTTATAAAGTCACTGATATAACTGTAGTTAGGTGGTAGTGTTTTTAACAAATATCTCATTTTTTCGGACTCATCTATATTTCCTCCAGCTGATTTAAATTCATTCACTACTTTTTCAAAATGTATGAAAAATTCTTCTACTGTGTCATAGTCCTTTAGCTTAATTTCATCAATTTTTCCTCTGCACAAAATTTGTAAAGCCGTAGATTTATTCGTATATATCTTTTCAAATTTATTTATCATGTCACGAGCACTTGTGCAGTCTTTCACGTATTCTAGCTGTTTATATCATTTATGAAAATTCATAAATGTCATAATGTTTATATCTGTTTATATGTGTAAGCACAATATCCGATAAACAGCTAGAATACGTGAAAGACTGCACAAGTGCTCGTGACATGATAAATAAATTTGAAAAGATATATACGAATAAATCTACGGCTTTACAAATTTTGTGCAGAGGAAAAATTGATGAAATTAAGCTAAAGAACTATGACACAGTAGAAGAATTTTTCATACATTTTGAAAAAGTAGTGAATGAATTTAAATCAGCTGGAGGAAATATAGATGAGTCCGAAAAAATGAGATATTTGTTAAAAACACTACCACCTAACTACAGTTATATCGGTGACTTTATAGATGTGATACCCGAAGATCAAAGAACTGTAGATTACGTGAAATCTAAAATCAAGGAGAAAAATATGACCAGAAATCAAAATGAAAAGAAAAATATGAGCACTTTCAGTGCCAAAACTAATAAGGAATGTTTTGTTTGTGGAAAACCCGGACATTACATCGTTCTTGCCTTTAAGTCTTTCTTTCTCCATTCTGGTTCGGTTTCTGCTTCCAATTTTAACCTTACTGCGGGCTCTTTGCACTCCTTATACTCCAATAGCATCATTAATCTAATTTTCCAACTTGAATAATTTTCTCCGTCGAAAATTGGTATAACAATATCTTCAATTTTGGCTTGCTTTGCCATTTCGATTTCTTTAATTTTTATTATTTTATCGATTTCACTTTTTAAAATAATAATCTTTTTGAGTTCTTTCAGAAATAATTTTCTGCACTTGTTTCTAAAATCTTTATCGAAAACAACGTGTTTATTCACTATCTCACTTTCGTCACTCATATACTTGTGTTTAGCCTATAAGTTTACTGTATAAACCTCGTGGCGCGCACGTGCTTTATGCTTGAGCTCTGCCGCGTGTTTCACTCGCCAACTTTAATCCGCTGACATCGCACTTTTTTATCATTATTTTTGAAAAAATCTTTTCACATTCCAGTAGCTTATTACTTTTACTTTATCACCATGCGTATATTTTTCTATTTTAATTGTTCTTTAATTATTATTTTTGCACTTCAAACTTCGTGTTATGCTGACCACGTTTTTGTGACCCTTTCACACTTTTTCTTTAATCCATCGACATCGGACCCTTTTACTGATTATTATTCAAAATTCTTTTTACATTTCGGTAGCTAGCAATTTTTATTCTCTGTTCATGTATATATTTTTCACTTTGCAGTATTTCAAACTGATTATTTTTCACTTTGAACTTTGTGTCGTTCTGACCACGTTTTTTCTTTAATTCTTCGTCTTGTTACGTAACTTTTGATTTTTCTTTAATTCACTTTTATTCCATTGTTAAATTTTAATACTTATGTTCTTCATTTTTATTAACTCTTTTACCCACGTCGTCTTTTTAACCTTACTTTGATTTTTTCCCCCCCATTATCTCTATAGGACTCGAAAGTCCATATAGAAGATAATAAACCAAGCACCTGCTACCATGTTGTAATATGGGGTAAATAAATTAAGGTTATTGTTAATGATATAAAGTATGTTTATTAGCTACTTAGGTCTAGGTTACAGTGGTGAGAACCCGTCCGCCTTACATGGCTATCTCGTGACGACTAACTGTACATGCGCTGTCGGCGCTCGCGATACTGTCGCTCTACTCATACACACTCACACGCATGTAGCTATGTTCAGGAGCGTAGCATTTACTTATATTCCAACAAATTTATTATATTCTGAATTTTCATAAATGGCAACATTCAGATCATAGTGAAAACTACGAATATTAAACAGGTTAAAAACCGCCATAATTGTTGCGAATATATATTATGAATTTCGATAAACGGCAAATTTCAAATCAACGTGACAACTATGAACATCAAATAAGTTAGGGCCAGAATGATGAATGCAGATAAGCAGATAATGATAGTCCGCTGAAGTTTCAGTTCTTCTTCCGTGATGTAAACCACAGCGAGCCACCCGTATATGTATATCTGGAGCGCCGCGCGAAGCAACACGAACCCATATATAATATGAGTGTTGTGCGATGCAGCATCAGCCAAGCGCCACACCGCGTGCGCCGAGTCCGCCGAATCCGTCGAGCCTACCGATACCGCCGAGGCGTGAGCGCGCGCACAACAATAATGGCCGCTCGCCGTCCCGGGAGCGAAGAAAAGACATTACCACTTACTCGCCGTGTGTAGTCGCCGTGTGTAGTCGCTAGTGCGTAGTGCTAATGCTCGAAGTCGATGAGTGGTGGTAATTGCCGTATGGGAGTTCTCCTCAGGAAATGGTTGACTCATGAGCCTCGTGGCTTGGGCAACATAACCTAGTTATGTGTGTTGGATGGAAAAGAGACCGAACAAGAATGATCTTAGCAGATCCACTACTGTCATAGTTACATAGAAAAACTATGTGCCTTGATCAGGTAAAACCTGAACAAGGCTAATGTCCTCGGCTAAAGGCCTACATTACACAGTAATGTGTCTTGTATGGATAAAATCCAAACAAGGCGCCTTTGAAAAGCATCCACCGCCATGTCCGCCGCGCAGTCGGCATTAGTCCGTGGCTTAACTCCTTAACTGGCAATGAATCATATATGTACAAAAAAAAGTCATGCTAAATCTGGCAAAGGATCATATATGTACATATTTGAATAACTTTTGCAATTCTCAACGGATTTGGACAAAATTTGGTATACAAGTGTTTTTGAGGTCGCTGAATTTGAATCTGACATCAAAATTATTATTTATGGCTACCAGTTTTGACACTAAAAGTTGTAAAAGTCGCACCAGTTAAGAGGTTAAACAGAGAAGAAAAAACAAAAGACAAACAAAATATCTTACTCCTGTATGATGTTTTCCGATGATCCTTTCTTGATCTGCATCAGCTTCTCCGAGACGTTGTTCCAAATAATACAAAGAAAATGTCAAAAAAAGAGTCAGAATCCTTCTAACCTGACATTTTACGTGGGACGTGCAATTCCTCCAGCACAAAGAAAAAGAATGAGGATAGAGCGGCGGTAGAGCCGAGATACAGCTACGGTGGCGCCACGATACGGCCGCTAGCGCTTTTTTTTGCTTTGAACGTGTGGTAAATCTGGCGGGAAGAGGGGGTACTACCATTTGATCATGAGGAGGAGGTGTGAAATACAATATATAGTTGTAAATCAAATTAAGATGCGTATCCTCCGCGTCCCTCCGCGGCCCACTACGTCCTTCTGCGTCCCTCCGCGGCCCACTACGTCCTTCTGCGTCCCTCCGCAAAATAGTCCCTCTGTGACTCCAATAAAACTTGATTGACTTGAAAAGTAGGACAACAGTAGCATTGTATTTTATTCTTTTCACCTCCTATATTTTTTATTCGCCATTTGGCACCAGACTGGCGCAATTCAACCAGGGCTAACTGCTGTAAGAACCAAGGTGACAGCTGCAGGGATTCTTCTGTGCTTTCTTTTGTGAGAGGAGATGAAATAAATCCTTTTTTGACCTTCCGGGCGCCAAATTCGGTTTCTCATACTCGTCTAGCAGGCACGGAATAGTACATTCTGCGCATGCTCGAATTCCTGCGTGTTGCTTTCGACAAATAGTATTACCAGTAATGAAACACGGGTTTAGAAGCGCTATAATTGAAGACACTATTAAAACATAATATTCGTTCTCAGAATAATAAATTTTCAAAATTTGTATTAGAAATTGGAGACGGTAATATAAATCCTTTTATAATAGTTAATAATTGTAAAACTAAAGATGTTTGCTTTAAAATTTATAAAAATATTAATGAAATAAATGATTATTTATCGTGTTATTTTAGCACCTCATAATGAAGATATTAAATTTATAAATGAACAAATTTTGTATTGAATGGCGATAAAAAAACTTATTATAGTACAGATTATGCTACTCAGAAATAATAGAAATATTAAACAATATTAATGAAGGTTTGTGACCTGATACATTAGATTTAAAAGTTAATACTATTGATATGTTAATTCAAAATTTAAGTGTAGATGAAGGTTTGTGTAGCAGCACTAGACTTAAAATAACCAAATTATTTAAATATAATATTGAAGCTGAAGTATTAACAGGAGAAAAAGTAGGTAATAGAGTTTTTCTTCCTAGAATTGCATTAAATACAGGAGAATCTTCTTCATTACCTTTTATTTTTGATAGAAAACAGTTTCCATTAACATTAGCATTTCGCATGACCATTAATAAATATCAGGGACGAAGTTTTAATTATGAAGGATTATACTTCAAAATACAATTGTTGAGGTTTGGATAATTAATAGTGTTGAGGTTTGTGGTAAATTAATAGTCCATTGTTTAATAGAGAGAGATAAATATAGAGACTTTATTTAGGTGGCAAGAAAGCCAGTCGGCACGTCCGACTTACATCGCAGTTGGAATAGCAAGAAGGTAAGAAACATTCCAACTGCGCTACACTGCTCTCGCGTCTCACGCAACTCTCATACAGATATACTGGAGTGGGGAGACACTCATGTGTGTGTTTCGTCCGCCGTCGCTCGGCAGATGCGCATACCATTGTACCTATCCTCGCGTACAGCGCGCCGCATGTTGAAACATTCACATATTCCAACACGCCTCCTTGAATTTTCAACATTATAATTAAATGTTCATTCTTTCATTCAGTCATACAGTAATTTTAAAGTATCATAGCGTTAATAGATTTCTTTTATTTCAAATCACTCCCAACGCTTTTCTATTTTTCAAAAACTTCGTCTTTTCTAAACTCTTTGTTAATATATCTGCTAGATTAAATTCTGAGTCTATTTTTACAATGTCAATTATTCCTTTTTCGTAGTTTTCATTAACGTAGTGATACTGCACTTCAATGTGCTTTGAGTTTTTTGTAAAGTTACCAAATTTTGCGATTGCAATTGTGCCTGAGTTATCTTCATACATTTTAATTGGTTTATCAAATTTTACGTTAAATGATTCGCATAATAAATTTTTAATGAACAAGATTTCTGTCACTGCTTCGGACATAGCAGTATATTCTGCAAAAGTAGAACATTTTGTTACTGTACTTTGTTTATGCGTTTTCCAAAAAATTAAGTTTCCATATAATCTAATTACAAAACCTGTTGTAGATTTTCTATCTACATTATCTCCTGCATAGTCAGAATCTACCATACAATCTAATACTTCGCTGTTAACGTATCAGTAACATTATCGTAGTACGTTAGGTTTAAATCTTTAGTCTTAAATAAGTATTTCAAAATTCTCAATGCATATTTAAAGTGTCTTTGGTCATAACAACTTTGGTAACGACTTAAATAATTAACGCTATATGTTATATCTGGCCTTGTGCCTGTACTGATATATAATAATTCGCCGATTAAATTTCTGTATTTTATTCTTTCATCTGTTTCATTTGCTTGTTCTAATTTTAGATTACTCTCCATTGGAGTATCGTATAATTTTGCATTTTCAAGGTTGTATTTTATAGCCAAAGATTCGATATATTTCGTTTGACTTAAAGTCATTTTACCTCTGTCTTCACTATATTCAATATCGATGCCAATATATTGGTTAATTTTGCCCAAATCTTTCATTATAAATCTTTCCATTAAACTTGCTTTTACTTTGTTTATTTTATTTTTGTCTTTGCAACAAATCAAGAGATCATCTACAAAGACTAGTATATATATTGAATCTTTGCTTGTATTATTTACATATAGACAGTAATCATAGTTGCTTCTTATAAAATTTAATTTCTTGATATATTTGCTGAAACAATCATACCATGCTCTAGGACTTTCTCTGAGACCATACAGAGCCTTTTGCAATTTGCAAACTTTATTCTCTCCAGTTTCGTAACCTTTTGGTTCATTAATGTATACTTCTGATTTTACATTGCCATTTAAAAATGCCGTTTCAACATCCATTTGTTCTATAAACAAATTATTTTTACAACTGTAAGACAATAAAATTTTCAACGTTTGCATTTTACCTACAGGTGAATAAACATTTTCAACATATTCTTTTTGTTGGAATCCTCTTACAACTAATCTCGCTTTATAAGTATCGTTATTTTTCTTTTTATAAACCCATTTAACGTCAATGACTTTTTTATCTTTTGGCCATTCAACAATTTGCCATGTGTGATTTTTCTTTAAACTGTTTATTTCGGAATCCATTGCTAGTTGCTATTGTTTATATTCGCTGGAGTTTATCGCCTCCTCGAATGTATTTGGTACATTTGCATCAATATAATTTACATAAATAAAATGAGTAACTGGATTTCCGTATCTATTTACTGGACTTTTTTTTCTTTGAGATTTTCGCGGTATTGTTAGTCTATCTCTGTTTTTGTTGTCTTCGCTATCAGATTCGTTATCGTTTACGTTATTCGCATCGATTAATTCAATTTGCTCTCCTCTACTTTCCCCGAAGGTCGTAGTAGAGTGAGAAGGATATTCAGAACCGCTGTTGTTCGTTTCATTTAATTCTACGTTAATTTCAGAATCACTATTTTCGCTTTCTAAACAGATTAACTTTATGCTTTCTTCTATTACATCAACATGCCTTGCAGTAATTACTTTATTATTAACTAAGACTTTATAACCGTTTTCAACGTATCCTACTAATACACCTAGTTGTGCCTTATTATCCCACTTACTTTTCCTTAGAGCTTCCGGAACTCTTACGAAGACTCTACTTCCGTAAATTTTTAAATTTTTAGCATTTGGCTTTATCCCAAAAAATATTTCATAAGGAGTTTTATTCTCTGACGTATTTGCAATTGTTCGATTTTTTAAGTAAGCTACCGTTTTCATTATTTCCGGCCAATATCTTCTATGAATTTTTGCTTCCCTCATTAAGCATCTACCTATATCCATTGCTGATCTATTATATCTCTCCGCTACTCCATTTAATTCGTGGACGTAGGGTGGACATGTCAATAATTCTATTCCTTTTGATTTTATAAAATCGAGAATTTCGCGATTTAGATATTCTCTACCGTTATCACATTGCACCCTTTTAATTCTCTTATTAAATTTATTTTCTACTAAATTTACGAATTCAATAAAACAACTTGCAGTTTCTGACTTATTCTTAATGCAAAAGATTCTGGTACATTTGCTATAATCATCAATAAATGTAAGAAAATATTTTTCTCCACCATAGCCAGTAGTACTATGTGGACCATTTAAATCAGTGTGTATTAATTCTAGGATTTCTTTCGTTTTTGTTCGATTATTTTCAAACGGTATATTTGCCATTTTACTTTGTATGCAATTTGCACATTTCATATCTATTTTTTCCAGTTTATCTGGTAAACCTTCAACTAATTTATTATTTACTATTTTATTCAAATAATTAAAATTTACATGGCCAAGTGCTCTATGCCATTTTTCTTTATCTGATAATCTTACTGAATTTACATATTTATCTTTATTTTTATTCGTTAATGCATAACTTTTCAAAGAATACAGATTATCAATTTTATTGGCAATAGCTACTAATTCTCCCGATTTATTGTAAATTTTAGCATTACTGTCTCATGCAGTTATTGTAGCATTTTTAGTTATTCTGGAAAAGCTTAACAAATTTTGCTCAATTCCTTCTACATAATATACATTACTCAAATCAATTTGTTTTTCATTATAATAATTTTTAACTTTGATTTTTATATTACCGACATTCGTCGCTTTTAACATTTTACCGTCTGGTAATTTTACATTTACCGGATCTTTTAAAACTATATACTTCTCAAAATATTTATCGCTTTTAATAATATGGTCTGTGGAACCACTGTCCAATAACCAATTTATTTCGTTACCTTCGCATCCTCTATTTACGCTATAACCTGTTATGTCCTTTACTTCTGGGCCGCATACTTGTGTTGACCACGTCTCGGATGATGAACTCTGCTGCTCGTCCGTTGACTTGTTTTGATTTGAACTGCGTCCGCGTCCTCTGCCTCGATTGTAGCATCGTTGGTTTCCACGTTGTCCTCTCGATGATTGGGCACCTCTGCCTCTGCCGCCTTGTTGGCCTTTCCAACAATCCTTTTGATAATGTCCGACTTTGCCGCAAGTAAAGCACTGTCCGTTTGTCTTTGTTGAGAACGTGCTTGCATTACTCTTCTTTTCTGAATTAATTTTAACTAAATTCTTTTCTTTGACTTTTGATTTTACGTAATCTACTGTCCTTTCTCTTTCTGGAATGACGTCGATAAAGTCACCAATATAGCTATAACTTGCTGGTAATGCTTTGATTAAGTATCGCATTTTCTCAGTTTCATCTATCTTTCCTCCGGCTGCTTTAAATTCGTTCACCGCTTTCTCAAATTCTACGAAGAATTCTTCAACATTTTCATAATTCTTTAATTTAATATCTTCAATTTTTCCTCGGCATATTATTTGTAATGACGTGGATTTCGTCACATATAATTTATCCAAATTTGCAATCATTTCATAAGCTGATTTGCACTCACAAACATATTCTAATTGCTTATCTGAAATAGTGCTAATTAATATATTTCTTGCTTTTAAATCTTTTTTCTTCCATTCATATGCTTTATCTGTCTCAGCCCGTTCTCTTTCGGCTTGCTCTTTGCACTCTTTATATTCTAATAGAGCCATTAAGCGAAATTTCCAACTTGTATAATTTGCACCATCAAAAATGGGAATTACTATATCTTCAATTTTTGCTTGCTTAGCCATCTCGACCTTTTTTAATTTAATATCTTCGTACACTTTTATTACTTTATTTAGCGTGATTACTTTCTGCACTATTTTCACAAAACGTTTTTCAGCATTCTTTTCCTCAATTATTTCTCCGCTTTCATCTTCAACGTCATATAGTATTACTTCTTCTTTGGTTTTTACTTTTCCTTTAGTGTCCATTTACCACATGTATAACCTCAAATTTTCCACGTGCTCTATTCTTGCACCGTGCAGCGTGCTTCACACAAGAAATCTAATCTGCTCGCATCGGCTTGAATTTTCATAAATTTTTCAAAAATCTTTCTTCTATCACTTATAGACATATTCTATTATTTATTCACACTTGTATTTTACTTACTTTTGCACTTTTCCTTCAATATTTTTCACAGTTAAACTTTTCGCGAGCCACGTGCTTTCCTCTATCTTCGGCAAGGCTGCCCCAATACTGGCCGAGGCTTGTATTGAGTCAGAGGCTTTTTTCTTTTACTTACAAACCACTGACCTGCTACCATGTTGAGGTTTGGATAATTAATAGTGTTGAGGTTTGTGGTAAATTAATAGTCCATTGTTTAATAGAGAGAGATAAATATAGAGACTTTATTTAGGTGGCAAGAAAGCCAGTCGGCACGTCCGACTTACATCGCAGTTGGAATAGCAAGAAGGTAAAAAACATTCCAACTGCGCTACACTGCTCTCGCGTCTCACGCAACTCTCATACAGACATACTGGAGTGGGGAGACACTCATGTGTGTGTTTCGTCCGCCGTCGCTCGGCAGACGCGCATACCATTGTACCTATCCTCGCGTACAGCGCGCCGCATGTTGAAACATTCACATATTCCAACAACAATTATATATCTTCCTATGTTATATATTTGTGAGAGGCTTTCATGCGACTCAACTCCTCCTCTCCCTCCCATCCTCCTCACAGCCACTCCTCAGCCCCCCCTCAAAATAATGTTAGAATATAATTAGAAATAGATGTTACTAGTATTACTTTTGCTCCTCAAAACTCCTCCACCCCGCTCCTCGCCCCTTCTCCTCCTCCTCAAAGCCCCTCCTCCTTCCCCTCCTCATAATATTATTCATATTGAGACAGAGTAATCGTGGCAAAGGCTTGCCGAGATTCGCACAACGGTGCTTTAGAATACTTTGATCTTGATATAAAAGAGACATTCAAATTTATTGAGAGAAGTCCATGAGGTGAGACAGAGACAAAACGTCCGAGCCAGAGAGACAGTAATAGGAAGATCAAGATAAAGGGACATAAATGAAAAGATAGAAAGATAGATGAGGTACAAGAGGCAGATGGAGAAACCGTGACAGTCAGAGAGGAAGTCACAGAGATAGAGCCAGAGACAGACGAAGAAATAGAGACAGAGGCACAGACACTAAAATGAAGAAAGGGCGATATAATCAATGTAAGGCAGAGGGATAGGAACAGACAACAGAGTAATAGTGAGAGCGACACACATATAGAGATAGGAATAGCCAGATAGAGGCAGAAACAGATACAGAGACGGAGACAGAGAGGAAGAAATAAGGAGTCAGAAACAGCGACTTAAAGAAAGAGTCAGAGACGCACAAATAAAGTGACGTACACGAAAAGGTAGACGCTGAGAGTAGATGCATAAAGAGATAGAGACAAAGGAACAGAGTATAGAGCTTGGTATTAACATTGCGATGACAGAAGAAGTCGGTTTTTAATGAAAATGTTTTTAAGTATGAGTCAAATTTGTGAGTGGGCAGGTACAAATCCTGCAGAAAGAAAGTTTATCGAAGAAGGGCGGATTTTTAAGGCTGGACACGTTATCAAATGCGGTAAAAATGTGGCTAAAAATGGGCAGGTGTCGTTTACAGTATTCTGTTTACAAACCACCAACATTAAGCTTACTCCGTACATAATTAAAGGTAAAGTAATTTCGAAAAGGATAAAGTCGTGTACCTGTTCGTGCAAAGCAGGATCAGGAAGAAAACCGCTGCCAATTCATTGGCACGTGGCTTCCTCAAACTTAATTTGCTTATTCCTTTAATTAAGTTTTAATAAAAAAATTTATAATTTTTGCAAAAATTTATGGCATAATTCTAATTAAATTCATTTATGAAGATTAAAAAGTATTAATTTTTAAATTATGTACAAAATATGAATAAAATAATAGGTATGATTTTTTTTTAAATTACGTGTGAAAAATAAATAAAATAATTGATTGTAATATTATCGTCAAAACCTTTTAAAATTCCTAAATAATCTTTACTTCAAATTATATTTTCTTTGTGAAATTTCACACATATTTTTTTTTTTTTTAAATTGACCGTTTATTTTTGGAGTTATAAGCTTAAAAAGAACACGTTTTTGTTAATAACAAAAGAACCGCAATAGCTAATATAATTTTTTTTCTTGGAAAATATAGGTATTTCAATGTTCTTCCGAATGCTATCCATTCAATTGAAATATCTCGATCTTATCATTAAAAAAAAGCAAAAATCAATTTTGAGAAAATCGAAAATTCGAAATGAAACAAAAACGCATCGGCGAATCAAAAAACTAATTTTTGACCCGCCATCACACAAGAAAAACAAAAAAAAATGAGACCTGTCGATCGAGTAGAAGCTAATATCCAGGCAAATACACACACACACACACACACATGCACGCACACGCACACGCACACGCACACGCACGCACACGCACACGCACACGCACACGCACGCACACGCACGCACACGCACACGTACGCACACGCACACGCACACACACACACACAAACGCACACACGCACACACGCACACACGCACACGCGCACACACACATACACACGCGCATGTACACACGCACGCACACAGACACACACACACAGTCGAACTCTATCTATATGTGATCTTCCAGTGATTCGCATTTCAAATACCGTCTTGTATTTTATCGTAGCATGTACAAGGCCTAAAGGTCGAACGAGAGCAAAAAACTGGAAGATAGAGTAGCTGAAGGTCTAGTAGCTCGGCCTCGCTGTCAAATTGTCGAACGACTGCAGAATATCTCTGAATATTTTATGTACGCATCGATATACATTCTCTCATCTTTCCACAACGGTGCAGATATATAAAATTGACCACGTTTCAATTTCGAATCGATACACACACGTACACACACAACTTACATATTTACACTCACAGATAGATAGTACGAGTGATGCATGGTAAAATTCGGAGTTCAAGCAATTGCACGCTTGCCTTGTTTTTGACGGCTCAACGTATACACACATATGTGCATATAAGTGTGTGTCTGTATGTGTGCGTGTGCGTGCCTGTGCGTGTGTGTGTGATTTATGCATTTATAACAATATTCGCACGTACTTGGTTCTGAATTCTTGAATGAGAATGAATATTCACGTTGATTTGCGGGACTTTCTATAAAGCTCGTATGCGCAACTGCAGCTTACGAGAGTTGGTTTCCACTGCTGCAGTTGTGCATCGCATTATATGCCTTGCTCCACTGGTGCTTGACTCGGGTGTTTCGAGCGTTATTTCGTGAACCGGATGAAATTATCGCATCTGGGAATGTTGAGAAGGGTGTGTCAATGAGTGATGTAATAAAAATGTAGAGTTTCATATTTTTAAAAAATTCTTGCATGAAAGACTTAATCATGTAATTTTTTATAAAGATGATTTAATACGTGACATTTTATTTACGAAATAATCATTAATATATTTGTAACCTTTGTCTATAAAACAAAAGTTGATGTAACATACAACTTTTCTTTCTGTAATTAAATTTATTGGAGTCTGTTCTTATATATTACTATAAAATGTCACTAATGCATTACGTCAAAAGTAAAATTATAACTGTGAGATTAAAGCTCGCAACCACGATCATCTGGGCTGACGCTTTGTTCGACAATAAAACATCAGATAAATGTACTTTTATATATCTTCCTATATTATATAGTTGTAAGCTTTACATTTTAGCCCCTCAAACCCCTTCTCGACCCTTTCTAACCCCTCTGCGCAACCATTCCTTTCCGATCTGATAGCTCCTTGGGATAGCACTTTCGCAGAGCTTGTCTTCAATAATGTTTTATGCTTCCTCAAAGAACCAGCTTTCTAACGGTGAAAAAAATTTTTGAGACAAAAAATGTTTAAAAATATGTTTTAAGACTTTTAACACAAAAATCCGTCGTTTTTGAGCAAGAAATTTTTCGCGTGCGCGCGCGTGTATATATGTGTCTGCAGGTGATAACTTTTGAACCATTTGATCGATTTCATCGGATAAAGCTTATTCTCTTCGTATCGCAGGATATTTTGAAGTACCTAACCTATTTTTCGATTTTACTGATTTTTTTTTGTTTTATAACCAAAAAACGATTTTGAATTTTTCGTTTTTTTTTATTTTTTATTATTTTACAGGCAGTATTATTTAACATAATAAATTTTTATTAAAGGGTCTTTAAATTACCTATATTTTCTTTTTTTAATATTTGAATTATCTTTAGTCTGTCAGTTGTTATTATTGAAAATATGGTTTGCACTTCTTTAATTAATTTCTAAAAAATTTATTTACCGACTCAAAATTTTAAGCACTTATTAAACTTATCGAGTACGAAATCGTGTTTAAATTTCAAGAGATTACCTTTATTTGTTTTTACGAGAAAAAAATTATTTTAGAAAAAAGTGCGTTTTCGTTCTCATACACGGAAAGAAAAATCTTACTTCTGTAGCATGGACTATTGCATACTACCATAGTTAGTGTTATGCTTTCCACTACTGCAGTATGTATATGTGAAATTCAAAAGTGTATAGTGTTCAATAGTACGAGAGTATGGCGCTCCTACAAATACTGTATACACGCGATGATCTTGAAGTAGCGCTCTATACAATCACAGTATGTCACTCTTATCTCGTACAGTTGTAAGGCTGCCATACCTTTACGGTATGGGTAGCTTACAACAGAGCATGTATATCACGCGTTGCAACTTTGGGCGCATCTAATACGCAGTGCAGGTGTTCGGGGTAGCAGATGACAAGGTCTAGGTGATGCGCTCCGTAGTTTTTTGCGTTTAGATATCAGGGCACATCTAGTACTTGGTCCAGGTATTCGGGGCGGCCGATGACGGAGTCTAGGTGGTGCGCTCCGTAGTTTTTTCCGTCTAGGTGTTGAAATGCATTCCATGCGTGATCTAAGTGGTCGGGGTAGCCGATGACGGTGTCTAGGTCATGCGCTCCGTAGTTTTCATCGTCCACCACGTTTTCGATGCGTTAACAGCTAGAGGCCAAAAACTATGGAGCGCACCATCTAAACATCGTCATCGGCTACCCCGAAGACCTGAACGACATATTAGATACGCTCTGATATTTAAACGCCAAAAACTACGGAGCGCACCACCTAGACTTCGTCATCGGCTACCCCTAACACTTACACTATGTATTAGATGCGTCATTATCTCTTAACGCAAAAAAACTACGGAGCGCACCACCTAGACCCATCATCGGCCACCCCAAAAAGCTAGACCACGCATTCCATGCTTTTAATTATCGATAACTAATACTTCCTTATAATTGTTGTGATTTCCGTACTAGCAGGTAGCAACCGATACCGCTGTAGTATTGCTCCCATACAATTGAAGGTGGGAGCAATGTATACTAAAATTGTGTGACGCTGTTACTACCGTGGTAAGCTTCTCATCCAACGATCGTATAATTGTGTAACTGTTGTAGTATGAAAAGCAACATACTTAAAAAGCAAGCGACCCATAACCTTACTACGATTGCTAAAACCGTCTTACTTATAAATAGTAAGGGAATTCCTATACTCCATGAGTAAGCCGTTTAAACTGTAGTAGTAAGATTTTTCTTTCCATGTACGATAACAGGAGTAAAAATCAATTAATTGTCCTGAAATTTGGTACAGAGATAGCTTTGTTATATTTTCGAACGAGTTTGTTTTTCAAAGAAAACTAATCGTCACGCCCAAAGATTTTTCAGGTTAAAAATTTGTTATTCATATTTTCTAATCTCATTTTCTAAGAGAACACTTTATTTATCAACTCAAAATTTTAACCACTCATTACACTTATCCAGTAAAACATTGTGTTAAAATTTCAAGAGATTATCTTCATTAGTTTGAGAGAAAAAACGCTGCCAATTCATTGGCAATTAAGTTCCTCAAACTGAAGTTATTGTTCTAGTACATTGATTGCTTACATCAATACAGTATATGGATAAATAATTGTTATTCATCAACTTGCATGTGTTTAACATATTTCATTATTCCAAACTGATTTCACAAAATTGACTTCAATTTTTTATTTTGCAGAAATAAAATAAAAACCCGCTTAATCCCCCCCCTCCGCCCCCTCAGTACCTTAGTAACTTACAAAGTTATATTCTTCTCCACGCCACCCGACAGGTAGATAGCTAGGCGCGTTTTTATTTAGAGGTATCCCCTGTTACAATAACTTGAAATTTATGCAATTGCTATTATAAGAAACACTTGAAGATCAGATTAAATTATAATCCTAACCTGTAATCCAAAACGGAAAGAACTTAAAGAAATTTTGAAAAACTTTCCTCCAACAACTTTTCCAAACGATATACCAAATGTAACAGTAAAATTATTTCATACAAAACTAATGCTAAAATTAGATGATAAAAGAAAAAAAAATACATAATACATTTATATCATAGCATTTTAAAAAAAGGGCTTTTCCATGCGCAAATACTCACGACATTTAAGCTACGAAACAAATTATTATCTTCAGAGGCAATAAACAAATATATATCTGCTGAAATACCTTTTAAAAATGAAGATGACGACTTACAAAAATCAGAAATTAAACACATGCTTCATGGACCACACATAAATAGTAGTTCTCCTTGTCACATAAAAGATAAAGCAATACGTAAAAAAAAATTCCAAAGCTCTTCATAGATTATACGAAATTTAAAAAAATTTCTTACCCGTAGAATATAAAAAAAAAGCTTTCAGAAAATTTGACATATAAAAATAAAAATAGTTGTCGACTCATTCCAGTAGATAATTCTATGGTTGTACCTTACCATAGCAGTTTTCTATGAAAAAAGTGAAAATGTCGTATATTAATGTAGAATATTATGTTACTATTTAAAACATGAAATATATTTTTGATTATATACATAAGGTGGAGATAGAGTATTTTGTAAATTAAAAAAAGTAAATGATACAAATTATAAAGATGTCTATGATGAAATTACTCAATTTGAGGCTGGTAGATACCTGAGTCCAATAGGAGCAGCTTGGCATACTGTCCAGATGTTCATACTGAAAATCAACAAAAGACTGTTTTTGAAGAAAATAAAAAAACAAGAGCATTAAAAAAATTGGAAAACAACATTAACATCATATTTTGTCTTGAATGAAATTGATGATTTTGCGAAAACAATAAAATATATTAATATATCTAGATATTATAATTTTGATTTAGAAAATAAATGTTAGGTAAAAGAAAACGAATGAGATACCATTATGCTATAGGTCGCTTAAGGTGGTTCTTTCATGAATCCCTAGTCAAAGCAGTGCTAAATGAAGAGGGTACCTAAAATTAAAGAAACCATAGTTGAAATGTAATTTATTTTTTTTAAATGATAAAAGTAGTCAATGTATTGTAAATAAAGTGTATTTTACATGACTAACAAGGAGAGGGTTTCAGCTGCGGGAAACGGATTTTAGCGGGGCATTGGAGAGTCGATTTCTGGTACCTAAAAATGAAGCCCAGTGCTCACATTTCCGTCAAATGGGCTCCTTTTCTTGAAATATAGGCAATTTAATCTCAAATATCGTCCATTCCGTTAAAAAATGATGTCTCTTCTGTTGACTGCCACATTGCAAATATTGAAGATACGAAAACGAGGAAGAAAAATTATAAAAGTTTAAGTTTAAAGAAAAAGTATAAAAATTATAAAAGTTATAGACAGTAACAGCTAAAATTTAAGCCCTGCTTCATTAAAAAATATTGATTTTTCAGGAAGTTACAAGCAATCAAAGATAGGGTACGAAAATGGTTAAAAATACGATCCATTTAATCGATTGAAATGAAGACAAATTTTTAACCATTTTCGTACCCTATCTTTGATTGCTTGTAACTTCCTGAAAAATCAATATTTTTCAATAAATCAGAGCTTAAATTTTAGCTTTTACTGTCTACTTTTATAACTTTTCTTCCTCGTTTTCGTATCTTAAATATTTGCAATGTGACAGTCAATAAAAGAGACATCATTTTTTTACGAAATAGACGATATTTGAGATTAAATTGCCCATACCTCAAGAAAAAGGGCCCATTTGACGGAAATGTGAACACTAGGCTTAATTTGTAGGTGCCAGAAGTCGACTCTCCAATGCCCGCTAAAATCCGTTTCCCGCAGCTGAAACCCTCTCCTTGTAAGATAGCTTTTCTAACAAAATGTCGATATTTTAGAAACAGCACAAACAATTATTGATAAAACATCTTAATCTTTTTTGTTTCTTGCCTGATTTTAATTTTTAAGGTCTCATTTTCTTCCTTAAGTAATGTACCAAACATTTATTGAAAAACTACTATTTTCACATGGGTAATTAGCCAGGCAAATGAAGGTATTACTGCGGTGCAGGTATTATTGCGATATTTTAATTTCTATAAAAAATGAATAAACTTAACTACCAATTTGATCCAAAAAATTCATAATGTACATTTAAAATTTTATTTCTATTATTATAAGCATATAATTAAGAATATTTGCTTATTTGCTTATTTGTATGAATTTGAATTTCGTGACTTCAATTTGTTGCGGAAAAATGTGGAAAATCTTCGCATATATACTTGAAACAAAAATGTCCATTTCTTGACCCAATTAAAACAAAAAAAAAAATACTATAAATAATTTTTATACGTAAAATTACATTCATTTTACAAAAACTATTTCACCAGTCATTTTTTAATGATTGAGCATTACCTGCATTATTTTATGCGAATGTTGGAATTACTGCGATAGACTAGAAGAAATATCTAACCTTCAAACCGTTCATGCACGTTTTCTCGAACCGAGGTTTGTATTAAATGATTATATGAATAAATCTAATTAATTGTATGTATATTTTTATTATTTAGCCAACAGCTGCTTTCTGTTTGAAATTTCTTTATTCATTACGGCCCGCAATAATACCTTCGCAGTAATACCTTTGGTCGCAGTAATAGCTGCGCAGTAATAACTTCAATTCTCAATAAATACCAGCAATCATCACACCCGTTGATTTTTTTATATTAAATTTATATACACATTTTTTCAAGATTCGCAAATGTTTTTATTAGATCTTTAATACATTTGAAAAAATTTGAAAAAAAAAAGATTTTGGTTTAATAGTATTAAAGTTATTTTATTTTTCAGTTAAAGTACACCTATCTCGAAATATCGCAGTAATACCTTCACTTACCCTATATGCCTGATTCTCAGCAAAAGTGCGAAAATTCTATCCTGTAGTCTCCGTGGATATTTTATTAGATTTTATCCTTTCTTAAAAAAGTGATGAGCGGCCATGTTGAAGCATCTAAAGGTTTGATTTTGATTGGTCGATAAGAAGAAGGCGCGAGAAATTTACTATTTGGAATTTGATGTTTGAATTTTTTGATGGAATTTTTACATTTAGAGTAGTATAAAAATGACTAAGTTCTGACTTTGAAAAAATACTTAAATAAGTTAAAAGTAAAACGTAATGAAGATAGCATACATAACCTCAAAAACAGAAAAGTACGCGCGAAGGGCGTTTGAATATCACTTGTAATATAAAATCTTCAATTTTTTCAAAAAATTCATTCTTTTACAAGAACGAACTGTAAATTACTGGAATATCATATAGTAAAATTAAAAATTACGAAATGTCCATTATTATTCAATGAAAGAGATACAACCACAGAGTCTACATGTAAAAATGTGCACTTTTGTTGAGAATCAATCATATATACTATTATCTAGATGTAAAACTATACACGAAGTTTGTAAGTATTTACTTTAAAAAGGTAAACAGAAGATTTTAAAAGGGAGACTTGAAGAGATACTATGCTAACAGAAATACTTTTTATGAGAAACGTAAAACTTTTTTATAGGGATTTGAAAAATACTTCTTCGATAGTATCCGTAAAGTTCGACTTTACGGACTGTTTTCGGGCCGTAAAGTGCTATTTTACGGACATGTTTACGTCAAGTTTAAGTAGTACTTTACTGCTCGAAAACAGTCCGTTAAGTAGAACTTTACGGATATTATATCAAAAAAAATTGTTCACATCTCGTCCGTAAAACTGTTCGGCCTTGCGTGTAAAGTAGCGATTCTCGGACGCTACTATCTATGCGCGGCCATAAAGTTCTACTTTACGGCCTAGGTACAAAAAGTACTAATATTCACCAAAGTTGGACATTTGAAAAAGTATTGTTTCCAATAGAATTCACAAGTTTCCAAGAGTTTTAGGGGGAACGTCTAAATTAAAGCCACAAAAACATAAAGGTAATAAGAATTTATAAGTTTTTAAGAGTTTAACTATAGTCAACAAATTTTTTTTTTAACTTTGTGGCGCAAAATTAGACTTTTGATGCCCTTTAAGCTGGCGCAAAGTGGTCAATTCTCGCCCTAGAGTGCAAAGTGGTTTTCTTTCCACCCTAGAGCGGGCTTAAGGCATTAGGGAAGAAAATGTTGTGGTTTCATCATCACGGATATCACGCAGCCACTACGACAACGTGCGTATTAAGTTTGCATTGTTCGACTGCAATAAAATAATTTTTTTACAATTAATTTCAGGTATTTGAAATTCAATATAACCTTCAAGAAAAATCAATTTTTTATATAGTTGTACTACAACGTTGCAAACTTCAAATCCATGCGACAACACTGTTATTTGGTTCTCAAAAGTCCTTTTTTCAAATAGTCGCTTGCTCCATATAGGGAGATAAAGAAGCATAAGCAGCAGCGGGTGAATTAGATATCACATAAGAATAGTACAGCGCAATAAGAAGGAGAAAACAAGGCAGTGAAGAAAATGAATGGCAGTGCGAAATCAAGTCAACTGAGGTGACTGTCCGAGAGGAAGAGAGGGAGGGAGAGAGGGAGGGAGGGAGGGAGAGAGAGAGGAAGAAAGGGGGGAAGGGAGGAGGAAGAGACGAAGAGAGGGAGAGAGGGGAAGAGGGGGAGAGGGAGAGAGAGGGAGAGAGAGCGAGAGAGAGCGAAAATCTGGAGAAAACGAATTCGATAAAGATAAAAAATGTAATAAATAGCAAAAGATACCGACAAGGCCATACAAGAGAGATAAATAAAGAGTAGTAACATGAAACAGACAGACAGAGCGACAGTGTATGAAAATAAGGGAAAGAGTCAGAAAAGGGGGTTAAGAATTAGTGACAGAATGGCAGCCGCAACAGCCGTCACCGCAAAGGGAAAAGGAAGCGGAAATTAAATTGAAATCACGTACGAATGCATGCCAACGAAAATTACGTGAGTTACGTACGTGTGCGAGATTCACATTAAATAAATTTGAGATTATTTTACTAAAGAAAAATAATTCGTAAAGTCAGTGATTATGTTATTTGTTTATATTTCTGCGTTATCTAAAAGTGTGGCATTTAAATTTTATATACCAGCAAGTATGGACAATTATAATTTATTTGAATAAATCAATTGTAAAGCACTAAGTTATTTTTTAATGTGTTGTGCGAAATTCGTATTAAATAAATTTGAGATTGTTTTACTAAAGAAAAGTAATTAGTAAAGTCATTATTTAATTTGTTATAAAATTATTCATGAACAACGTAGATAAATTTCAACTAATTTATCTTTGATAAATAAAAAGATTAAAATGCCTATTCTGCTGGGACAGCCGCTTTGTTGTTGCGTGAAAATCGCAGGGTAGGAAATTAATTTTTGAAATAATCTTGGATAGCTATCTAATCCCTATCCGATACACTACGAGAAATTTTCGCGTGTTATAAGCCGTATCATGCGAGTCAACTACTTTCGTTGTCGCGTGACGTAAACAAGGTGAGTTATCGCCGTGTCCAGTGCACGTGCCCTCAGAGGTGTATCGAAATCAATTTTTCGGCTAAAACCAATACAATCTATTTGGTTTTCGAATTCTATAATAGATTAAGGCAACGAGATAGATTTTGGTTTATGGCAAATTTTCTCTAATATTCTAAAATGCAATTACCGCGCACTACGAAATTGCCTAAGCGACTAAATAAATCCCCAACGTTCTGAAAAATGTTGTTTTTGGAGGGATGCAATTTTGTAACGGATATTTATTTCGGCTAGCTAGAGTTAGTGGGAAAAAATCGCGTTAACAAAATATGCGAGAGAGAGCGCGCGGACCAACAGTACCGTTTCGGCAAGTCGACGAGCATGTGCGCGACATACCTACTGCTTTTCCTGGTGTTGACCGAGTGAACCGGCCAAACGAAATCAAGTGCGGAAGTGACAATGGTCTTTGTGCAACTACGTATCTATGTGTCGAAATTGCAGGCGTCGAGAAGTGAGAGGAAGTCAGGGAGAAGACACGCCGAAGGTGTCGCCAGTCTCTCGTCGAGTCCGAACTGGTTGTGGAACCCTTCCTTCCATCGTGGATTAAGCTGCGTAATGGCTGTCCAGCCAGGTAGGGTTTATCGTGATTATAATATATCGGTGAAAATCATTTAACGTGCATATTCTTGTAATATCTGAATATTTAATTCAATTTCAGAGATAAAATTACAACAAACTTCATATTAATACATTATATGTGCTTTTATTTAATACAATTATCAAACTTGATAAAAGTTGATTTTATTGTTATGTTTAACTTGATTAAAGTATGAAATGTAACGTCCCCTGACTGTAACACGGCCATAATTACGTATTACCACGTGATACTGCAGGCGCAGTTCTTAATTTTGAAAACCGTACTAATAAGAAGAGGGTTTCAGCTGTGGGAAACGGATTTTAGCGGGGCATTGGAAAGTCGATTTCTGGTACCTAAAAATGAAGCCCAGTGCTCACATTTCCGTCAAATGGGCCCTTTTTCTTGAGATATGGGCAATTTAATCTCAAATATCGTCCATTTCGTTAAAAAATGATGTCTCTTCTGTTGACTGTCACATTGCAAATATTTAAGATACGAAAACGAGGAAGAAAAATTATAAAAGTAGAAAGTAACGGCTAAAATTTAAGCCCTGCTTCATTAAAAAATATTGATTTTTCAGGAAGTTACAAGCAATCAAATATAGGGTACGAAAATGGTTAAAAATACGATCTATTTAATCGGTTGAAATGAAGACAAATTTTTAACCATTTTCGTACCCTATCTTTGATTGCTTGTAACTTCCTGAAAATTCAATATTTTTTAATAAATCAGGGCTTAAATTTTAGCTTTTACTGTCTACTTTTATAATTTTTCTTCCTCGTTTTCGTATCTTAAATATTTGCAATGTGACAGTCAATAAAAAGGGGGGGGGGGTCCAAAGTTTAGACGGTCCACTTTAGAATTGAAGTCAACTCTAGACGTTCTCCATTCCGACATAAGCTACTGCAGATTGTGCAAAATTTCGAAATTCTAAATTACGAAAACCATATTTTTGAATGTAACAATTCACCTACTGTCCAAAACATCGAATTTCATCAATACTATTTTAAAATGAATATAACTTGTTTCTAATGATTTATTTGGAAATATCTTTATTGTATCCCTATTAAAATTCTATAAATGAAATTTGATGTTTTGAACTGTAGGTGAATTGTTACATTCGAAAATATGATTTTCGTAATTTAGAATTTTGAAATTTTGCACAATCTGCAGTAGCTTATGAGCTTATGTCGGAATGGAGAACGTCTAGAGTTGACTTCAATTCTAAAGTGGATCGTCTAAACTTTGGACCCCCTCCCCCATAAAAGAGACATCATTTTTGACGAAATAGACGATATTTGAGATTAAATTGCCCATATCTCAAGAAAAAGGGCCCATTTGACGGAAATGTGAGCACTAGGCTTCATTTTTAGGTACCAGAAATCGACTCTCCAATGCCCGCTAAAATCCGTTTCCCGCAGCTGAAACCCTCTCCTTGTAAGTCTTAATTTTTGACTTTGATATCGACAATTTGAATTACGTTCAAGGTCAGCACTTTTATTAATTTTTTTTAGTGTGCAGCACCTGCTGAACTTTGTAACAAATTTTTGTTTACATAACAGTTATGTTATGATTAATATCCTTAAAAAAGAAATTCGTGTATAGAAATCTTTTTTAACCAAGTGGAATTACAAACTTCAGACTTACTTTAAACGTAAAAACTTCAATTTCAATATTTCAAGGTGTCACATAAAAAATACAGGATCTTCTCTGTGTTAATAGAGCGAGTACCTTTTTACATGTATTATTATAACTCAAAGACAAATAAGATTTTTAAGACCAATGCATACAGAAATTTTCAGATAAAGTAGGCACATAAAAATAATACTAGTCAGATTGGGAAATTTTAATTTCTGTCATAATAAAGTAAAAGAAATCATACATGTAATATCCCCTGGCCTGTAATATCCTCGGGCATAAGTTCATTGATAGGAAACAATCGATGCCGACCAATAAATACTTTTATACCACTCTAACCTCAAAATCGCAACTTTGGTATGATTTTTCGGTGCTCGTGGTATAAAATACCGTTCGAAACGAGTACGGAAGTTAATTATTTACTTCATGTGACTTTTCGCACTCGCTTCGCTCGTCCGGAAAACGTCACATGAAGTAAATCATCTTCCGCACCAGTGTCGAAATGTACTATTCTGTCTTGACGAACACTACACATTGTTTGTTTACAACTGTACTCTCTTTCGATAGTCCCGCGGATGTAATATATTGCGTGCCTATATTGGAAGGCGCTTTAGGTCGTTTCAAAGCACAACTGTCGAGAGAGAGAAAGGGAGAGCACTATATTGTAAAATTCTAAGAATGAGCAGCTCAACGAAGTTTTGAATATTTTGTATTTTGCTTTTGCTTTACCCGTTCTAAACCAGTCGTAAGAGTAATATGAATTACGTAAGGTAAAATATCAAACCAAAGTAAAAAACAGCTGCCAATTCATTGGCCCGTGGCTTCCTCAAACTTAATTTGCTTATTCCTTTAATTATGTTTTAATAACAAAATTTATAATTTTTGCAACAATTTATGACACAATTATAATTAAATTCATTTATGAAGATTAAAAAGTATTAATTTTTAAATTATGTATAAAATTTGAATAAAATAATAGGTATGATTTTTTTTTTTATTATGTGTGAACAATCAATAAAATAATTTATTATAATATTATCTTCAAAACCTTTTAAAATTCCTAAATATCCTTTACTTCAAATTATATTTTCTTTGTGAAATTTCACACATAGGGTACTTATCTCTAGTAGTATGCCTGTCCGTAATTGTATGCTCTTTCTGAAATTTCCGATGTAAGAAAATGTTTCTAACCTTAAAAATAATAAATGGCTATTACAAAACAAAAGCAGGTACACAATACGCGCGCATAGCGCATAGTGCATGTCATTTCCATTTTCTAGTATATATAAATGCGTTCCCGAATAATTACGATTTTAAAAGAGGGCTAAAATAGTGTTAACCTCAAATATATCTGAAGTTCATAAATGAATTCTTTTACCCTAAGAACTCTTCTAATAAATAATATACAAACTCTACATCTCCACCAAATATCAAAGAAACTAAAACAATTTTCATGTAGTTAGTCGTGCGACAACAAAGAAAGTCATTTTCAATAATACTAAAATTTTAAATATCAAACATCTGAAAAAATAACCATATAATCTGAATGAAATTTTACACAGGTATTGCCTATATCGCATACAAAATAGTCTATAAATTTCAAGCTGATACATGAAGTCGTCATTGAGAAATTACGATTTTGAAAAAAACTGTAAAAAATGTTAACCTTAAATATCTCTAAAAATCATGAGACAATTCTTTTACCTAAGCACTTATACGATAATATATAAACTCTAGGGTAAGTGTGCCAGTTACTGTGCCCCTTAAGGCGATGTCAATAGTATTTAATCAATTACTATTTTTTTTTTCAATTTTTAATCATCTTAAGACCTTTATATGATAATTATATATTCTGCGAGCAGAATAAGCACCTTTTTAATATAATATTATGTAAGGAATATTAAATAATTAATAAAATAACAGCATAAGCCTTTCCATCAGTTACTGTATCATTAATTTAATTACTGTGTATCAGTTAGTGTACAGTGTTTTAATTACTGTGTGTCACTTAGTGTACAGTGTTTTAATTACTGTGCCTTAGATTCTGAACACTGTATTTAATCCTGTGTCTTTTTTTCTCACTCATCTGCATCTACATAAACTATATAAAATATATTTAAACATGAAATTTGTTTTTTTTTATTATATTTAGTAGACTCCCTGCTGGAAATCATCCATTTCTCTCCCATTGCTATGATTTACTACGTATAGAAGTACTTACTTATTATAGAAGAAAATAAAATAAAGATGGGAATAAAATATATTATTTTTAAATATATTAAAAACTGTGTTATTTGCTCTGTGGGTAAGCAACGAACGTCGAAGTTGACTTGCACAGGCGACGAAGCATGAGAAAGTAAGGTTAGCGTAGCCTACCGCGAGGGGGCACAGTAACTAAATACATTCATGAAAACTTGTCCAGTTACTGTGTACAGTAATAGAAACATGCCGAAAATTCGTTTTAGTTACTGGATTATATTAAATTAAACAATAACATTAATCAAAACTACTTTTTTATTGTTCTTTTGTCAACTAGATGGGTTTTATAAACATTAAGTGTATTTTTTTATTCTGAAAAATGTTATTTTTATAGTTTTTCAATCACTTTTGTATAGGCATATTCTTAAGCGTTTCGATAAGAAAATCATAGAAATCGCGATGAGAAATTTAATAAATAATTTGAAGTATACTATAAGAATAATTAAGTCATACTGTAGGTTTAACAATAAAAAGCATGAATTGAACTGTATATACAAATTTAGATATTTATGATTAAATATGATTATACTCTACTATAAATGAAAATGATTTAAGGTCACAGTAACTGGCACACTTACCCTACATCTCCACAAAATTTCAACATGATTAAGGTGATTCCCTAGAGATCAGAGTTGATTCAACTACTTGGAATTGCACACGTAGGTCAATAAAAACATAACGAATGTCATACCCAAATTTCAGAGCATTTTATCGATTGGCTTCCGAGTAATTGCTGTGTAAAGTTACATGGATTACATGGGAGATATATCTATATATATCGAAACTGTCGCGTTATGTAAGTATTTACAACAATATCTAAGCAACGAGATTCAATTTTATGTACACATGGAATATATAATAAGGAATATTTTCGCGCAAGAATGAAGTAGATTCATTCAGTTTTAAAAATATCGCTTTCGCAGACTTGATATGTTTCGAGGGTTATTTACGCTCAGCGCACCAGCGTACACTCTCTATCTCTCTCGCTCAAAGCTGTATGTCTCTCTCTTACCCAGGGAACCACCTTAAACCAATTTTTGTTTTCTCTAGTTATCATGCGACAAAGAAAATGACTTTGTAAAATACGAAAATTTTCAAAATCAACTATCTCAAAAAATAATCGTACGATCTAGATGAAAACTCGCACACATATTATCTATATCACATACAAAATGTTCTATAAATTTGGAGCTGATACATGGAACCGTTCTCGAGAATTTACGATTTGAAGAAAAGGTTAAAAAAATTTTAACCTCAAATACTTCTGAAATTTGTGGACTAATCATTTTGTCCAAAGAACTCGACCGAGAGCTATCCAAAATCTACCTGTAGAGGTTTTCGAAGGAATTTCGAAGCGATTAAGCCAATTTTACTCCCGTAATCGTTGGACATACAAAACACATTTTTTTGATATTTTAATTTTTTTCTTAAAAACTAGTCGATAAAATGGATTCAAATTTTTACAGATTATAGCTATTTATATTCTGCATTATCATGATTTTTTTCAAAAAACTGACCGTTTAGTTTAGAAGTTATAAGCTTTTTAAAAAAGAACACGTTATTATTAATAACAAAAAAACCGTGAGAGCTAGAGAAACTTTTTTTAGAAATTATAGGTATTTTAATGCTCTTTCGAATGCTATCCACTGGATTTAAATATCTCGATCTTATCATTAAAAAAAAGCAAAAATCAATTTTGAGAAAATAGAAAATTCGAAATAAGACAAAAACGCATCGGCGAATCAAAAAATGAATTTTTGACACGCCATCACACAAAAAAAAAAACAAAAAAAAATGAAATGTGTCTGGTTAAAATCGATCGAGTAGAAGCTAAAATCCGGGCGCGCGCACACGCTCGCACGCACGCACGCACGCACGCACACACGCACACATACAGACATTTTCTAAAATCATGTGATTCAAACTTCTATCACCTCTATTTCTTGTTTCTAGAGTGATTTAACGAAACTTAAAATTTTACTATTACAGAGCTTCCTCTAGGAGGAAGCAATAATAAAAAAGCATTAAATATTTTTATATTTATTTATTTTATTTATTTTTCGATTTATATATTATATACATTTAAAAATATGTAAATATTTCATGAAAATTGAAAAAAAATATTATCATCACAGAAAGTATGGTTCTACAAGGAATAAAGTATTGAGGTAAATAAGCTTAACGCTAGGTAGAAGTAGCAATAAAATACGCAAAACAAATGTAAAACATAAATCTTCCGCGGCGAAACGTGAAAAAAAGATTAAAGTTAAAGAGAGATGCACAGAAGGAAAGGAGAAAGAAGGTCATGGCAGATCCTAAAAAGTGGAAAGATATGCAGGAAAAAGAATGTGAAAACTATAAGAAAAAGAAAGAGAGTGGAAAAATTAAGAAAGTGTCTGATATGTGAAAAGAGAACTACGCATTTATCGAAAAAACAATCGGAACGAGTTGCATCTTTTCGAAAGAGACAAAGAGATGAAATTATGGCACTATACATGGAAAAGATTTTGGTTAGGCAACAGCACTAGTTGTGATAGTGGCGCGTTATTTATCGGTTGGTATAGTGACCGTCCTTCTTGAGAGCGCCACAATCTTGCAACTAGCAACTGTCTCGCATCGGGAGCGTGGCGCTCTCAAGAAGGACGGTCACTATACCAACCGATAAATAACGCGCCACTATCACGATTAGCGCTGCCACCTAACCAAAACCTTTTCCGCGTACCTATATTCAAACGAGTCAAGCTAAAGTAGGAAGATGAAAAATTAAGCGTGATAGAACAAAATGTTACAAAGAATTATTAAAAGAGAATGGAAAATTAAAAAGGCAGGTAAATAGTACGAGAATAGCAGATTACAGAAAGAAAAAAGTACAAACCAATTACATAACATTACTTTTTTATAAATAACATTACTTATAGAGTATACAATTTAGTTCGTGGAAAGAAAATCGATAAAAATATTGAAAAAAGTTGCTTATTGGAATCAAATCTATGATAGATAAAAATAAAGATAATCAAAGTAAGAGAGTGCTTTCTCGTATTATCCACGGTTCGATCGTAAAAAAATATCGATTAATGACAGAATGTAGAAAGTCTTTTGCACCTTTTCGAACTAAATCCGCTTACTCTGAGAACTTATTGGAAAATTTAGCTAAAGCAAGAAGTCATAGTAAATTTTGAATACAAAATAAAATTGTTCAATTCTTTGAGGAAAATACTCGTTTATGTGTCGGAATGAAAGACACTATAACACGCAATAAAATTAAAAAACAGAAGATGTATCTTAATGACAACCTTAAAAATGTATACAAACAGTGTAAAACACAAAATCCTAGTATCAAGATTAGTTACAGTAATTTTGTAAGAGTTCGACCATTTTGAATAGTAAAACCATCTGTGAGTGAACGAGACACTTGTTTATGTGTTAAACACGAAAATATGCGTCATGTTATCGAAGCCTTGCATTAAAAGAAAGTTATAGAACATAACACTGTATCGAATCTTCTCTCGTCACTGACATGTGATTCACGTAATGAAAAGTGTTTAAAACGAGAATGTTTGACATGCAAATATAAAACTATAAAGTTTGCTACAATCAGTTTATTACTTGTGACGATCAGTTTATTACTTACAATGAATAGGGAAGTATAACAGAAGATAGAGTTTCAATGAAAACAAAAAAGATATTACTGTTAAACGTGCAGACAACCGTGGGAGCTTTGAAAAAATTATTGTTAACAAACTTAGATACATTTATGGGTCACGTCTATAGAATACAGCATCATCATAAAGTTACTAAAAATTTGAAAGAATCTTTAAAAAAAAAAACAGATTTTTTTATCAACATTGATTTCAGTGAAAATTATAATTGTAAATATGCTATAGAACCGCAATCTGTACACTTTGGTGCTTCGAGAGAAGTAGTAACTATTCACACTATAGATTTTCATGAGTCGTTTTTCACATTATCTCTTCCTTTACGTCATGATTCCACAGCTATAATTGCTCATATGAAACCAGTATTAAATAAAGTTTTAAGCGCGAACAGTAACATTGAAGTACTGCATTTTCTCAGTGATGGGCCAACTACACAGTATCGTTCAAAACTTATGTTTCTCTTGTTAAAAAATTATATACTTACCGTGTGGTCACGGGAAAATGCAGATGATGGAGTAGGTGCTGTAATTAAGAAAACAGCAGATAATCAGATAACTTACGGAAAAGATGTGAGTGATTTTGAAAGTCTTGTAAATGTACTTCGAGAGAGTAACATTAACGTCTGGTATACTTCAATTACACCAATAGATATTGCAGAAGTAGATAAAAAAGTACAGACAGGCTTACTTCCATTCAAAGGAACTATGCGAGTTCACGAGTGGAATTCAATGAAGTAAATTGCTATGAATGCAATTTATACAGGCAATGTCAACATTACCATTTAGGGTCCATTTTTTATGAAAATAACGCACAGAAAAACAGTAAAATCCTTAGTCAAAATACATCTACCAAACATGAAAAAGTAACCAGGAAAAATACGGTTTCAGCTATAAATAAAAAGTCTTCAACAAAAAGAAAATAAAGAAAATGAGAAAAAGTAAAAGTAGAAAAAATAGAGACATATAATTCAGAACTTGCATTAATTTAATTATTTTGATATATTGTATATATTGTATAACTGGAAAAATATATGTATCTTAAACAATTCTTTACGAAAAATGTTTATAGTTATAAATAATAAACTAATAAAAAAAATACTGCTGTGATATGTAAAAAAATTTCTTAATAGATAATAAACCGCTGCTAACTGCTTTAGCAGAATGCTTTCTCAAAGAGAATTGATAAATTACATCAAATATTTTTTTTAAATGTATATTTAATATAAAATTTCATTCTTTCTACATATCTGATTTTCCATAGCTACAATTATTCAAAATGATCAAGAAAATTATATTTAGAATAGTTATGTAGTAATTATTAAATTGCAAATTAAAAAGATTAGGGTATTATCACATGCTATTTATTGAATTTATAAATTAATTGCTTTTCTTCGAAATTTCTTCGGCGGTTTCATCGAAAACCTGCTACACGGCGTTTGCTTCGAAACCCCGCCAGCTCAGCGAAGACTTCGAAAATTCACCTACTGATGGAGTGGTTTCAAAAACCATATAACACGGCGAAGATTTCAAATATCCTCTAACTCAAGCGCGGTTTTTCTGCTTCCTCCTAGAGGAAGCTTTGTGATAGTAATTTTTTTAGTTATTGTAAAAACATGTTATAATTGTTTTTCAAGGTGTTAGGAATCAAGATACATGATTTTAATTTTGTAGCTGCTACTGGTAGACTCAGAATAAATTGTTGATTAAAAGAAGTTACTGTATTATATCTTATTTAGTGGTGGGATTCATCAATAAAACACCAAAGTTTTTTATATCACTCAACGTTTCGGACATTTATTGTATGTCCCCTCTTCAGAAGTTATACTATTAATAACACAACAAATAACATTTTTTAATATAAAATAAATACAATAAAAATTAAAATATAAAGCGCAACGCGTTACAACCAGATAATAACTACAACAATTAGGCTTACGTTATAAGTGAAGTCAGAAGTACATGATTGCGGGAGACAATCCGCTAACGTCAGTAATTTATACAATATTAGATCGGCTTTATATACTATCGTATTGGATATAAGCGTAACTGTGATCGTTTTTAGTAGAGAGAGTACGGCGAAATAGCAATACTATACGAAGAGGCATAGCATACCTCTCCATATTCTATTACCACCATAAACATTACATTTTTAATAAATCTTAAGAAGATAAAAGGTTAAATTTATTACTCAAATTATTATATTCTTTCGGTAGTATGGCTATTTCAAATTTTTTGTTCATGTAATTCTTTTGGCTATGTATGTAAAATGCTTCAGCAAATAGTCTTTTTTGAGTTTTGTGTTCTGTATCTAATATTTTAATATTATTAAAATCTATTTTATGGTTGTGCTCTGATTTATGTATGAAAAAAGATGACTTTTTATCTCCATCGTTGTGTTTCTTTACATGTTCTTTTAATCTTACACCCAGTCTACTACTGGTTTGTCCTACATACGAAGCATTACAATCCGCACAGTTTATTTTGTACACAACATTGTTATTATTTAATTTAATATTCGAGTCTTTACCTAACTTTATTATATTGTTCATTTTTTTAATCATACTATACACTACGTTTGTATTAATTTTTCTAAAGAAGTTTTTTATCAAACAATCCATTTCTTTTACAAACGGCAAACAAATGTATGTTTTATTTTCAATGTCTAACATGGAGTTCAATGTGGAATATGGAGAGGTATACTATGCCTCTTCGCATAGTATTGCTATTTCTCCCCACTCTCTCTACTAAAAACGATCACAGTTACGCTTATATCCAATACACATTGGCGCATGCACACACACAATCACATTACGATAGTATATAAAGCCGATCTAATATTGTATGAATTACTGACGTTAGCGGATTGTCTCCCGCAATCATGTACTTCTGACATCACTTATATCGTAAGCCTAATTGTTTTAGTTATTATATGGTTGTAACGCGTTGCGCATTATATTTTAATTTTTATTGTATCTATTTTCTATTAAAAAATGTTATTTCTTGTGTTATTAATAGTATAACTCCTGAAGAGGGACATAAAATAAATGTCTGAAACGTTGAGTGATATTAAAAAACTTTGGTGTTTTATTGATGAATCCCACCACTAAATAAGACATCGACTTTGGTAGTAATGAGGCCAGTAACTTCTTTTAATCAAAATACATGATTTTTGAAAAATGTCTGTATGGATGTGTGTGTGTGCGTGCGTGCGTGCGTGCGTGCGTGCGTGCGTGTGTGTGTGTGTGTGTGTGGGGGGGGGGGGGTGTAAACTCTTCATATCTCCGAAACGAATCAACCGATTTTCGTCGGGTAAAGCTTATTCTCTTCGTCTCGCGGAAAAAGAAAGGTACCCTGATGGATTTGAGTTTTTATTGATTTATGTGAATACTTTCAAGGCTTTCCCTCTTATATTTATTCTTAATCCCCTGTTCCAAAATATCCACACTTCCAAAATCGAAAGAATGCAAACTATTTAAACAATGTTCTTTCAAACCCGATGTACAACTTGAGCTGTGTAAACTATATTGATGTTCATATATTCTCTTTTTCAAATATCTACCCGTTTAACCAATATAACAACCATTTTAAACATTTACCATCCTTGTCTTTACAATTACTAAATAACCTTTCTAAATTATTATCGTTTCTAAAGAAAATTTGAATATTATGTTTATTAAAAACCCTTTTAATCCTTTCTGACAAACCTCTAACATATGGTAAACTAAAATATGCGTTCTTTCCATTTCTATTCCTTGTTTGATTATCTACCCGCTGCTTCAATCCACTATTATAAATTTCCCACACTCTTTCATCAATCATTTTATCAATAAATTTTACCGGATAACTATTCTTAATAAATGTTTCTCTAACTAAATTTAAATTCTTTTTCCTAAAATCTTTATGTGACAATTTAATCTCTCTGTCAATGACACCCTTGATCGCACCTCTTTTGTTTCCGAATTGGTAGTGAGAATCAAAATTTAAAAATCTACCTGACCATGTAGGTTTTCTATACCAATCTAATTTCACTCTATTATTATTAACTCTAATGACTCTAATATCCAAAAAACTAAATTTATTATCTTTCTCAACTTCTTTTGTGAATTTAATTCTATCATGGATAGAATTAAACATATCTACCATTTCATCCACAAAACATTCAGCTACAACTGCAAAAATGTCATCAACATATCTTTTAAAAATAATTGGCTGAAAAACCAACTTAGACAAAGCAACACTTTCCAATTTTTCCATTACTAAATTCGCTATAACAGGTGACAAAGGTAATCCCATTGGACAGCCATATCTTTGCCCATAGAAACTATTATCAAAAGAAAAAATTGTGTTTTTAAAAACCAAATTAAGTGCCTTTATAAATTCATCTTTTGTTAAACTAGTATGTACTTTAATTTCAGACCATTTATCTTGTATAATATCATTCAACAACTCTAAAGGTATATTTGTAAACAAAGACACCACATCCAATGAAACCATCCTATGATCATTCGGAATAACAATATCTTTCATTATATCATAAAAACTCCAACTATCTTTAATATATGAATTTGTTTTACCCACTACCTTGAACAATATATTAGACAAAAATCTAGCAAGTCTATATGTCGGAAAATTTATCGATGATATTATTATTCTATATGTCAACTGTTCTTTGTGAATCTTAGGAAGCCCACAACATTTAGCTACAGTGCCATTTTCACATTTTAAATATTTAAACATACTATCCTTAATATAAGCTTTTGTTTTCCAATGCATCAATAATTCTTTCAATTTATCTTGTAGTCTATTGATATGTGGATTCCTAATTTTCACGTAAGTGGTATGTTTGTGGTTAAAGTTAGATAACATTTTCTCAGATTGTTAAAAGTGCATCATGCTCAAGTATAATACATAATTCAACTGGTTTCTAGTGAAAACTTCAACGAATCTAAGTGTTAAAAATCTCTCTAGAAGCTGAAGATAGTAAAAGAAATATGTTACTATGAAAGAAGAACCATTAAAAAATCACAGACTTCTCAGTAGCAGAAGCAGAAATATTGTGGTAGTTATCCCCCTAGATAGAATTAGAGACTCGTTCTACTTTATTACAGTGAATGTCAGTGTTATTTTATATATATATATATATATATATATATATATATATATATATATATATATATATATATATATATATATATATATATATATATATATATATATATATATATATATATATATATATATATATATATATATATATATATATATATATATATATATATATATATATATATATATATATATATATATATATATATATATATATATATATATATATATATATATATATATATATATATATATATATATATATATATATATATATATATATATATATATATATATATATATATATATATATATATATATATATATATATATATATATCCTATAGTTCTTATTAGGTACGGTTTGAAAAATCTAAAATTTACAGATTGAGCTTCACTGTTGTACATATTTTCTCAAGCACAAACTAAAAGATTATGTCAAATGGGAAAAGCGAAAAGGATGTGTTATATTGTGAAAATTAAAAAAAATAAAAGTGCTCAGTTATTCTCGTGTATGATTTTCCCAGGGTGGAAGACGTCAAAAGTTTGATCTATACAAGAACTTCGAACCTCATCTATTCAATAAGCTCTCTCTGCAAATGGTAATAATTTTTTTCATGACTGTACCAATAATAATATTGTTAATATAAAACTTTCTACGAAAGTATAAAATAAGGCAAGTATAGACGTTTTTTCTAAAACTGCAAATCAAATGACTGTTCTCAGAAATGTATTAAAATTTGTTCATCTTTCTATACAAATTAAACACGAGAAAGTACTGAAATAATATAAAACTTTCTACGAAAGTATAAAAAAAGGCAAGTATAGACGTTTTTTCTGTATAATCTATAAAATAATAATATTTATGATTTTTTTTAAAAGTTCTATAAAGTTTTGTAGGAGTATGTGAGCTATTGCGCTTGTTAGGCGTTAAGTAGTACTTTATACCCGCTGGCTAAATATTTTTGAAGTTACAACGTGGGCGTAAAATGTAATTTTACACAAAAGGTACTAAAAGTTCTATTATGTCAGTCAAGTTAACTTACGGTTACTTGACTACAATAAATTGATTTCAGTACTTTCTTGTGTTTAATTTGTATAGGAGAATGCACAAATATGTCAGTCAAGTTAACTTACGGTTACTTGACTACAATAAATTGATTTCAGTACTTTCTTGTGTTTAATTTGTATAGAAGAATGCACAAATTTGAATACATTTTTGAGAACAATCATACAGTTGATTCCGAGAGTTTTTTCATTACTTGACTATCGATAATTGATTTCACAACTTTCATTTGTTTGATTTGCAGTGAACAATTTGAATGTACTTACTGACATATAATTTGTTCAGCATACAATGACTCAAAGAAGTAAAAGACTTTTTCACTGGTATTTATTTGATTCCTTTTAAAAAATCATAAATATTATTATTTTATAGATTATACAGAAAAAACGTCTATACTTGCCTTTTTTTATACTTTCGTAGAAAGTTTTATATTATTTCAGTACTTTCTCGTGTTTAATTTGTATAGAAAGATGAACAAATTTTAATACATTTCTGAGAACAGTCATTTGATTTGCAGTTTTAGAAAAAACGTCTATACTTGCCTTATTTTATACTTTCGTAGAAAGTTTTATATTAACAATATTATTATTGGTACAGTGATGAAAAAAATTATTACCATTTGCAGAGAGAGCTTATTGAATAGATGAGGTTCGAAGTTCTTGTATAGATCAAACTTTTGACGTCTTCCACCCTGGGAAAATCATACACGAGAATAACTGAGCACTTTTATTTTTTTTAATTTTCACAATATAACACATCCTTTTCGCTTTTCCCATTTGACATAATCTTTTAGTTTGTGCTTGAGAAAATATGTACAACAGTGAAGCTCAATCTGTAAATTTTAGATTTTTCAAACCGTACCTAATAAGAACTTCTTATATATATATATATATATAAGAAGTTCTATATATATATATATAAAATAACACTGACATTCACTGTAATAAAGTAGAACGAGTCTCTAATTCTATCTAGGGGGATAACTACCACAATATTTCTGCTTCTGCTACTGAGAAGTCTGTGATTTTTTAATGGTTCTTCTTTCATAGTAACATATTTCTTTTACTATCTTCAGCTTCTAGAGAGATTTTTAACACTTAGATTCGTTGAAGTTTTCACTAGAAACCAGTTGAATTATGTATTATACTTGAGCATGATGCACTTTTAACAATCTGAGAAAATGTTATCTAACTTTAATCACAAACATTAAAGTTATTTATGAAAATAACATATAATCTATACAGGTTGCTAATATCTTTGCGCGTTGTTTTCTCAAAAAATAATGAACCATTACTTGATGAAGTTTTCACTAGAAACCAGTTGAATTATGTATTATACTTGAGCATGATGCACTTTTAACAATCTGAGAAAATGTTATCCAACTTTAACCACAAACATTAAAGTTATTTATGAAAATAACATATAATCTATACAGGTTGCTAATATCTTTGCGCGTTGTTTTCTCAAAAAATGAACCATTACTTGATGTCAGTACTTAATCATCACAACAACAATATTATCTAAGACATCTTAGTTATAGCTTAATGTCACACTACTTAATGTCACTATTATTAAAATTCTTGGTCATTCTTGGATGCATTGATGTGCAATGAACTTCATCTAATTTTAGTCAGTTTGTTTTTATAATATCTTCTTCAAGTATTTGCACTTTAAGCAAAAAATGGAATGACGCCTGAATATGAAAGAATTATGTAATGTAATAATGTATGAGCATGATGCACTTTTAACAATATGAGAAAATGTTATCCAACTTTAACCACAAACATTAAAGTTATTATGAAAATAACATACAATCTCAACAGGTTGCTAATATCTTGGCGCGTTATTTTCTCAAAATAATGAATCATCACTTAATGTCACTACTTAATTAATGTCACTGTAATTAAAAATTCGTGGTAATCTATTCTTTGACGCATTGATATGCAATGAACTTCATCATTTTTTAGCGTGTTTTTATGAATAATATCTTTTTTCATGCTGTATTTGAACTTTAAGCAAAAAATGAAATGAGGCCTGAACCTGAAAGAATTAATGTAATGTAAAATAAAAAAAAAATACTTGAGCATGATGCACTTTTAATAATAATCTAAGAAAATCTTATATATCACTATTTCCGGGTTTTAATAATGCTAGTTTACCTTTAGAAATCGTAGGGCCAGTAAAGCATCCATAATTAAAACACCATAAAGTAGAACGAGGCTCTGCTAGAGAAATATTATCTGCAACAGTATTTCTTTTTTTTCTATTACAGGTGGTTGCATTCTTTGACAGACTTGAAAATAATCTTTTAGTGGCCTTAATGTATAATGCATAATAATAATCATTTTGAACTCTTCTATATATGTTGCAAACTATTTAATCATAATCATAATCTACTTGTCAATTATCCTTGTTCTTTCTGATATAATCTGTAACAAAAAAAAGATTTCACAAAGTAACAATACTTATATTAAGAACATTATTTTTTTATTTTATAATAGAAGTTTGCTACTTATCTGAAAATATATCTGAATATATATATATATATATATTATAATATACACCAAGTCAATTTAAATCGAATTTCAACGATGTAAAAAGTCTTTTCAATATAACTTGTATAAATGACTTGTATAAATGATGATGATTGTATACGGAACTAATGCGTAAATATTGTAAGTTATTATGTATAATCTACTTGTCAATTATCCTTGTTCTTTCTGATATAATCTGTAACAAAAAAAAGATTTCACAAAGTAACAATACTTATATTAAGAACATTATTTTTTTATTTTATAATAAAAGTTTGCTACTTATCTGAAAATATATCTGAATATATATATATATATATATATATATATATATATATATATATATATATATATATATATATATATATATATATATATATTATAATATACACCAAGTCAATTTAAATCGAATTTCAACGATGTAAAAAGTCTTTTCAATATAACTTGTATAAATGACTTGTATAAATGATGATGATTGTATACGAAACTAATGCGTAAATATTGAAAGTTATTATGTATGTATACATAAAGTAACAAGGTTAGGTTGATTGACCAGATATATATATATATATGACTTGTATAAATGATGATGATTGTATACGGAACTAATGCGTAAATATTGAAAGTTATTATGTATGTATACATAAAGTAACAAGGTTAGGTTGATTGACCAGATATATATATATATATATATATATATATATATATATATATATATATATATACCATATACGGATTCTCTCTCTCTCTCTCTCCGTCGCTCTTCTCTCTTTCCTCCCTCTCTCTCTTCTAGTCGGTCGGACAAAAATGCTATACTATGTACCGGTCGGACAAAAATGTATAGTTTGTGCAGACTGAAGAATGTGGAGAAAAAATCGGAAAGGAAATCGTACATAAAAATATTCAGATCTCTAAATCTTTTGAATGAGACAATCTTTTTAAATGAAACCTTTCGATTTGAGTAGAGCAATGAAATGGCTTTCGATTAAGAGGGATATGTTATATAGTTGAAACTAACGCAATAGGTATATAATCGCATTGAATTTCTCGTACATCCATTTCAAAGTATATATTCACGCGGTCGTCCTAAGGCTCTTCTATACTTGCCTTCGGAACGCTCCCGCGTTCCTTGATCATCATCCAACATAAGTTAAATTTTATTTATATAATCCCTTCTATCTGAAACTACAGTTACATTTCCTTTATCTGCTTAACAGGTACGATCAAGGGTGTCATTGACAGAGCGATTAAATTATCACATAAAGATTTTAGGAAAAAGAATTTAAATTTAGTTAGAGAAACATTTATTAAGAATAGTTATCCGGTAAAATTTATTGATAAAATGATTGATGAGAGAGTGTGGGAAATTTATAATGGTGGATTGAAGCAGCGGGTAGATAATCAAACAAGGAATAGAAATGGAGAGAACGCATATTTTAGTTTACCATATGTTAGAGGTTTGTCAGAAAGGATTAGAAGGGTTTTTAGTAAACATAATATTCAAGTTTTCTTTAGAAACGATAATAATTTAGAAAGCTTATTTAGTAATTGTAAAGACAAGGATGATAAATGTTTAAAATCGGGTGTAGTTTATAAAATTAATTGTAGGGATTGTAATGGTTGTTATATTGGTCAAACGGGTAGATATTTGAAAAAGAGAATATATGAACATTAATATAGTTTACGCAGCTCAAGTTGTACATCGGATTTGAAAGAACATTGTTTAAATAGTTTGCATTCTTTCGATTTTGGAAGTGTGGATATTTTGGAACAGGGGATTAAGAATAAATATAAGAGGGAAAGCCTTGAAAGTATTCACATTCTAAGAAATCGGATTAATGTAAATTTAATGATAGAGTCAAGTAAATTAGATAACATTTATCATTCTTTATTCATTTAAGTGAGAATGGAAAGTTGGAGAGGGGAAAGTGGATGGTGGTGGGTTTAAGAGAAAAGAAGAGGGTATGGGGGTATATAAGGAGATGTATCGCGGGTTTCATTTCAGTCCCTGAGGAGGAGCCGGAGCGGGCTCGAAACGTTGGGCAATTTGGTGGTGGGGGGCAGTCAGATCGTCCTTTACTAAGAAAATTTTTTCCAGGTTTTAATTAAGTTTTTATTTCAGATTCTACAGGGGTGATTATAAACAAGGGCAATCTGACTGCCATAAATATTAATTATTTTAATTTAATTTGTAAGACTGTAAGACCGATGGAAAAATTCTTATCAGTTGATAGTAAATTGCAGTCGACATAAGTCATATTTTTATTACTATATGACCTACGACGTGTTCTTGTTTATGCACATACTGATTGTGCACATATTAATTGTGCACACTTTAACATTGGTATATATCTATATATATAGATCTGTACCAATGCTATCTGTGCACAATAAATATGTGCACAATCCTTATGTGCACAAACAAGAACATGCCTGACCTACACAACGAGATAAAATTTATTACAGAAGTGTGCCTCAAAATTTTTTTTATTTTTTTTTTTGCCCCACTTTATTGCAAAAAATCTTGAGAATTGCTCATATATCTGAATTTGTTATATCATATTAAATTATACATCACTACTTATGGTAACTTTACAGGCGCCTTTTGGTTTTTACAGTGGTACAGTTCTTGAGTAAACGTGAAAGATTCACCTTGACAAGTTCTATAACAAAATTAATTCATATGGGAAAATCTCCAGAACTTATGACTTCTGTTTAAGAAAAAAAAAACTAAATGCAAGCACACGTCTTTTATCACATTTTCCATATTTTTTTTTGTCATAAAAACAATATTTTCCAAGCGTTAATCATTGTTATTGAACGCTAAAAATGACTTATCAATCAGAAATGTAAAATATACATATTTCCAGAAATTTTTTTTGTACTGTTGTAATTTATTTTTTCAACAATAATTATTGTAATTTTATGTAAATCTATAATGAAAAATGCTTTTTCGACAGTTATAACGTAAGGCTAGAGGAATTGGTATAGAAAAACCTGAAATTAGGCCAATAACGAGCGTTTGTTATAGTAGTAGAAAATAGATACTTCTGAGGCAATTCTTTAAAAATTTCGTAAGCGACTTGGATACACTTACGACCACCACGTACGCACGTATGCACATACGGGCGGACACACGTACACGCATTGTACACTAATCTATTCCTTATTTCTTTGTGGCTGGTACAAAAATATTAGCAACACTTTTTAATTGTATAACACACAAAAAAGAAATTTTATACCACTCTAACCTCAAAATCACAACTTTGATATGATTTTTCGGCGCTCGTGGTATAAAATACCGTTCGAAACTAGTGCGTAAGTCGATTATTTAGGTGGTGTGGCTTTTTCGCACTCGCTTCGCTCGTGCAAAAAGTCATACCAGCTAAATAATCGACTTCCCCACCCGTGTCGAAATGTACTATTTCGTAAACCGAATAACAATAATTTAAATAACTAAAATATCATTTTATAAATAAATAAACTTTTTACATTTTTTTAACCACTTTTTTCTTACTTTTTGAGGACTGCATGCTTCCGTAATTGCACTTGGTTTACAACTCATTTTTTTTTCTAAATAGAAATACTTATTTAAAAGTTCATCATCACTACTTGCTGCTCTTTCCTAAACCAGTGCGCGCGACTGTGAGTACTCTTATAAATAAGAACCTCCTAATATGGCTTTTCTTGACGCCGCAAAAGAGAGAGGGCAGAAGTGATAGTGCAATGAAGTAAATAACTTATGTTCTTGTCTCTGCTGTGGAAAAATCGTTGGCAGTTAAATATTAATATAAAGGGAGTCAATGCAAATCTCGTTATTTAAATACACGAGAGAAAGTTACAGAAGGTTTCTCATTTTCCACTCCACTCTCTTTTTGCTGCTTGCACACGTGAAATTGCTTTCGCACCGTCGTGTAGAGGTACGGAGGCGATAATCTACTTATCCTAAAAGAATATTTTATAGGCTTCTCCTGCACTTGTCTATGTTAGTCTCGTCTCGATTACCGCCCGCTTGTGCGTATCAATAGAAATCTCTCTTCCTCTCTCTTTCTCTTTCCTCCTAGTTTCTCTCATACCTATCTCTCATTCCTCTGCTTTCCTTTGAAACCAGGCTGGTTCAAAACGTATAAAATAGCAGTGCCAGTACGCTCTAGGCATACTAAGATGCCCGCCCGGCACCCAATCATACAAACAGGAAGAGAAAGAACATAACGCTTATTCGTAAAGGCTGCTGGATGCTTCGTGCTTTTTATATCGAAACTTTCATCTCGAGAATGCAGGTGTTTCTCAACAGGCGTTCTTCTTAACTTTAGCATTTATGACGTACCACACGCCTGCTGAAATTGTAATGCTCGCTTTATGTAGTAACTATTTTTGCTTGTTATACTTACTTTTTGGCACGTGCCCAATCCTTTATGATCTCCTTTCTTTCTTCTTTTCGATAGCTTCTTTCTTTCTCTTCGTCCCCCTTTTTAGGCACGACCGCTTCTCGGGAGAGCCTTATATTTTCACTAGAGCGAAAATTGTAACACTTCAAAAACGAACAATTTGTTGCATAAAAACTATTTTTCACCCAGAATTGGTTCATTTTAAGCGTTTTATATGGTGTATGTGTGTATGTCCGTTCGTATGTAGTCAAGTTTATGGAATATCTCTGGCCCAGATACTAGTCTAATTATAAGTAAGCTCCAGTCTTATACCGAGCCGAATCGATCAACAAATAAAAAAACGCCAGAGCAAATAAAAATTTGAAAAAATCGATTTTTGAACATAATGTGAACAAAATTAATTTTACGTCAAAAAACAACAAATGCATCTGCTAAAACTAATTAAAACACGTCTTTTTTACATGGAAAATTTTTTTCTATGAACAATATTTAACAATGTAATAGCGAAAGAACCGCTAAAATCATCAAAAATAGTCGTTTTTTTGCTATTTCTTTACAGGATGTTCGGGTCAAATTGGTCGTGGTATAGAATTTGATTTTCGCGCGCCTTGCGAGATGTCGCGTCGTCGTTCTCTCGTTTGATGCGCGCGCACACGTTCCTTCGGCGCTTGACAGGCCCGCGCGGATCGGTCGGCGCGGGCAGTCCTTTCATAGCGACCGAGCCCTTCGCACGTTTTTGCTACTAAGTAGATTTTTTTGCCTTTGTTCTTCGTCCTTCGTTATTATCTGTGTGTGCGGGCGTGCGAATTTGTGTCTCTGAAGAGCGGTGTCTACGTGCGCTTGTCGACGTAACCCGGCGGGGATTCCGGGGATTCGCGACAGCAACCTGCTGTCCAGCACCTGCTCGTTGGCTTCCTCGAGACGTCGGGGCGCGGGCAGTGCAGTCGAGGACAACCTGGGATCCTTCGTCTCCAGCTTGGCCACTAGGACGTGGTGCAACGCTGCGAGTTGGTGCGTTTGCGGTTCCCTCAGCATCCTCCCAGGCGGTGGTGTTCGAGGCGATTTTAGAAGAGCGGGCCACGTGGCGATATATATACGAAGGTAAGAGAGATCTCTCGATTAGGTTGAGTGGCCACTAATTTAGCGCTAATTAGGTTAGTCTCTACGATTAGGTGTCAAGCGTCATTGTAATTTGTAGTTTGTATTTTTTCACATCTCTCTTTAAATAAAGTCATTAATATTTCACACTTGCCACGGCTTTTCCCTCAAGACCGTGAGGGTTTTTACGCCGAGGCAAGTGCATTGTTGTGTATCACGGAAATTGTGTGGTTTATTATGTACAACCCTTTACTCACTCATCCCTTTCCTAAGTCTCAACTCACCTTGAGTTCTGTTACTTAATAGTATAAAGAACATGGTGCCCCGGGTGAGGAGTGAGTAATTGGTTTTTTTTGGTCTCGTTAAAATCATTTTTTTTGTTGTATTGTTGTCTTTCGAATTGTCATATAAAATCATTAGAAGAAAGTTAGAATCACGTGAACAGGGCGTGCATTTGTAACGGTTCTTTTTGTTTGTTGCATGATAAGTCGAGTCTCCTTTATTTCGAAGCGAAGTGGTTTACAGTTACAGCCTGCACGCCTTGACGCACTGCTCGCAGTTGTTTTGGTAGCGGCGGCTTCCTGGAAGATCGAGCCAAGCGCGCGTGTGTGTATACACGACGGCAGGCCGCGCGTGGCGACGCAGATTTTAAGCGGCGTCCCTTTAAATTTGCTATATCTGCGAGTGTTCTGCGATCACGCTTCTTGTATTTTTCTGTTCCTTTGCATATTATATAGATAACTGCTTTATTATTAGTATATTGTATATTAGTATGGCTCCTATAGCTTTAAAGAAGCTTACTGCATTGCAGATGTCTCGCGAAGCCGAGATCGAGAGTACGCGCGTACGCTTGGTGGCCAAGCCGCGTGACTCTCTAGATAAAACCATTGTTCAGGCGCGACTTGATTCTGTGAGAGAGATTTGGGCTGAGATTCGTGGGACTCATTCCGAGATAATCGTTCGAGATGATGCAGATACCGATGCTTATGTCGCTGATAAGTGGTTCGATCGAATCAAAGGTGTATTTGAAAAAGCCGAGGAGGATTTTCTATCGCTTCTCGCATTTTTTAATAAGTCTGCTGTTGACGTTAGCTTTTTTGAGACAGGTTCTGAGTCCTCTCGCGTAGCTAAACTTCCGAAAATTCCTCTTCCCAAATTCTCAGGCAAGGAGGAAGATTGGGCTAGTTTTTGCGACCTTTTCACGACTCTTGTACATAACATTACTGGTTTGTCCGATGCTATCAAGCTCCAATACTTGAAATCGTGTTTGACTGACGAGGCTGCCGAACAGATCAAGGACGTGAAAACCATCGATGGAAATTATGCTAGTACTTGGAAGGCGCTGAAGGATCGGTACGATAATCCATGGATGATCATAGTTAAACTTCTCGATTCCTTTATGGCAATTCCGGCAATGAAAAGGGAGTCTGCCAAGGAGATGCGCGGTTTAGTCGACAAGGCCCAGAGGATTGTTCGTTCATGGACCAATATGCAACTTCCCACCGAGCATTGGGATATGTGGCTGGTTTATTTGCTTGCAGATCGTTTAGACCCGGATTCTCGCAAGCTATGGGAAGCAGAGTTGAGTGAGCGGAATCAGAAGGAGGCTGAAATCGACGATATCGAGGGAGATTCTCACGCTGTTCGCGCGGTACCGAAATTTTCCGTTTTTGTGAAATTCTTAGAAAAAAGAGCTCAAGCTCTTAATATGACGAATACCGAGCGAAAAGCAGAGAAACGACCGGCGTCTACACCTTTGTCGGGACCTCAGGTTCGTAAAGTTTTTCACGCGAGTCCGTCGCAGTCGTCTGATTGTGCCTTTTGTCAAGGCTCGCATCCACTCTCAAAATGCCTTAAATTGAAGGACAAAACTCCGCATAATCGCTTGGCTATTATAAGACGTTTGCGGGTTTGTTATAACTGTTTCGGAGCGCACATGTCCAATGCTTGTAACTCTGCCGGGCGTTGCAAGCTCTGTCAAGGAAAGCATCATACTCTGTTGCACTTGAAGTTTCAGGAAAATAGGCAGCAGAAGCAAGGCCCGAAGCCCGGTCCGAGTGGCTCGCATGGAGACAGGTCCTCGTCGAATAACCCGGTTATAGGTTTGCATGCTGCTAGAAACTCTGTCGCAAGGCGTAAAATCATCTTAGCTGTGGCACAATTAGGGGTGATTGGACCAGCGGGTGAGAGCACTGTTGTTCGAGCTCTTTTGGACCAAGGGTCGAAAGCTTCGTTTGTGTCTGAATCGGTCGTGCAGCTGCTAGGATTAAAGAAGGAGCGCACTTGCGTCCCATTGGCAGGTTTAGGGGCAAGTTCGGCTGGCACTGCTCGCTCGATGACACGGCTGACGTTGAAGTCCAACGTCGAATCGAGCTTCGAAATAAGCACTGACGCACTTATTTTGCCTCGCCTTACTTCGCGGCTTCCAGCCGAGAGTGTCGTTGATTTCGATTTCGAACAATTCGCGGGCATTACTTTAGCAGAGCCGCAATTTTTAGTTTCAGGTAAAATCGACGTAATTTTGGGCGCTGACGTTTACGGGAAGTTGCTTCGACCGGGTTTAAGACGCTTTTCTCGCTGTCCACTCGTCGCTCAAAATACGGCCTTCGGCTGGGTCGTTTCAGGTGCATTACAACCGGAGGCTCCAAGGCGGGCGGAGCAATCCGAATCGCCTACACCGTTGCAGGGTTTGCATTGTGCTTCAGTGCACGAATTAGATCGTAGTCTGCAGCGTTTTTGGGAACTGGAGGAGCTGCCTATAACTTTATCTAAGATGAAACCGGAGGACGAGGAGTGCGAGAGGATTTTCAAAGAGACTCATCGTCGGGATTTTGAGGGTCGCTATGAAGTCCGCTTGCCGTTGAAGCAGAATCTACCTATTGTTGGAGATGAGACTCGTCGGATGGCTCTTGGTTCCCTCTCGCATATGCATCGTCGCTTTGCTCGTGATCCGAAGCTTGCTCAAGGTTATCGTGAGTTCATGCAGGTGTACAAGGAGCTCGGGCATATGACTCCGATCCCACCGACGGAGATCCCACAGCCCAGAGCGTGGTACGTGCCGCACCATTCGGTAAGTCAAGAGACACCGGACACTTGGAAGCTTAGGGTAGTCTTTGATGCATCCAGGAGAACGCGTGAAGGTCACTTTCTCAACAATTTCTTGTTATCCGGCCCTCCTTTGCAAAGGGATCTTTCGTTGATATTGTTGAATTGGCGTAGATATTTATTTGCTTTTACAGCAGATATCGTGAAAATGTTTCGTCAAATTCGAGTAAACAATGAAGACCAGGACTACCAGCGAATCCTATGGGCTCCGGATGCAAATTCGACACCGGTGGAGTACCGACTTTCCACGGTCACCTACGGGACGGCGTGTGCTCCGTTTTTGGCGATTCGCACACTTCAGCAGCTGGCGTCGGACGAAGGGGCGAAATTTCCTCTCGGAGCTCAGTGTCTCAATTCGGAGACGTACGTTGACGACACATTTACCGGTGCGGATGATCTTTCCACTGCTGTGCAAAAAAGGGACGAACTGTCGAAAATTCTAGGCTCCGCAGGCATTCCTCTCGACAAATGGGCCGCAAACCATTCGAAGTTGCTTCCTCCACAGGCCGAGCAGACTGCGGTAAAAAATATCGAAGTAGACAAGGCAGTTAAAACACTTGGCGTTCAGTGGAGCCCGGCCCAGGATCAGTTTCGGTTCAACATTACCGACCTTGCGGAGTTTTCGTCTGCCTCGACGAAGAGAACCATCCTCTCGAACATCGCTCGCTTATTCGATCCGCTCGGATGGCTGGGGCCGATCACTGTGACAGCCAAAATTTTAATGCAGGATTTGTGGATCCAGAAATGCGACTGGGACTCTCCATTGCCGGCAGAACTTCGTAAGCAGTGGTACGATTATTGCAAGTCGTTATCTGATTTGCCGTCATTAGCTATCGACAGGTGGTTAGGCGTAGTAGACAATCGCTCGTATGAAATTCACGGCTTTTCTGACGCTTCTTCTCGTGCATATGCGGCAGTTATTTATCTTCGTATCGACGAGGGGAACAGTCAATTTCGGATTTCGTTATTAGCGGCAAAAACTAAGGTTGCTCCGGTTAAAACCGTGAGCATTCCGAATTTAGAACTTTGTGGTGCGGCGCTTCTCGTCAAGCTTATTCGTCACGTACGGAAGTTGAATTTTCTCAGAGCCACCCCGATATTCGCGTGGTCAGACAGTAAGATTGTGCTTACTTGGCTCCGTAAGCATCCTTGCCACTGGAAGACATTCGTTGCAAATAGAGTCTCATATATACAGACCGAGTTACCGTCAGCCACCTGGGGACATGTACCCACGAAGGAGAATCCAGCGGATTTGGCGACTAGAGGATCTACACCAGCTGAGCTTGCACAGTCCGATCTCTGGTGGCATGGACCTCGTTGGCTTTCGCAGCTTCCGGACCAGTGGCCGCAGCCAGTACAACCTCAACAAGCGCTTCACGCGCAGAAGTTGCCCATAGAAACGGAGCTGCTGACACGATTCTCCTCTTTGTCGCGCTTGATTCGAGTTGTTGCGTTTTGCAGGCGTCCGCTCCTCAATCTCCGTATACGTAAGAAAGGCCAGGAGTTACTTCCGTCGTTTCTCACTTCAAGTGAAATATCAGAGGCTCGCTGTACTGTCACTCGTTTATCGCAGTCGGGCAGTTTCGGAGCAGAGATTGAGTCGTTGAAAGCGGGAAAGAGATTGTCGAATCGCAGTCGACTCAGTAAGTTGAATCCCTTTTTATGCAAGGATAACATTCTTAGAGTTGGAGGGCGACTGTCACATTCGAATCTCTCTTTCGACCGTAAACATCCCCCAATTTTAGCATATGATTCTGCCCTTAGTACATTGTTTGTTCGTTCGGCGCATGCTCTTTGTCTGCACGGCGGTCCTACTCTGACATCGAGTATACTGATGCAGCAGGTTTGGATCCTCGGCAGAAATAAACTTGTGAAGTCGATGATTCACAAGTGCGTCACATGTCAGCGGGTTAAGCCACAATCAGCTCAGCAGCTGATGGGCGAGCTCCCAGCTGATCGGGTAAATAAAGGTAGGGCGTTTGCTGTTTCCGGATTAGACTACGCTGGCCCTTTTCAGGTTCGAACGACAAAGGGTCGGGGGCATCGCTCGTACAAGGGTTACATTGTCGTTTTCGTGTGTTTTTCTACTCGTGCAATTCATTTGGAGCTCGTCAGCGATTTAACAACAGCGTCGTTTATTTCTGCTTATCGTCGTTTTGTAGGTAGACGGGGACTCTGTTCCAAGCTTTACAGCGACAACGCCACAAATTTTCACGGGGCCGACAACGAGTTGAAGGCTATGTTTCAGCGGGCGTCGGAGTTCCATCGGAAGGTTGCTTCGGTTCTTGCTAACGACGGAACTGACTGGGTATTCATCCCTCCAAGTGCTCCACATTATGGTGGCCTATGGGAGGCTGGAGTCAAGTCGATGAAGCATCACTTGAAGAGAGTTGTTGGAGAGCACACCCTTACATTCGAGGAACTTTCCACGGTGCTTGTTGAAATTGAGGCGTGTTTGAATTCGCGGCCGCTCAGTGCCTTGAACTCCGATCTTGATGATCTTCAAGCGCTGACTCCGTTTCATTTCTTGACGGGTAGTTCTTCCGCTTTGTTGCCAGATGCTGATACGCTCCATGTGCCCGAGAATAGATTGAACCGTTTCCAACTTCTTCAACGGATTCGTAATCAATTTTGGAAAAGGTGGTCGTCGGAGTATTTGCTCCATTTACAGCAGAGGGAAAAATGGAGAGATCCCACGGAGAATTTTAGCTTAGGGCGACTAGTAGTCAGGGACGATCGTTATCCTCCGGCCAAGTGGCCTTTAGGGCGAATCACCGAGGTACATCCAGGACCAGACGGGTTGGTGCGAGTAGCAACAGTGAAAACTGCTACCGCATCACTTCGTCGACATATTTCTCGTCTCTGCCCGTTATTCATTGGTGAGGAAGGAAAGAAGTTTTAGATTTTCAGGTTGGTTGTTCGTCCGTCGGACGAAGGCGGGCGGGATGTTCGGGTCAAATTAGTCGTGGTATAGAATTTGATTTTCGCGCGCCTTGCGAGATGTCGCGTCGTCGTTCTCTCGTTTGATGCGCGCGCACACGTTCCTTCGGCGCTTGACAGGCCCGCGCGGATCGGTCGGCGCGGGCAGTCCTTTCATAGCGACCGAGCCCTTCGCACGTTTTTGCTACTAAGTAGATTTTTTTGCCTTTGTTCTTCGTCCTTCGTTATTATCTGTGTGTGCGGGCGTGCGAATTTGTGTCTCTGAAGAGCGGTGTCTACGTGCGCTTGTCGACGTAACCCGGCGGGGATTCCGGGGATTCGCGACAGCAACCTGCTGTCCAGCACCTGCTCGTTGGCTTCCTCGAGACGTCGGGGCGCGGGCAGTGCAGTCGAGGACAACCTGGGATCCTTCGTCTCCAGCTTGGCCACTAGGACGTGGTGCAACGCTGCGAGTTGGTGCGTTTGCGGTTCCCTCAGCATCCTCCCAGGCGGTGGTGTTCGAGGCGATTTTAGAAGAGCGGGCCACGTGGCGATATATATACGAAGGTAAGAGAGATCTCTCGATTAGGTTGAGTGGCCACTAATTTAGCGCTAATTAGGTTAGTCTCTACGATTAGGTGTCAAGCGTCATTGTAATTTGTAGTTTGTATTTTTTCACATCTCTCTTTAAATAAAGTCATTAATATTTCACACTTGCCACGGCTTTTCCCTCAAGACCGTGAGGGTTTTTACGCCGAGGCAAGTGCATTGTTGTGTATCACGGAAATTGTGTGGTTTATTATGTACAACCCTTTACTCACTCATCCCTTTCCTAAGTCTCAACTCACCTTGAGTTCTGTTACTTAATAGTATAGAGAACACAGGATTTGATTTTACAGAATAATGTTAAATGTAAAAGTTATAGATAATATTAAAACAAAACTTTTTCCTGTTAAACATTTTTTTGTACAATCAGTTCCTGACGAGTTAAACTCATAAAAACGATTTTTAACGCCTAAATATACATAAAATGGACGATTTTCGGCTATAACTTGACAAGATTTGATTTTATACAAAAATGTTAAATGTAAAAGTTGTAGATAATATTTAAACAAAACTTTTTTCTATTTAACATTTTCGTATAAAATCAACTCCTGTCGAGTTAGACTTATAAAAACGATTTTAAACGTCAAAACATACATAAAATGGACGATTTTCGGTTAAAACTTGACAGGATTTGATTTTACACAAACATGTTCAATACAAAAGTTCTAGATAATATTTAATTAAAACTTTTTCCCATTTAACATTTTCATATAAAATGGATTCCTGGCCGCTTAGACCTATAAAAACGATTTTTAATGCCTAAATACACCTGAAATAGTCGATTTTCGCTTATCACACAAGAATTTGACTTTCAATAAAACTGTTAAATACAAAGCATATAGATATAGTTTAAACAAAACTTATTCCCAATTAACATTTTTATGTACAATAATTTCTGGATCATCTAAACGTATAAACATGATTTTTAATACCCCAATACACGTACAGTGAATTTTCGCTTATTATTTCACAGAATTAGATTTACATAGAAGTATTCGATACAATAGTTCTAAATAAAATGGAAAAAATCGACATAACATTCCAAAGATAATAATAACATTTATCATTCTTTATTAATTTAAGTGAGAATGGAAAGTTGGAGAGGCGAAAGTGGATGGTGATGGGGGTAAGAGAAAAGAAGAGGGTATATAAGGAGGTGTATCGCGGGTTTCATTTCAGTCCCTGAGGAGGAGCTGGAGCTGGCTCGAAACGTTGGGCAATTTGGTGGTGGGGCAGTCAGATCGTCCTTTACTAACAAAGTTTTTTCCAGGTTTTAATTTTAAGTTTTTATTTCAGATTCTGCAGGGGTGATTATAAACAAGGACAATCTGACTGCCATAAATATTAATTATTTTAATTTAATTTGTAAGACTGTAAAACCGATGGAAACATTCTTATCAGTTGATAGGTCATATAGTATACGAGAGAATTTTCGAACAGTCGAAAACGGTCTTGTGACACCGTTTTAGAAAAAAATCCATTTTTCTTATAGTTACGTGCATTTGAAAATCGCGAAAAATGTCCAAAAATGAGCGATTTTTCCCGAATCCACGTAATTCAATCATTTTTGGTCATTTTTCGCCATTTTCAAATGCACGTAACTTTGCGCAGAACCGACCGATTTTAGTGATCTTTAGCTTAAATCAAAGCTCTTTTTATCTACTTTAATGGCTTTTTTGTGGAATATTTATTGGCATATTTAAAAATGCGACGCTGTGAGCGTCGATAAGGCGCGAACATTTAAGTATAATGTCGCAACTTCGATAGATCGCGTACGAGGGGGGCGCGGCAATTAGCGAGCGCGAGAGAAAGAGTTGAAGGGCTCGCGTGGTGAGGGGGGGAGAGCGCCGCTCTCTATTGACTCTACCCCGGACCTCCGAGCGAGAGAGTGAGTGTGCGCGCGCGAGAAAATAGGCCAGTAAACGAAGGTCTGAAATCGACTTTCTCTGGTGAATGGCTGCATTTTGGATATTTGGTAAAACACATCGTCTAAAAACGATGGTCAAAAATGCAGCTTCCAAAAACGCCGGCGTCACCCCTAATTTGGCGAAAAACCACCCCCGAAAACGGTTTTTCGCTTATAACTCGCGAACGATAAGAGATATCGAAAAAAGTCCCAAACAAAAGTTGTAGAGCGCGAAATTTTACATAAGGATCACCTATCACTTTTTTGCATTTGATAAAATTAAGCCTGAGAAAAGCACGCAGAAGTAACAAACAGCAAGCGGCTGGAGGGGAAGGGAGGTGGGGCCCGCGGCCGCGCGGCTGCGGCAGCGGCGGCGCGCCTCGGCGGCAATGTTGACATGTGAGCGCGCGCGTGGACTGCGTGTCTCTGCGCCGCTCGAGTCGTTTTTCACTTTTTAGCGATTCTAGCTGGCCCAGACGGCGGAAAATTTTTCGCTTCTGTCTCCCCCTGTACACCTGCTGACGCAATTGCATAAAGGAACCATTGCTTTTTATAGATTTTGATTCTTAGAATCTAAATTTCGAGGTTACAATTTAACAAAATTGCAAGAACTTTGATTTAAATGCATTTGTTTGAACAAAAACGCTATTTAAACAAATAAAAACAATCTTTTGCGATCAGAATAATTTTTTCTTGAAAATTCCGGCAATTTTAAGATTAAAATGTTTCATTCAACATCTACGAGAAACCAATATTCAAAGAGTTATAAATTTTCAAAATATTAATTCTTAGCATTCAAGAGATTTTTAATAATAGTCACAAAATTAAATATCAAGTAAAAATTGTTACAGTTACTAATCGTTTACCATCTAAAAAGAGATGTGCATAGTTAATATTACTTTGTATTATATGTAATTCACATTAATATAGGTACGAGTAAATCTCAGGAACTCTTAACTTTTTTGGGAACTCCAAAGTTTAAGCAGACAAATGAATCCTCGCTCAAAATGTCTGCCTTGCAATAAAAAAAAATAAAAAAATCTATTATAAATAATGGTAACGAATCAGCTGCGTTCATAAATGAAAAAATTGTTGTTAATATGCTTTTCCTATCGATATATTTATCTATATAGGAACAGGAACACACTTACGATCGTTGTACAATTTGTTTAGCTTTTTTGTGTGTCAAAATCTTGAACTCGAGTCCTGGTAGGTCGATGTGCTATAAAAATTAGCCGAAATACAAAATTTTTTCACCATACCGTCTGGCTGAAAGTACCACTTTCGCAGTTCGCTCCTGGCTCAAACCGTGAATGTGGTACTTTCGGTAAGGATATGGTAGAATAGTAAAATAGAATAGTATATGCGCTATTTCCAAAATTATTCCCCTCTTACGTCTCGAAAAAAATTATAATTTTTTTTAAGGCACCCTCATCAGACAAAGTTTTTCTTGTTCTTCAAGCTTTTCTGAATGTGAAAATAAATATATACAAGTTCGATTTAATGATATCATTTTTTGGTGACACTTTCAAGTCAATTTTGGATTGAAAAAAATTGACGGAAATTTCAGCTTTCTTTCTAAACGATGAAACTTGAAAAAAGGATTTAATTTTGAAGGTACATTTACTGAACAAAGTTTTTCTTGTTCTTTAAGCCTTTCTGAATGTGAAAAAAATTATTTACAAGCCCGATTGAATGGTATACTTTTTCGGCGCCACTTTTTAGTATGCCACTTATAGAAATTGAATCATGGTCTTCTAAAGAACTTGATGTCGATGCACCCCTCGTTTAAGAAATCATCTGTTTTTGTGGGGGGGGGGGAGGTGTTTTATCAAAATGGTAAAACGTTAGATGGATATTTTCTCAGAAAATATACTATCGTTTAAAACATTCTCCGAATCTGATACTATAAATTCCGAACAGGAGCTCTTCAGAACACACAAGGGATTTCTTTCGAAAAAAATATCAGAAAACTTTGCGTCTATAAAAATTGAAAACAGATTGTATAAAATTATAAAGATACTTTTTACTAGTAAAATAAAACTCCGAAAAATGTGACTCCTAAAAACATTATTTCCTTATATATTTTCCTTATATAGATTCCTATACAATTTTTAGGGGGGGAGATATTTTATCAGAATGGTAAAATGTTAGATGGGTATTTTCTCAGAAAGGTAAAAAAAATAGAATATCTTATGATAGAAGGGTAACTTTTTCTAAGGTTTAAAAATGTATAATACATAAAAATTCGAAAAAATTTGGCAAGAACGCCATGATATTTTCCTTAAATTATTTTTATATGATATGTAACATCAAGTTTCCGAATGCCATTTCTACCCAACGATTAAATTATAGAAAATGCAGTGATTTAGAAAAGCTATAACGTCGGCAAATGAGCTAAAAATCGTATAGGAATGGACGATTCAGATTTTTCAGAATTTTATTTTTCTCGTAAAAAGTATCTTTATAATTTTATGCAATCTGTTTTTCTGAGAAAATACCCATCTAACATTTTGTCATTCTGATAAAATTCCTCCTCTCTCGCTCTTACTCGCACGTGCATAAACATGCAGTAAGGAAAAAATATGTTTAAAAATGAAAAGCTCGTCGTTTTATTTGTTATTTGTGGTACCTAGAACAGAAAGAAAACGTTTAGTGAATGTGCCTCAACATTAACTTTTGAAATTTCTTTTAAGCTAAAAGTTAGAAATTCCAGAGAAATGCTCATTTACTCATTGCCGTAGCAACGAGTTTATTACTGACTATTTTATAAGTAACAAAACTAGCCCACTGTTTTTTTATCTATCTTGACAGAAAATAGAAGAAGTATGGACACACTATACACATAGGTATCTTGTATAACACACTTTCTATTTATATGTTATATGATTGTGTTTGTAATAGTATATTATGCACCAAGGGAATAAAGTGGGCTGTGTGCCCCCTGCGCGAGAGTTGTCTCTGCGCAGGTTCCCACAACCCACTGTATTCACGAGTGCAATACGTATACGATTTTTTAACACAACTATCGTAAAATTCGTACTCGCTCCCCGCTGAAAAGGGAAAAAGTGCTGCATATTTATTCGCCTTCCTAGCCTTCGGCTCGGACACAAATAGCGCGTTGCGCTGGCAACAAGAGTGAGGGTAGGGAATGAACGTAGTACTTTTTTCCCGCTTCGGCGAGGATAAAGTACGAACTTTACGATGGGGTGTGTTAAAAAGAAATAAATAGAAGCTTTGTTAAAATATTAGTTATAGTAGTTGAACATTTCGACGCTCCCTACGAAAACTAGCACCTTTTTTGGCCTCCTCACGAAGACTAGCACATTTCAGAAAACTGCAACGAAAACTAACATAACTCACGACTTTGCCGCGAATACTAGTACAATTCGCGAGATTGTCGCGAAAACTATCATCATTCACGAGTTTGCGCCGAATAATAGTACAATTCGGAAGATTGCGACGAAAAGTAGCACGATTCGCAAGCTTGCCGCGAAAACTAGCACTTCGCGTCACCGTGTTAATTTACATAAGAGGCAGTGGAATGTGCTAGTCTTCGCCGCAATCAAGCGGATCGGGCTAGTCTTCAACGTAAATCAATGGGGCGTGCTAGTCAATCTGAATCGTGATAGTTTTCGTAGGGAGCATCGATTTATACTAATCACCAGTAAAAGAATTTTTTAATGATCATTGAGAACATTTTTCATTTAGTCGAAAACAGTCCATTTGACCCAAGAGGGTATTCTTCTTGAACAAGATACGCATTAAAATGATTAATTCTATACTTGACTCTAGACAAAAATCTTTTTAAATAGAAATCCGTTTGTGTAAAGAGTAAACTTCTCCCTCCCTGAATCACTATAGTAACATTTTCTCTTAAAAAGTTTTAATAAAAAAATGTTTTACTTATTGCCATTTATTGTTATGATGAATTTTTACACTTATAACAAAAAAATTGGAAAAAAAGTTATTCGGAGATAGATCCAGAGGTGCAGTTATGGGTAATCAAACCATAGACTTTATTTATAGTATTTCAACATGATAACTAGCTGAAAATAGGAGCTTCTAACCTCCTGAGCATGGATTTTATTAAAACTTGATGATGTCATTTTTAACCTTTAGAGGACGGGGATTTGGGTTTACTGTTTTCTCTCACTTTTCTATAGAAATCGAGTTTTTGTGATGTCTCACATCTCAAAACTAACACATGTAAAGGGTCGATCATGGGCATGGCCCGTATAGGGGCCATCCCGTCCTCTAAAGGTTAATCTACAAAATTACACACTGAACTTGTATCCACATCCACAATCCAGACGTGAGAAACTTCCCTCGAGAGTTTCTGACCGAAACTTGCTAAAATAGAAATATATCAATAAAAATAATTTTTACATATCTCTATAATTTGTCATTGTTAAAATTTATTTTTTTTAAATAAGATTCAACCTGTAGGTTAAATGTAAATTAAAATGTAGATATATAACGTAAAAACAAACAGTAAATTGCATTGTAGTTAATATCGTAATTAATTACTTGTATTGCATACTCATATTTTCTGCTGCAAAAGAACTCCGTCATAAATACTCATAATATGATCTATTCTCCAAAGGAATATTTTCTATTATCTTATATTAATTACGAATATTAAGAAGAAAATCCTGCGCGAAGAAAAATAATTACTTTTCAGATAGTGGGAATGGAGTCTTCATAAAAAGAAAAATTGTTTTTGAATCTACAGAGATTTAGACTGAGAAGGTAATTTCTTTTGTCAAAGTATAATTTGGCTTTAAATAGAAAATTATTTTATTTATTCTTTCATTATATCAAATAAAGACAATAAGAAAATTAGTATAACTGGTTTTCCTTATCTCTCTATAAAGCAGTTGACAGATAAAAAATTAAGGTTCAGGTACGAATTAGCACTACTAATTTTTTTAATAGAAAACTTGTGGAGCTTCGCTGCTCACTCATGTTTATAAAATATTTTGTCTTTTAACAAATACTAATATTTAGGGAATATCTTTGCAAAACATATAGATATAGATAAGGCTATTAGTCTTCCCCTTGATAATTTAATCAATACGTATTCTCAAATCTCAATAACTTTTTATCCCTAAAATTCGTTTAAAAATTTAGAAAATTAATAATCTTGTATTTCGGCTAATTTTTATAGCACATCGACCTACCAGGACTCGAGTTCAAGATTTTGACACACAAAAAAGCTAAACAAATTGTACAACGATCGTAAGTGTGTTTCTGTTCCTATATAGATAATTATATCGATAGGAAAAGCATATTAACAACAATTTTTTCATTTATGAACGGAGCTGATTCGTTACCATTATTTATAATAGATTTTTTATTTTTTTTTATTGCAAGGCAAACATTTTGAGCGAGGATTCATTTGTCTGCTTAAACTTTGGAGTTCCCAAAAAAGTTAAGAGTTCCTGAGATTTACTCGTACCTATATTAATGTGAATTACTTATAATACAAAGTAATATTAACTATGCACATCTCTTTTTAGATGGTAAACGATTAGTAACTGTAACAATTTTTACTTGATGTTTAATTTTGTGACTATTATTAAAAATCTCTTGAATGCTAAGAATTAATATTTTGAAAATTTATAACTCTTTGAATATTGGTTTCTCGTAGATGTTGAATGAAACATTTTAATCTTAAAATTGCCGGAATTTTCAAGAAAAAATTATTCTGATCGCAAAAGATTGTTTTTATTTGTTTAAATAGCGTTTTTGTGCAAACAAATGCATTTAAATCAAAGTTCTTGCAATTTTGTTAAATTGTAACCTCGAAATTTAGATTCTACGAATCAAAATCTATAAAAAGCGATGGTTACTTTATGCAATTGCGTCAGCAGGTGTACAGGGGGAGATAGAAGCGAAAAATTTTCCGGCGCCTGGGCCAGCTAGAATCGCTAAAAAGTGAAAAACGACTCGAGCGGCACAGAGACACGCAGTCCACGCGCGCGCTCACATGTCAACATTGCTGCCTAGGCGCGCCGCCGCTGCCGCAGCTGCGCGGCCGCAGGCCCCACCTCCCCTCCCCACCGGCCGCTTGCTGTTTGTTACTTCTGCGTGCTTTTCTCAGGCTTAATTTTATCAAATGCAAAAAAGTGATAGGTGATCCTTATGTAAAATTTCGCGCTCTACAACTTTTGTTTGGGACTTTTTTCGATATCTCTTATCGTTCGCGAGTTATAAGCGAAAAACCGTTTTCGGGGGTGGTTTTTCGCCAAATTAGGGGTGACGCCGGCGTTTTTGGAAGCTGCATTTTTGACCATCGTTTTTAGACGATGTGTTTTACCAAATATCCAAAATGCAGCCATTCACCAGAGAAAGTCGATTTCAGACCTTCGTTTACTGACCTAAAAAGAGATTGGTGATTTTTCGAGAGTGCAAGCGAGAAGAGAGACTGTGTGACTCCCGAGTAGCTGGTCAGTTAGCTACCCAGGTGTAGCGAGAGAGAGAGAGCCAGAGGTGCAGCGAGCGAGCAGCGAGAACGAGCCAGCACTAGTCAAGCGTGTACGAGGGGGCAGACTGTCAAGGTAGGAAAGAGTGCGTGTGTGCGTGCCGTTCACGAGCGGGTAACTCGGGGCCAGCATTGATGCCCTTCCTTCCCAGCAGGGAAGGAAGAACGCAGAGAAAAGGAGAGCTTTGGCCCTCACGGCACGCCGTGTAGAGGACGAGCGATAGCGTGCGTGTGCAAGCCCTGCTGCCCGAGCAGGCGAACGCGGACCACCCCGACGGGAGTGAGTCTCGAGCCGGCATCGCGAGAGTGTGCGTGAGTGTGATCTCCTCGTCTGGCGCCTTACAAATTCGGCGAGAAGTTTGATTAGGGAAGATAGTTGCGCGCGCGGTTAATTCGGGACATGTGAATAATGTTTGCATGAAAATACCGTGTCGCAAATGGCGCCCAACGTGGGGCATCGTTCGAAAAAGTGAAGTGTTAATGCGAGCGAATAGATAGGGCGCGTCAAGTAAAACAATCATTTCTCTCAGTTCCGTATAGAGCAGCGCGCAACACGTTCGCGCGCGTCGAGAATCGGCCGGCTTCTCTGAGCCGGGCGCGCTTCTTGGAATCGCGGCGCGCGGCTTTTACCTTCGAGGGAGCGGGAACGTAAACAATACCGCGAGTAGGACGAGTGCGCGCAGTGTTTACGTGAAAGGATTAGCGAGTTCGTGAATTCAGTTAATGTGAGCATTTATTTTTAGTATTCTATTTATCGAAATTCATTCGATTATTGTATTTAGTTATAATGGTGAAACCGAAAACCGAGATGCAGCGGCATCAAGCGACGATGCGGGAGTTATTGCGCTCGCGTGAACGGAGAGAGAAAAAGCGCAATATAGGTAAATTGTCGGTCGAGGAAGTGCGCGCCGAATTAAGTTTTAACGGTTGTTCGTGCGTCGGGCCGGAAGCTACCTTGCGAGAGCGACTATTGAGGGTAGCGTTGAGGGCAGCGGAGCCAGGGAATATGGAAATTCCCTGGTACCCGTGGGATAGCGCGGAAGAAGTGGCGTCCACGGAGGAGGCCTTGGTGACAGCGAATAGAGAGGAGATTGAGCGAGAGTAGATGACCGCGCGTAGTAGTAGCGTCAGAAAGAGAGAACAACGCGCGGCAACGGCGTCGTCGAGCGGTGAGGACGAACAAGCGCGGGTGGATGCGGTGCACACCGAGCAGGTGCTAGTGCATGCGCCGCCTACGTCCACCATAACTGTGACTGCGCCGATAACGACGGTAGCGAGCACGTCAATGTCCACGGCGACAATGGTTACGCCTTCGTGCGACACGAGGCCGACAATCGGAGCAACTCGTTCGCTTTTCGCGTTACAGCACGTGCCGAACGTGGTCCTCTCGCCAGAAATACGCGCGCAGATGAACGGACAGGGTCAGTGGGAGTATTACTCGGAGCGTTACGTGCGAGGAGTGGGAGGCGAGAGGGGTGGATTGATTTTACAGAGAGGAGCTCCGCGACCGTTACTGATTCCGCAAGCGCCGCGGAGAGACGAGCGTCAGCAATGGTATACGCCTGTACAGAATTATGATAAAATTCTCGAAGCGAGCGAGTCTCCGGAGAGTGAGGGATCGGATGAAGGTAGCGAGGATGAGGGCGAGATTCTCGCGGAATTAGATAGACAAGGTCGTCAGTGGCAAGCCGACGAGAGAGCGCGCGCGAGCGAGAGCGAGCGTAGGGCTAGAGAATTGGCGGATGCGACCGCAAAACGAGCAGAGTTAGGGAAAAAGAAAGGTACGCGCAAGACCTCGGAGAGGGTGCGCGTGAATCGAACCCCCCGAAGTAACTTGCGCGTCGAGCGTGAGAGCGTAGCAGAACGAAAGAAGAGTAACAGCGAAGCGGAATGGGAGTTAGTACGTAAGAGTAAGCGCAGTGAGAGAAGGGATAGGGCGCGAGCGCGCGAGTATAAAGATACGGAGGAAGAGTCTTCGTCGAGCTCGAGCGACGATTCCGAGAGGGTGCGTAAGCGCGGGCATGGTTTGCGCCGTAGAAGTGATAGGAAGCCGAGGACGCGGGGGCGCGATAGACTGCAGGCGTCGTCATCGGAGAGCGATTCGGAGCGCGACGTGCGAGGGTCGCGCAGACACCGCGCCGATGATGATGGGATTCGCGCAGGGAAAACATTACGCAGCTGGAATTTAAAGTTTAATGGTAAGGGGACTAAGAGAGCGGCGGAGGAGATTCTGCATCAATTGAGTGATTGCAAAGCGGGTAATCATCTCAGTGATGCCGGCATGCTAGGCGCGCTACCGTGCTTTTTTACGGGTGAGGCGGCGACTTGGTTTAGGTTAGAAAAGGCGCGCATTAACTCGTGGAAGTCGTTTGAGAAGGCGTTTAAGCGTCGATTTATCGGAGAATACGACAGGCAGGATCTTCTTGAGGATCTGCGCCGGCGAACGCAGGGAAAAGGGGAATCGGTTGAGAGTTATATTGAAAATTTTCCATTGATAGTTTCGCATTTTAAGCGACCGCCGAGCGAGGACAATCAGGTTGATCGTGCTTACCGAAATCTCTTGCCGGAGTATCGTCGTGCGATGGTGGATGAAATGGTCGAAACGTTAGACGACATCGTTAAGTACGGTCGGCGTTTCGAGCGGCGTAAGGAGATTGACGGCCGTTATGCGCCTCCTCCGCCCGCGGAGAAGATGCACATACAAAGCGCTGCTTTCACAGGCCCGTCGAGTGCGATTAAAGCAAAAGTAGCTGCCGCGGGGGAAGAGAGCGCGCCGGTTGAATTGTCGAAGCCAAAGCGTAAGAGCAAGAAGCGAGATGAGAAGGGAAGTACGAGCGACGCCAGCGCTAGTGCAGCTGAGGTGATAGGGGTGCAGCAAGGGCCTGCGAGAACGAACCCCGTCCGTGGCGGACAAGGCGCGACGTATGCGAAGGTAACGCGAGGAAATCAGCGAAGTGGAAACAACGCGTACGTTCCGAGACAGAACGCGCAGCCTGTTCGTCAGCCTGGAGTTATGCCGAGCGGAGATAGGCAAACGTATGAGCCGCGTGCGCAGGCTAATCAGACGAGCGGACAGCAGGGTGGACAGGGGCCTCGCGATAAGCCTGACTCTAAGCGCGACGAGGGGAAGTCGAAAAAGCCGTGGGTCCGTGCTTTACGTGCCAGGGAGTGGGGCACCGCGCCTCCGAGTGCCCGTATGTTGTGTGTTATTGGTGTAGGCAGCGAGGGCACGTAGCGCGTGAGTGTCCGCAGCGAGCGAATTTAGCGTGCAACAAGTGCGGAGCGCCAGGAGTGACGGTGCTAACGTGCGCGCGCTAAACACGCAGGGCGCGGGGCTAAAGTAAACCTCGCTCCCCACGCTGGTAAATTCCCGTTAGCGAGGGACGATAGTTTAGTATTAGATTTAGCGGGAATATTTGAATTTGTACTTCATCCTAGAGGAAGCTTTGTGATAGTAATTTTTTGAGTTGTTGTAAAAACATGTTATAATTGTTTTTCGAGGTGTTAGGAATCAAAATACATGATTTTTGAAAAATGTATGGATGTATGCGTGCGTGCATGTGCGTGTGCATGTGTGTGTGCGTATGTGTGTGCGTGTGCGTGTGTGTGCGCGTGTGTGTGTGTGTGTGTGGCTTTGTGCGATGGCGGGTCAGAAACTCGTTTTTTAATTCGTCGATGCGTTTTTGTTTTATTTCGAATTTTCGATTTTCTCAAAATTGATTTTTGCTTTTTTTTAATGATAAGATTGATTTAATGATATTTGAATCGAATGGATAGCATTCGAAGGAGCATTAAAATACCTATATTTTCTAAAAAAAAAAAATTCTCTAGCTATCACGGTTCTTTTGTTTTTTTTTTAAAGCTTATAACTCCTAAACTAAACGGTCAATTTTCTTGAGAAAAATCATGATAATGCAGAATATAATTAGCTATAATCTGTTAAAATTTGAATTCTTTTTGTCGACTAGTTTTTGAGAAAAAAATGAAATGTGAAAAAAATGAGTTTTGTATGCCCAACGATTACGGGAGTAAAATTGACTTAATCGCTTTGAAATACCTTGTAGAGGTAGATTTTGGATAGCTCTCGGTCGAGTTCTTTGGGCAAAATGATTAGTCCAGAAATTTCAGAAATATTTGAGGTTAAAATTTTTGTAACCTTTTTTTTTCAAATCATAATTTCTCGATAACGACTTCATGTATCAGCTCCAAATTTATAGACAATTTTGTATGCGATATAGATAATATGTGTACGAGTTTTCATCTAGATCGTACGATTACTTTTTGAGATATTTGATTTTGAAAATTTTCGTATTTATCAAAGTCATTTTCTTTGTCGCATGATAACTAGAGAAAACAAAAATTGGTTTAATAATGTTGAAATTTTGTGGAGATGTATAGTCTATATAATATCGTGTAAGTCCTTTAGGTAAAAGAATTGTCTCATGATTTTTAGAGACATTTAAGATTATAATTTTTTTACGGTTTTTTCAAAATCGTAATTTCTCAATGACAACTTCATGTATCAGCTTAAAATTTATAGACTATTTTTTATGCAATATAGTCAATACCTGTGTAAAATTTCATCCAGATTATATGGTTATTTTTTGAGATGTTTGATATTTAAAATTTTAGTATATTTGAAAATGACTTTCTTTGTTGTTACACAATATAACTACATTAAAATTGTTTTAATTTCTTTGAAATTTTGTGGAGATGTAGAGTTTGTATATTATTTATTAGAAGAGTTCTCAGGGTAAAAGAATTCGTCTATGAATTTCAGAGATATTTGAGGTTAAAATTATTTTAGCCCTCTTTTAAAATCGTAATTATTCGGGAACGCATTTATGTATACTAGAAAATGGAAATGACATGTGCTATGTGCGCGTGTTGTGTACCTGCTTTTGTTTTGTAATAGCCATTTATTATTTTTAAGGTTCGAACCTTTTTCTTACATCGGAAATTCCAGAAAGAGCACACAAATACGGGCAGGCATACTACTAGAGACAAGTATCCTATATGTGAAATTTCACAAAGAAAATAGAATTTGAAGTAGAGGTTATTTAGAAATTTTAAAAGGTTTTGACGATAATATTACAATCAATTAATTATTTTATTTATTTTTCACACATAATTTAAAAAAAAATCGTACCTATTATTTTATTCATATTTTATACATAACTTAAAAATTAATACTTTTTAATCTTCATAAATGAATTTAATTATAATTATGTAATAAATTGTTGCAAAAATTATAAATTTTGTTATTAAAACTTAGTTAAAGGAATAAGCAAATTAAGTTTGCGAAAGCCACGGGCCAATGAATTGGCTGCTGTTTTTTCGATTGAAAATTTTTTTTTTTTTCTTCTTAAAAAACGATGGCCAGATGTTGCGAAGCATTTAAACATTGATTGGTCTGTAGTATTTGATTTTTTGCTTAAAAAATGCATCTAATTATCTTATCATTAAAAGTAATTAAAACTAAATTATAGTAAAAAATAGCGGTCATAATCGCGAAAACAAAATGGCACGCGCAAAGTCCTTTTGAATGTTGATAGTTTAATTAAAATTTAAATTTTAAATCATCCTAAAATTATCATTAAAGCATAATCAAGCATACTGTAAACATTTTAATAAAATCTGAGAGGTTGCGAAATAAAAGGAATATGTTATGCATAACACACTGTTGAACGCATCAACAGTAGCGATGAAGATTGCCGTTCATTACAACATAAAACGTGGGAGAATATTTTTTGCATACCTAGAAAACTTTTCCTCAGTGCATTCTGCTGTCTTCTCGCCTTCCTTTGTTCTTCGATAGACCATACGACACAAGGGATACGATATAAGTTAGTAGGAGCCAAAACATTTACTTGAAAATCCTTGTATAAGCCAAGAACCAATGCGGGCTCTTGCACGCTCACATACCACGGTGCATTGCTGTCTCGATGCACAGCTGCCAGCGGAGAATATGCATGAATAAAAGATGACTTTGTCTGAGTTGACTCTTCGTGCCTGTACACGCGCGACGCTCCGTCTAGTATAGGGGAGAGCGGGTCAAGTAGTGCAGAGAGGTATAAGTTGACTATAAGTTGACAATACTATAACAAACTTATTGTAAACACATATTGCGCCGTGGCTCAGTCGTCATAAATACTGTATAAAGTGATGAACATCAATGTACAATACAGTAACGGTATTTATGACGACTGACCCGCGGCGCAATACCGTGTTTACAATAAGTTTTTTATAGTATTGTCAACTTACCTCCCTGCGCTACTTGCCCCGCTCTCTCCTACTCTCTCTCTCTCTCTCTCTCTCTCTCTCTCTCTCTCTCTCTCTCTCTCTCTCTCTCTCTCTCTCTCTCTCTCTCTCTCTCTCTCTCTCTCTCTCTCTCTCTCTCTCTCTCTCTCTCTCTCTCTCTCTCTCTCTCTCTCTCTCTCTCTCTCTCTCTCTCTCTCTCTCTCTCTCTTTCTCGCTCTCTCTCGCTTCTTTGCTCTCGCTTTCTGGTGCTTGAACACTCTGTTTTGGAGAGATGTTTGGCGAGCTAAGTTTCCTTAGCGATATCGTTTTACCTTAATTTTTATTTTAAGCTTTTCTCTCTGATATTGTTTAACAAGGAAACTCCACCAATCCGAACTGACCGGCTTCAATAATCTTTTAATATGTTGTAGTTCATCAAAAAATAAGAGACACGTGTTTTTTTTTTTATCGGCGGAAAAATGCTTTGAGGGGATGAAAACCGCCCTCAAATGTCACCCCAAAAAATGGATTTTTCAATATATCTCAGGTTCTAATTGATATTTCTCAATGAAACAAATTTCATTTCACTTCTCATGTAATTACGCAACCAACACACATAGTTCCGACCATGAAGGTTGCAACCCCTATTTTTTATTGAAAAATCTAAATTTGCCATGCCTATTTTCATGAAAAACAAATTCAAAATCAGCTTAAAAATATTAAAAAAAAATATTTTCGTCGATAGAATACAAAAATAAAGTTGACCTGTCCGAGATAGTTTTTTAAACCACCCTCAAAATGGAAAACCATCCCTTTAAAAAGGTTTTTGCGTATTGATTCTAATGTAAATATACAACTTACTTGTGTAGTTCTGACCATAAGAGTAGCAGCCCCTATTTTTCCCACTAAAAAATCTACCCTTTTTTCGTCTTTTTTTTGTAAGAAAAAAATTCAAAATCAGATGAAAAATAGATAAGATATTTTCGTCAATTGAATACAAAAATAAAGTTGACGTGCTCTAAATTATGTTTCAAACCACCCTTCAAATCGAAAAATAAGCCCTGCACAAAGGGTTCGCGATATACTCCAGGTGCTAATTGATAATCTACTATGAAACAAATTGAGTAATCTTTCTAATATAAAAATATAACTCATAATAAACTTTTAATACAGAATATTTTGTCTAGCCTAAGAGAGTATGGATGGAATTTGACATCATGATGTTTTGTAGACAAAATTCTATGAGTTATTTTACCATGAGCGATTGTACCGCGACATTAATTTTAGGGCCGAATCCATCTCAAATCAGGTGGTCCGCGTATGCCTATGTCACCGATCATTTTGGAATGAAACTATTCGTGTTCTTCTCCAAAAATTATTTGACACATATTCTTTTATTTTTTTGTTTTATCAAAATTTCATGCGTTCAGCAATACCGAAAAATTCCGAGAAAATTCTTACTTAGAAAAAAAATTTTTCAATGTAATTTTCAAACGGCTACTGTTTCACCAATTTTTTATGCTTTTAAGCGTGTAACACATAATTTTACTCAGTTTTGAGCCCTCTTTCACGTTCTCTATGTTATTTAAAAAAAAAATAAAAAATGCACGAGTTATGCACTTTTTACTGAGAAATGCACTTTTTAGAAAAATGCATTTTTCTCGAAAACCCCAATTTTTTTTGCACAATTTTCTTATGTCGTGATAGAGAACCTAAATACCTATCTAGATGTATTTGTGAGATTCAGAACATTTGCGCTGGGATAGCGATCACTAATGAAATAACACAGAAACAAATTTTTCAGGCTTAACCCTTATATATAGCCAATGATATTACAGTCAATATAGAGATGTTTATTTTTGTGCGTACATATACATGTACGTGCGCCTACTTGTATGAGTTTATGTACTAGTATATTTGTCCGCTAGATGGATATGGTTTGACTTAACATTTAAAAAGAAAAGTTCGGTTTCTGCCATATATCACACATCTCGTCTTATTTAAAACCATCATCTTTTGGAAAATTATTACATATTTACACCTTATCAGCTCAACTACGATATCTCAATATTACTCAACGGAGAGAATCAAATGTGCAGACTTTTTACACAAGCACAAAAAAATCTGTTACAAATCTAGTTCCGTACGTTTCAAACAACTTGAGGATCTTGTTCATCCATTGAAGCACCTCTATCCTAATTTACCTTTGACACCATCTACATACCAGTGTCAACATTGTTACAATCGTGCCTTAAAATTGGTGAGTACAACTGACAATGAATTTATAACGGATAATGAAGTTACCGACAACGTAGTTGATAGAGATGAAGATTTTTTATCAAGTACTCCAGAACGCATCGAAGAATTTAATAATGAAATAAGTACATCTTTCTTAGGTTCTGTATCGCCTCTTAAGAGAAAAAATCTTATACGTGAAAAATCACTTGAAAATTACGTAAAAAAGAAGAAAAAAAATATACTTTCAACATTGTCTAATACCCTTGATGTGAAGTTAAACAATGTTTATGACGTTTCTATAACAACAAACGAATCAACTGTATGCCATTGTACAGAACGGATACAAAATCTTGGTTTAGCCTTGCAAAAGTATTCTACGGTATCAGAAAAAATAAAAATTCTGACTTTGCTACCCTCATCCTTAACGAAAAATGAAATTTCATCCTTATTTCCAGACATAACAATGTACATGATAGAAAGAGCGAAAAATCTTGCACAAGAAAAGGGAGTTTATTCCGAACCAGAAACATACACAGGCCATCCAATTCAAGACAGAGTCCCAATAAGAGTGACGTTATTATCGTTAAAATAAATGATAAGAAAGAGAAGAAAGTTAAACGTTTTCTTACTCGAAGTCTGAAAGCAACGTATAAAGCATTTAAAAATGATTATCCCGAATTGAGAATTGGTAAATCGAAGTTTTATAGTATGCGACCAAAATATGTCTTACTTTCCCCCATCAAAGAAGTTTGTCTCTGTATCTATTGCACAAATTATGATTTATTTCTTACGAGCTTAATTAATTTCAGAGGGAGTAACGTTACCGAGTTGGGTGAAATTCCGTCACAAATAATAAACGCAACTATGTGTTCTGAGCCATCTGATTTATGCTATTTACAAGAATGTAAAATTTGTCCAGGCAGTAACGGAATTACTATTCATGTTTTAAAACTCCAAGATGTAGAAAGCACAGAAGAAATTACATATGCTTTGTGAGATAATGGAAACTTGATTAAAAAAAAACACTGTCAATTTCTGCTTTTAAATATGAATTTTCGGTTTGGACCATGAAGGTTAGTACTCACATGTATGTAAAAAATATACAACGCAAAGCTATAAAAGCAGAAAGAGAAAATGCTAAAAAAAGACCCACATCATTTAGTTCTTCAAATAGACTTCGCTGAAAACTGGGCTGTGATTCATAATAAAGCTGTTCAAGGAAATCATTGGGTTAATAAACAAATTTCTATTTTCACAGCAGTGTCTTATCAAGGGGATTCGACACAAAGTTTCGCAGTCATAAGTGATGACCGAAAACATGATTCAGCGTATGCTTTGCTAGCAGTACAAAAAATTATAAAATTCTTGAAAGAAAATTTTTGTGATTCAATTAAAAAAATTACCATCGTATTCGACGGCGCCGCTAGTCACTTTAAAAATCGCTTTCAATTAGATGAATTAAAACGAACACCGTATGATATAAAATGGTTGTTCTCTGCTACTGGGCACGGCAAAGGAGCTGTAGATGGTGTGGGTGGACTTATAAAGCATTATGCTACTTCGCATAATCTTCGAGAGCCCCTTGAAGAAGCTGTTCAAAACGCAAATGATTTTGCAATACATGTTCAAAAATATACTGATGCTATTAAAATAATTCATTTACGAGATGTTGAAATAGAACAATTCAGAAAAGAAAAAAATATTGATTGGCTTACAACTCCAAAGTATCCTGGAATTCAAAAAACTCATATATGGGTTAAAAAAACATGTGATGATAAAGTACATTGTTTGACAGCAAAGACCGCTGATCGTCCGCTTACTGAATTAAGAATAATGAAGCAGAAAAACGAAGGTAGTAAAATAGGTACAAAAATAAAAAAAATGTATAAAAATAAAAAATCTAAAAGACGCAAATAAAAAATAAATACATACTTATGTGTACCTGTATATTACATACGCACAAAGATAATTTATATTGACTCTAATATCATTGACTATATATAAGCGTTAAGCGTGAAAAATTTGTTTCTGTGTTATTTCATTAGTGATCGCTATCCCAGTGCAAATGTTCTGAATCTCACAAATACATCTAGATAGGTATTCAGGTCCTCTATCACGATATACGAAAATTGTGAAAAAAAAAATTTGGGATTTTCGAGAAAAATGCCTTTTTCTAAAAAGTGCATTTTTCAGTAAAAAGTGCATAACTCGTGCATTTTTTATTTTTTTTTTTAAATAACATAGAGAACGTGAAAGAGAGCTTAAAACTGAGTAAAATTATCTGTTACATGCTTAAAAGCATAAGAAACTGGTGAAACAGTAGCCGTTTGAACATTACATTGAAAAATTTTTGTTCTAAGTGAGAATTTTCTCGGAATTTTTCGGGATCGCTGAACGCATGAAATTTTGATAAAACAAAAAAATAAAAAAATACGTGTCAAATAATTTTTGGAGAAGAACATGAATAGTTTCATTCCAAAATGATCGGTGACATAGGCATACGCGGACCACCTGATTTGAGATGGATTCGGCCTATATGCATTTATTCATTGGTATAAGAATCATACTTTCTTTTATTCTCTTTTTTATAATTTAATGTGACATATATGAACCAATTTCCATCTTTTTACGTTTTACTAAATATTTCAAGATCTTTTTATATCTAATATTGTAAAAAATATTTTGTATCGTTTTCATTTTGAAAACACAAACATACTTGTAAGTCCAAAAATATGTTTATGTACAGATTCTGTACGAATTTTAAGATATATTACGAATGCGGCGCTTTTATGCTAAACATCTGATCAGCAAAATAATCCAGCCAGTTTATCATAGAGACAAAGGGCCTTAAAGTAATGGTGCAGCTTAAAATTTTCGCATGCGTGCATATGCACATAAGTGTGATATTACACGTTTACATTTTTCCACTCCTTTGCTAAGCTTACACTACATTATATTTTTTCTCGCCTGTTACAGGTCACATGGGTGCGGCGCCAGGACAGACAATTGTTGACTGTTGGCCCAAATACTCACTCAGTAGATAAAAGGTTTATGGTGAAGCACCTTATCACCGACTGGTCGCTACTGATACAAAAGGTCACCCGCGAAGATGCAGGTCTTTATGAGTGCCAGGTAAACACCCGTATTACGATATTACATTTTCTATCTTGCAAAATTCTATTTCATAATTTTTTCTGGTTTGCTGTCCCAATTTAAGGGGACAAGTCATGGTTGCGGGGTAAAAAACATTTTTGAAAAAAAGAAAAAAATAAACAGAAACTGGCCATGGCTGTCCTCTTAAATATTTACAGTTTTATCTTCTTTCATATTTTGGTTTATAGTTTGTTGCATGGTAAAAATAAAAACACTCAAATATTTTTGAAATTTCATATAGATCAGAAAAATTAATTTGGAATATTTCATAACTTAAAATTTTTTCAAAGAGCTACAATTACAAAAGAGATGTTGTTATTCTTTCTTCATACCTGCTTTATATAATAAACTTAGAAGCTCTTAAGTAAATAGTTTGCTACACGTAGGTAAACTATGGTATTACTACCTACATGAGTACGCAAATTTACAAGAATACGAGTATAAATATAGATGAATAAATTAATGATAACAATAAAACATCATAAATAACATCATAAATATCATTGCATCCCTGTTAGAAATGGTAATCAACCGTTCACCATCCGTTCACCAAATCGCAAAGGTTTGGACAACCATTTAACCAACGGTTGGTAACAATTACCACTTATTTCATCACGGTATAAGCCTTGTGGTTGGCCAATGAATGCTATAATAAGAAAAGCGATTTCTCGATACAAATAAATGGCTCATTAGCTTCGTAAATGGTGGTCTATGACGGACTCTAGGTGGTGCGCACCGTAGGTTTGTAGCTCTAGGTGTTAGAACTCATTGAATGCGTCGTCTAGGTGTTCAGGGTGATCGATTACGGAGTCTAGATAGTGCGCACCGTAGGTTCTTGGCTGTAGGTGTTGGATCTCATCGAATACGTGGCCCAGGTGTTCGGGGTAGCCGATGACGATATCTAGGTCGTGCGCTCCGTAGTTTTTTGCATCTACGTCTCGGAATGCATTCCATGCGTAGTCTAGGTGGTCGGGGTAGCCGATGATGGTGTCTACGTAATGCGCTCCGTAGTTTTCCTCATCCACCACATTTGCGATGCGTTCTAATACCTGGAGACAAAAAAATATGGAGCGCACCATCTAAACATCATGATCAGCTTTCCCAAAGACCTAGACTACGCATTTGATGTGTTTCAACACCTAGATGCAAAAAACTACGGAGCGTACCACCTAAATATCGTTTTCGGCTACCCCGAACACCTGCGCCACGTATTCGATAAGATCAACCACCTACAGCCAAGAACCTACGGTGCGAACCACCTAGACTCCGTAATCAGCTACCCCACAGACCTAGATCATGCATTCGATGTGTTCCAACACTTAGATGCAAAAAACTACGGAGCGCACCACCCAGACATCGTCATCGGCTACCCCGAACACCTAGACGACACATTCGATGAGATCCAACACCTACAGCCAAAAACCTACGGTGCGCACCATCTAGACTCAGTAATCGGTCACCTAGAACACCGAGACGACGCATTCGATAAGATCCAACACCTGGAGCCACAAACCTACGGTGCGCACCACCTAGACTCCGTTATTGGCTACCCAGACCATTTATACCACACATAAAATGCATTCCAACACCTAGATGCAAAAAACTACGGAGTGCACCACCTAGACATCGCCATCGGCTACCCCGAACACCTGGACCACGTATTAGATTCACCATGAGATCTTAACGCAGAAAACTGCGGAGCGTACCACCTAGAATCCATCATCGGCCACTCCAAAGACCTAGTTCACGCATTTGATGCTTTTAATTATCGATAGTTCATCATCCACTGGCCAACCTTTCGTCAATATTTTTGTTATTCGTTGACCAAAAAGATTGGCCAACCGTTGCAATTAAGCCATTTTGGTTGGGTTATTTTCTACCAGGGATTCTATACATTGTATACTACATGGTATCATTCCATGGTGGAAACAATTTTTGTTCCTAATTATGCCTATCCACGTGCATTGTATGACGTAGTAATCACGTCACAATTTAGCGAAGAGAGAGAGAGAGAGAGAGAGAGAGAGAGAGAGAGAGAGAGAGTTTTATTTCGTCAAGACAAAGGTCGAATGGCGCAGTGACATTTACAATGAAATTTTACAATTTAATTACAAGTTAACAATAAATAAAATTACAACTTTAATATAATATAGTGCATAATATAACAGGAGCTAACTCCGCGGGGCTAGCAATTAAAATAAATTCTACAACTAGATACTAAATATACAATAAGATACAATTAAAAGATTTTTAAGTGAATAATTAAAAACATCGTATAATCTTATCGCATTATTGATTACTGTGATGCCTTGATGCCTTGACAACGATAGGCTTGGCACCGGTTCTTGTATGGCTAGGGGAGGGCTGAGATGCCGTTGTTAGAGCTGGATTGGCAGTAGCAGCAGATGTTCAATGTTCCATGGAGGGTCTGCTATGCATTCTCCGCACATACATAATGTCGCGCTCAAGAAGGACAGGGTCTTCTGAAGAACCTTCAGAATAGCAACCACAAGGCCTTTCAATGCTGGTATTTCTGTTGTTGGAAGCCCAGTAATTGTAAGCTCATTGGAGAATCTGCGTTGTAAAATGCTAAGATGTTGCAGGTCAGCTTTTCTCTAGCTTTTCCAGCCGACTAGCAGCAGCATCACCGAGAGCAGTCGGGATATAATTTAGCAGTGCTGAGCGCTTAGAACTGTTCGCGAAGGCTTATTTGTTTAGTTTGCACCAGCGAGATGGCATCCTTAGCCGCCGACAAGCGTGTGACAAGATCAGGTTACACGTCAAGGGTAGACATTCCTCTTTCCAGGTTGGTGATTTTCAACGAGAATTCGACTAACCTGGGGTTCAGGTAGACTGAACCTCATTAAGATGCATGTTAATAGATGAGCTTATTGTACTTAGACTGGCGACGATGATGTCTAGCCTGGAGAGTTTATCGAGGATCTGTAGCAGTTGATCAGAGAGTTGATAGAAAATGAAGACTTTGCAGCGATGGCTTGACCGTTGACGCTACTTTTATTAAGGGATGCTGTTCTCTGCCTATTAGTGTTACCTACAGAGATGCAACTGAGAAAGCTATTGATCAGCTTATTTGCCTTATTAAGTACTTGCCTGAAAGAGATGCAGGAAAGGTGGTAGTGATTGTTACAATGACCACATACCGTATTCGGTTTTAATACCTTTGTTGCAGCCATGGCACGTAATATCAATCTTAACGAACGCAAGAAATGAATAATGAGATGAAAAGTGAAAGACAGAGTTGATGATTATAAATAATTAAATTAGGAATAAGGAGCGAAAATACTGATATAAAAGGCCGCAGCATTGTAATAAACTCAATTGTAATCAGAAAGTGCGTTAAAATACGCTAAGATGACTGTTAACATTAATAATGAAAGTTAATAGTAAAAACGTTAACGCTGTCAGACACGTCGGCAATACTAGCGCCTTTTACACTCATTTACTCAGAATAGTGAAGAAGATATACAAGATTTTTAATATGATGATGATAATGGCAATGAAGCTGCACAGATAATAGTAACAAAATGAAAGGATTACCTTAGTTTAGCAACCAATTATTAATTAATAAAACATTATTAGGAATTTACGCATTAAAATAGAGAAATAAGTAATTAATAATAATTGCACGAAGCAAGAAGCATGACGAATTGTTCGAGGCTCTCCAAAATCAAATAAAAAAAGCAAAGATAAGGGCTTGGCGCGATGATGCATACAGAAACGATTGTGTAGCGATAGATATATGTTAAAGCCTGCGATTCGTTTGAGTATTAGAAATAAATCTTATGACTCGTGAGCGATTGCGTAATTAGCTTAAGTTTATATGTTGTGTTGCTACGTTTAGCAAGCGAGTGAATTTTCAATTTATGATAAAGCCGTATTTTAAAAATAGATATATGTTAAAAATAGATATACTCATTACGCGCTATTAAATAAACCGAGACGTACCAAAAAACCAAAATTTTGTAAGTTATTTTAATTTACGAACCTGGACCGACCGCAAGGGCTAGGTCTTCTCAAAAGAGTGAGAGAGAGAGGGAGAGTGAGAGAGACAAAGACAGAGAGAGAATTTCTTGAGAACAGTTTTATGTATCCGCCGCACCAACCAAGCTGCTTCTTCCCTAAGTTTTTTGAGGTCAAAATCGATCCAATAGATCCTAAGATCTGCTTCAAAGTAAAGTAGCTCGAGCTAATTTCGCCATAGATCTAATTTTACCACACACTCACGTTCTACGTCTCCACTTTATGGGAAAGCTTACTTCAACGAAGAAGTTGATGAAAAATATAAAAAATATTGCTTATAAATACTTCAAATTTTTCCGAATTATTTTCACTCGTTGACAAGTGAATAAGTCTGAAAACTAGCCATATCAGCTGCATACACTTAGGACGCAGTTAGACCGTTTTATTATTTAACGCTTAGTAAGACTTATTTCATTTTTGCTGTCCCGAATTTTTTTTTTCAGCAGACGATAGATTGTATTTTAATGTATTTTAATACATTTTTGTCGATTTTGTGTTAAAAAAACACTTCTGAACTAACTTTCTCTTTCTTCCTCTCTCCCTCTCCCATCCTCTCTCTCTCTTTCTTGCTCTCTTGTACTCTCTCTCTCTCTCACTCTCTCTCTCTCTCTCTCTCGCTCTCTCGCACACTCTCTCAACGCTCTCACTGTCTCTCTCTCTCTCTCTCTCTCTCTCTCTCTCTCTCTCTCTCTCTCTCTCTCTCTCTCTCTCTCTCTCTCTCTCTCTCTCTCTCTCTCGTTCTGCTTCGTGACTTTGGGCTCATCCCCGGCTACGACTGTCTAATGAGATCGATGACAACCCATGTTACGGCTCGGATGTCACGTGGCTTAAACAGCCGGCATCGCGATCAACCGGTACAATTCCAAGCTACATACAATGGATAGGGCGGCGGCTATACCCTACAAATATGCCACTGAAAGAAGTTTTAATATAAACACCAGATGACTGTGATAATTTTAAAAAACTCAAAACTGAATTTACATAATGTAAAATTCGATGTAGGAATCTGCAATTAGCTCCAATATCCTCTTAAGGGGGTTAGTGCGATTTTGGACTTTCTTAATAATTTCTTGAAACTTTCAGGGTAGACTCTCAGTACTATTATACATAACATGCTTAAATTTCGGAATACCAAGCTTTACCGCAAACAGGATATAGGCTCACAAAGATACAAAATTTAACACGGCCTCTTATGAAAGGGTTGTCATAAAATGTAAAAGAATGAACGTTTTTGTCGACAAAGTCAAGAGTTTTCTTAAGATTTAAAAGAAAAAGAGATATGTTGTTAATGGCGATACTTCGAATATTCTGTAAAAATTTCAGAAAGCCTATATTTACCGTTTTTAAGATATAGTTGTTTAAGGGGGTCAGACACCTTTAAAATTTTCTTCATAAAATGACCTGAAAAAAATAAATTTTCATAATTAGAAATATTTAGAAGTAATATCCTAAAAATATATTCAATTTGTAATAAAATGAGACCCAAAAAAAATTTTTGATCGATTTTAACCAAATATATGGTCATTTCAAAATTTTTGCTCTGCCGTCGACTCCAGATTCAGGATTTGATTAAATAATTTTTTACGGTCAAAAATTGCTAAAAAATCTTAATTTTAAGTGAAATTCAGATTTTTTAGCAATCTTTGACCGTAAAAAATTATTTAATCAAGTAAAAAAATTGGATATATACAACTCTTCAGTCAATAGACATATAAAATACCAAAATTTTAGGACCTCTCCGATTAAAATATATGCAGTTCCTGAATCTGGAGTCGACAGCAGAGCTCAAAATTTTACATTATGTAGAAAACAGCTTTAAAGATAAAATTACTAAAATACTTCTTTATTTCTCCTTCTTTATTTCTTAACTCCATCTCTACCCTGAAATACAAAAAAGTATTGTTTTTAGCTCAAAATATTTTACTTTGATTTATTCAGGATGCTAATGGCCTAGTTCCTACCAATCTGAGGTGTTGAAGGTTGTTAAATAAAACACCAGTTTTTATTCCTCGACGTTTCGGACATTTATTTCATGTCCCTCTTCAGGAGTATCTTAATATTACAAAATTAAAAAATTAAAAAAATTTTTTTATATAACAATTATTTTAACTTCAGGCTAAACAATAACAGTAGGAACTTACATTTATCTAGAGTCAAAACTTATTTTCGGGAGAACAATTCGCTCGTCAATAGCGTATAACGAAAGAGTTCGGCTTTATATAGTGAGACTGCATTAGTATGTGTATATGTATGTACATTACTCGACCGCTCTGACAATGTAAGTATGAGACAGGTGGGGCGTAACATCACTGTATAACGTTATAGCTTATGTGGAGATAAAAATTCGCATTCGTAAATCAGACTTTTGTACTCTTTAGGCAAAATATTAATTTCGAACTGTTTATTCATAAAATTTCTCTGACTGTGTATGTGAACGGCTTCAGAAAATAATCTTTTTTGTGTATTATGTTCCGTATCTAGAATTTTGATATTATTAAAATCAATTACGTGGTCATTCTCATTTTTATATAAAAACAGCGACGACTTGTTATCTCCGTCAATATATCTCTTTTTGTGTTCTTTAATTCTTATGTCTAATCTTCTACACGTCTGTCCCACATAAGATGCATTACAATTAGAACAACTTATTTTATATATAACATTATTATTATTCATCTTTTCATTTTTATCTTTTCCTAACCTGATAATATTATTCAATTTATTGACCATACTGTAGGTTACATTAGTATTGATTTTCTTGAAAAAACTTTTAACAAAATATTCCATTTCTTTAACAAACGGTAAACATATACGTAATTTATTTTCAACTTTGGAATTTCTTGATGTAGTATTAGTAAACTTTATCGTATTTAAACTCCGTTTTACATAAGTATCGATGAGTTTTTTCGGATAATTATTTTGTAATAGTAATTTTTTAATAAACGAAATATTTTTGTTATGAAAAGATTCATGTGACAATTTAACAGCACGGTCTATTAAGCAGTAAATAATTGCAATTTTATTGCTCAACGGATGGTGCGAGTGAAAATTTAAATACCTTCCCGAAAAGGTCGGTTTTCTATACCAATTTGTAATAATGTGTCTGTTATTATCGACGATAAATTGTACATCTAAAAAGCTTATGTTATTCTCTTGCGGTCGTTCAACTGTAAACTGTAAGTTATCGTCATAAGAGTTAGACATTTAACGTTTCATCTATACAATCTTTATGTATACACAATATAATATCGTCAACATATCGAAAATAGAATATCGGTTTTGATTTTAATTTATTTATACATTCAATTTCCAAATCTTCCATAACAATATCTGATAGAATAGATAGTAATGCCTCTCTCGACCGCTTTGGGTAGCTCGGTTGATATTACCGTCTGTTTTTTCTTTCGACCCGCCGTGGAGAGCTGGTTTTTTGGGCGTCTGCTACTGTCACTGTTGCAGAGATTGTTTGATGCCCGCCCGACATTTGCAAGACCGAGGCGAAACCGAGGTTTTGTTGGTCGGGGCGGGCATCAGCAACACATACATTAAAAAAAGAAAGAAATAAGGTGATAAAATAAGTACATTAAAGTTTGATCAACTAACTCTTTTTTCTCGTCACCCGTGCACTTTCCTCTGTCTATTTCGTACACCCAATGGACATTGATTCGTGTCGAACGTGCCCGTTAGTGACCGTCACGCATAACCTTTTAAACGTTAACATACATAAGAAATGAGAAAACAATTGAAAAGGTTATGCATGACGGTCACTAACGACACGAATCAATGTCCATTGGGTGTACGTGGCGATAGCTGATAATAGTAGCTTTCTGGCAGAAGCGAAGGTTCCATAACATTTTTCTGCACAATAGCATATCTTTCGCTTCCTTTAAAAGTTGATTTAAATCTGTACACTAAATGTTTTTTGTAATTGTCAGTATAGACTTAATTTTTCTTTAGTATCAATCCCTGTTATTTTAAGTATAAAGTTTCCAATAAAAGTCCAAGTACTAAAAGCTATTTCTAAAACTTTAATTCACTGTCACTCGTATTATTCAAACACTTTTAAAAACTGATTTAAAATACCTTTACGTATTATAATACACTAAATGTTTACTCCCAAATCCGTTGGAAACAATGAAAATTAAGAACAACACTTTGTATAGAAAAGGTGCTGATGCTGATATCACAGTGTTTATATGAAATGACAGCTGTGCATGTTTACATTGCTTGCGGACTTTTACATAGGTTAAAATCAGCTTACAATAAAGAATTGAGCTGTGAGAGGCTGTCATTGATAAGTCAGGTTGTTATGGTGCCAACTTAACTGCTATATAAGTTTTAAATTCAAATTTTTATTTTTGTCAAAAATACCGTCCATAAATATATTATTTATTTTTTATCTTTATATTAATGTTTAAAATATTATTTTTGGATCTTTTAAAGTATATAGATATGTAGAGTCAGAATTTTAAATATATTAAGAACAGTGAAATGAAAAAAAATAATTAGTAGAAATAATATATGATTATATAAATATGTATAAAGAGAAAAAATGTAATTTGAACAAAAAACAAATGAAAAGCTTTATCAGTGTTTTGTGTATATTCTTAAAACAAAAATAGATAATGCTTTATAACTAATTGAGATATATTCTACAAGTGTTTTTTAGTAAAATATGTAATAAAAAGAAAATTGATTTTTCGTCAATTTAAAGGTGTCCGATACCCTTAAGGTACATATCCTCGATTTAGACGATGCTGCACGTGGCCGTGTATACATGTAAACAAACGAAGGCGTGCTGCGTTTGTGCCTAATATAGTGCCTACAGCCTTACACTATACACTCATAGACGAAGCGCTTCTATAGAAGGCATATATGTGTATGTAAACACATGAAGCGCCGCTATGTGTGCGTGGACAGTCTCGCATGTTTGGACAGTGGGCAGACACGAGAAAGTGCTAGGCGTACAGCGTTCGACCCACTGTACTTTTAGAAGGGTCCAGAGTTTCGACGATTCACTATATAAAATTGAAGTCAACTATAGATGTTTTTCAGTTCGACATATGATGATGCAGATTGTTCTTAATTTCGAAATTCTGAATTACGAAAATCATATTTACGAATGTAACACTTCACCTACTGTCCAAAACATCGAATTTCATTAATAGAATTTTAACAGGGGTATAATATATAGACATTTCGAAATAAATCATTAGAAACAGGTTATTGCTATAAGTTCAAAGCACTCGACACTTGGATATGATTCAAAATAAATTCAGTCGTTTTTTCGAGTCAGTGGTTTATTGATTGACAACGTTTCGATGATTAGTTTATCATCATCATCAGGTCTACAATATTATACATAAGGACATTTAGAGCATAATACAATATGACAATATCAAAATATAAGAATATAAGAAGAAAATATAGAAACTATACCTATTATTTGTCAGTCATTATTATACAATACACCCATACAGTTCGTCAGAATAATAAAGTAACTAAACAAGATTAAAAACAGCGTTAATATATATTTTTGCCAAACAGGTCAAGAAAAACACGTAGTAATTGTAATATTCATACCTGATAAGAGTTAGAGTCATTGTAAAAACTGTAGACATAGAATTAAAAAAGATTCAAAAAATCCAGTCATGTATACATCAAGTTTAAAAAGTTCATATTGACAGCGGACGAGAACCATTACGTATACATTAACAATTAAAAAGAGCCAAAACTATAATAAATTAGCCATTATGAAAGGAACAGCACAATGCGGCTGATTTGTATCAAGTGACTAGTAATACTGAACTAAGCACCGGAGTAGCAGCACGAATAACCAAAGTCACCACATGTGTCAACAATGTAAGTTAGATGATAATAGTTACATATAATAGTCGATAAGAATGAATTCTCTCCTATCAGTCATGATATCATCAACCACTACTTACAAAAATTTTTAATTTCTTTTAGTTTATTCAATAACGGTGCATAACTTTTGTGTAAATTATTAGTATCTTTTTTTTTTATTAATTGCATTCTTTTGTAGGTGTATGTGTAACATTTCGGATAATGTGCGCTTATGCCAATTAGTTTCCCTGTCTAGTATTACAAAATTTTCAAAATCAAAGGTATGTTTTTCTTCTTGACTATGATTATTAATGACAAAATTATTGTCACTCTTCTTCGTATTGCGTTTGTGTTCCGATATGCGTACACCTACCATTCTTTTTGACTCTTCTATATAGCTAGCATCACAATCCTTACAATCTATCTTGTACACTATGTTACATTGTTCATCTTTTTTAGTTGTATCTTTGCCTCTTTTTATTAAGAAATTGAGACCACTATTAATTTTAGGTACTAATCTTATTCCCATTTTTTTAAAAATAGAAAACATGTGTTCAAAAAAGTTTTTAACCCATTAACGCCCAAACGCCTAAATTTTGAGTGAGTTTTCAACGTGATTATTTTTTATGTTATCTGCTTTGAAAAACTTCTGTTTTCATATATTCCGACGTAAAATTTCACGCTCTTTCAGAATCCGTAGTTAGAATTACGATTTAACCTCAAGAAAAAAAAATATGGCCGATTTAAACATAAAAAACGTGAAAATTTTCGAAAAAAAGTTTTTCTGGATTTTTTTTGGCAATGATACCGCAAAGGTATCCCCTTATAATTATGATCAGAGGTGATCATGGCAGTTGAATTTGACAAGAAATTTTCATATTAATGTTAAACAACCCCATTTTTACAAAATGGCGGCTGAAACAAATTTTTTTTTTAAACTTCCTCAATTTTTTTTTCGAAAAATATGGACTTTAGCAAAAAGTTCACAAGAACAAAAGTGTCTTAGAACTAGTCAAGGAACGCTCTAAAATTTTTTCAGAATTTTCGGAGACAATTTTTTATTTTCTGGAAAATTCGGGAAATCCAATTTTTCAAAAATGTCTAAAAAAATTCTGAAAAAATTCTGTTTGCATATATTCCGACGTAAAATTTCACGCTCTTTCAGAATCCGTAGTCAGAATTACAATTTAACCTCAAGAAAAAAAAATATGGCCGATTTAAACGTAAAAAACGTGAAAATTTTCGAAAAAATTTTTTTCTGGATTTTTTTTCGCAATGATACCGCAAAGGTAATTTTTTATACCCTTATAATTATGATCAGAGGTGATAATGGCAATTGAAGTTTGACAGGAAATTTTTATATTAATGTTAAACAACCGCATTTTTACAAAATGGCGGCTGAAACAAAAAACAAACAAATGTTTATATTTAACGTGGCATTGTAACTATTAAAATATATATGTTACAATGGCATGTTAATAGTTAAAATACCATGTTAATATTAAACATATTCTTCTCTATACTATAGTATTGCCAACTTAAATTTTGAGAAAAAAAATGACTTCCGAGATAGCTCCTTCTTGGGCGCTCATTCGAAATAGCTCCTTTTTCAACGCTTTTTTGAAATAGCTCCTTTTTCCTCCCACCCGACGATATTATGATTTAAAGAAGCTGCAATCATTAAAGAAAATGATATGCTGTTGCACTGAGCACCATGTACGCTCAATTTTCGTTAATTACTAAGCAACGCATAACGTGAGTGCATTTTCTATATAAAAATTATGTCATTCGACATAAATGGCGGTAAGTTATGCATAGAAATACTTGTATTATATTTATTAACAAGTTGACGCGTAAATTCAATTGAAAAAAAATTTCGAATGATTAGAAATAAAAAAAAAGGACTTGAAAATGAAAGCCGCATCTCTTAGCATTGTACCTCTAAAATTAATAGCTCTAAAGAGAAATAACAATGATTGTCAAATAAACGACAGCAATAAAAATATTGAAAATAAATCGCTTGATTTGACAAATAATGGTAATTATAATTGCTCAAATAATAGTAATTATTGACTCAATTGTTTTCTTTGTAAATAATAATAATCACATATGCTATTAATAAATCTTGAATTCAATTTTTCAAGTATTTGAAAGTACCACTTTTGCTCCCGGCTTCCGATCGCGAAGGTTGTATTTTCGACCTCGCCAGGCAAAAAAATCGTATACGCAACACAGGGATAAAGACTACCCCAGAGCTCATGTTTGCCACTCGAGCCGAAGACGAGGGTGGCAATTTACACGTTCTCTGGACTGACCAACTCTTTACCTCTCTAGTTGCGTAATATACTATTAAATCTTTCAAGAAAAAAAAAAATCAAAAAAATTGGAAAATACGGTTTTCCTTAACTTTTAATATTGATGGCCCAAACCAAAAGGAAAAAATTGTGTTATTCCTATATGTAAGAGGCACGTAACAATTAAATTCAGCAGCAATCATTTTTCACGCATAAATTCATCACGTTAAATAATAAATATTTTGGGTAATGGGAACGAGAGAGAGAGAGAAATTTCTAGATCACATAATAAGTAGTAATTATATATGTAAGTTAGTATTATTTATTTACAATACATATTTTATATGTATGTCTTCAAGTTGTACGTTATATTAGGCCGAATCCATTACAAATCGAACAGCCAGAGTATGCCTACCACACCGATCATTTTGGAATCAAAGTATTGCTGTTCTTCTCGAAAAATGATTCGACATGTATTTTTTCATTTTTTGATTGCAGTAAAATGACATCCGGTTGGCAATGTCAAAAATTTTTTACAAAATCCTAACTTTCAAATTTTATTTTTCAAGATGTCCTGCATGACATTTGCATAAAAATAAAAAAATGCATAAGTTATGCAGTTTTTACTAAAAAATGCACTTTTTGGAAAAATGCATTTTTTTCAAAAACCCCGTGTTTTTTTTTATGAAAATTTAGATGAAGATAGGGGGTGTTACCTACCAAATCGTGTGTGTCGGATATTGTAGTTTTTCCCATAGAATGAGAAAAAAATAAAATAAAATACAATAAAATTTTCATTTATTACGATGGTAGTCAATACACGGAGAGAATTTTAGGAAAGAAGAACTCCTAGGTAGTCCGTCCGTGCTACGAAACGCACCATTTGATTTGTACTATAGGTTAGGATCGCAGCTGCACTAGTGTAGTATTCGTGCGAAGCTAACGTGGCGCTACCGCAGTCCGAAAGAAATAGTGCAACGGCTTTCCTGCTTTTCGTGCAACGCTAGACCGAGTTTAGTATAACATAACCCCATTTTAGTATAACATTCGCACTACACACGTAGAGCAGCCGCTCTCCCAAAACTTAGTACGATGGCGGTCCTAATTTAGCATAGCTGCAACTCGAACATTGTAGGGTAGCTACTACACTACCACTAAGATGTCTCCTCTCCTAAAATTCTCTCCGTGTAATAATCAATATAAATGAATGTTTGTACATACCTAAGTAATATACATATACCCATTCGTACTTACACGCTATAGCTGTTTTTCATTTTTTCATTTTCATTTTTCTGTATTTTTTATTTTTATGACTACCTTTTTTTTATTTTGTTTTGTTTTAACTTTCGTTAGTAAATGATCGGCAGTTTTTGCTCTACAACAATGTGTTTTATTATTACATATTTCTTTTACTCATAAATGAGTTTTTTGAAATCCAGGATACTTTGGAGTTGTAAGCCAATCAATATTTTTTGCTTTTCTGAATTGTTCTATTTCAACAGCTTGTAAATGTATTATTTTAATTACATCAGTATATTTTTGAACATGTATTGCAAAATCATTTGCGTTTTGAATAGCTTCTTCAAGGGGCTCTCAAAGATTATGCAAAGTAGCATAATGCCTTATAAGTCCACCCACATCATCTATAGCTCCTTTGCCGTTCCCAGTAGCAGAGAACAACCATTTTAAATCATATGGTGCTCGTTTTAATTCATCTAATTGAAAGCGATTTTTAAAGTGACTAGCGGCGCCATCTGATACAATGGTAATTTTGTTTATTGAATCACAACAAATTTCTTTTAGGTAAGTTATAATTTTTTCTACTGCTAGCAAAGCATACGCTGAATCATGTTTTCGGTCATCACTTATGACTGCAAAACTTTAAGTCGAATCCCCTTGATAAGGCACTGCTGTGAAAATAGAAATTTGATTATTAACGCAATGATTTCCTTTAACAGCTTTATTATGAATCACAGCCCAGTTTTCAGCAAAGTCTATTTGAAGAACTAAATGATGTGGGTCTTTTTTAGCATTTTCTCTTTCTGCTTTTATTATAGCTTTGCGTTGTATATTTTTTACATACATGTGAATACTAACCTTCATGGTCAAAACAGAAAGTTCATCTTTAAAAGCAGAAATTGATAGTGTTTTTTTAATCAAGTTTCCATTATCCCACAAAGCATATGTAATTTCTTCTGTATTTTCTACATCTTGCAGTTTTAGAACATGAAATGTAATTCCCTTACTGCCTGGACAAACTTTACATTCTTGTAAATCGGATGGCTCAGAACACATTGTTGCGTTTATTATTTGTAACCAACTTTCATCCAACTCTGTGACGTTACTCCCTCTAAAATTAATTAAGCTCGTAAAAAATAAATCATAATTTGCGCAATAGATATAGAGACAAACTTCTTGGATGGGGCTAAGTAAGACATATTTTGGTCGCAAACTAAAATTTCGATTTTCCAATTCTCAATTCTGGATTATCATTTTTAAATACTTCATACGTTTCTTTTAAACTTCGAGTAAGAAAACGCTTAACTTTTTTATCTTTTTTATTGTTAACTTTAATTGTAACAACGTCATATTTATTAGGAGTTGGTCTTGAACAATTAAAATCATCATTTATATCATGTTCCATAACAATTTTTTCCATGTTTTCATCAATTGGATGACTTGAATATGCATTCTGAATAAATTCCTTTTTCTTTAACAAGATTTCTCGATTTCTTATACACATACTTATTTCTGGAAATAAAGATAAAATTTCATGTTTTGTAAAGGGTGAAGGTAGCAAAGTCAGAATTTTTATTTTTTCTGATACCGTAGAACATTTTTGTAGGGCTAATCCAATATTTTGTACCCATTCCGTACAATGACATAAAGCTGTGGTTGGTTCATTTGATTCAACAGAAATGTCATAGAGTGTCCTTAACTTAGCATCGAGGGTACTAGAAAATGTTGAAATTAGTTTTGTTTTCTTTTGGTTAACGTAATTTTTAATAGATTTTTCACGTTTAAGGTTTTTTCTTTTAAGTGGTAACACAGATCCTAAAAATGATGTACTCATTTCATTATTAAATTCTTCGATGCGTTCTGGAGTACTTTGGTAAAAAATCTTCGTCTATATCAACTTCAATATCGCCAACTTCATTCTCAGTTGCTACATCGACTACGATATCGGCAAATTCATTGTCAGTGCCATCCACCAATTTTAAAGCAAACTTATAGCAATCGTTACATATACTTGTAGACGGCATCAAAAGTAAATTAAGATAGCGACATTTCAATGGATAAATAAGATCATCCAAATGCTTGAATCGCGTTTGATCCGATAGATAGTAGGCTTTCTTATGTCTCCCAATGAAATTGGGACATTTAATTCTATTTTTTGGAAAATACTCAGACATAGTGGTTGTTTTAATATAATAGAGATATGTAATAAATTAAAAAAAAAACTGTGTATTGTATTAAAAAATACTACAGTTATATATAGCTAAAGCCTTACAGTTATTGGCAAGTGTAAAGCTCAACGTTCGCCATCTAGCGTACAAATGTACAAGTACATAATAAACTCATACAAGCACGCACATATGATTCTGTATACCGCCTATACTGTATACTGCCTACGCGCGCGCGCGTATGTATGTGTGTGTGTGTGCGTGCGTGCGTGCGTGTGTGTGTGTGTGTGTGTGTGTGTGTGTGTGTGTGTGTGTGTGTGTGTGTGTGTGTGTGTGTGTGTGTGTGTGTGTGTGTGTGTGTGTGTGTGTGTGTGTGTGTGTGTGTGTGTGTGTGTTACTTTACATATATACAAATATCCGTTTATATTGAATTAATATATGAAAATTTTATTGTATTTTATTTTATTTTTTTTCTCATTCTATGGGCAAAACTACAATATTCGACACACGATTTGGTAGTATTAACACCCCCTATCTTCATCTAAATTTTCATAAAAAAAACATGTGGTTTTTGAAAAAAATGCATTTTTCCAAAAAGTGCATTTTTTAGTAAAAACTGCATAACTTATGCATTTTTTTATTTTTATGCAAATGTCATGCAGGACATGAAAGAAGGCGCTAATCTGACAATGAGTAAAATTGCGTATAGTTTACTTAAAAACTTAAAAAACTCGGAAATTGGCAGCTGTTTGAAAATGACCTTGAAAAATAAAATTTGAAAGTTAGGATTTTGTAAAAAAAATTTTGACATTGTCAACCGGATGTCATTTTAGTACGGTCGAAAAATGAAAAAATACGTGTCGAATCATTTTTCGAGAAAAACAACAATACTTTGATTCCAAAATGATCGGTGTGGTAGACATACTCTGGCTGTTCGATTTGAGATGGATTCGGCCAGTATCCTTTGTTTCGTGCGTTGAGAATGGATATGGACGGGAGTGAACTGTAGAGGTTCAAAATGATAAATCCGTTTCGTGCTGAGAGAAGATTGTTTATTGCAGACGCCGTTGTCGATGTATGGATACAGAAGTTTGATGCATGGGAACGTTGCTGTCTCTGCTGCGGGCGCGTGCTAAACTGACGGCCGGCCGGCGCACAGTGGGACGAAACGATGAAAAATGGACAAAAATCGAATTCCACGCCATTTTAAATTAGACCGAGCTCAATTTTGTTTTAAAATGATCCTTATATAATCACCTTCCAAGCTACTATGCGGGTTTTCGATATTTGCTATTGGATATTTTTATATAACCGATTAAAAAAATAACTATTCTCCTCCTAATTATCCTCCGTTCAACCATTACAATCTAAGTGTTATTCATGGGAACTTTTAATACCAAAGTTGTACAAACAGACCAATGAGATAGCGATCTTAACCTTGGAATTATTTCTCAAGGTCATTTAAGGTCGAAGCCTTCTTTTTACAATTTAAGTAAATAAATGATATTTATCAAACGGATGTTGAGTAAAGACCTTGAATTCCACCTTCGTATCAATCGTCGGTCAATCAAGGTCAAAACTTGTTTACTGCATTTGGAGTGGTTAACTTTGACAGGAAAGCATTTATATGAGAATTTCCTCTGAGGTTGTTGAAGTCTGTGGTATATCCTCATTCATGACCTTGAACACGATCTTCACGTCAATCGTCAATGGTACAAAATCTTTTCCGATTGTCAGTTTTTTTTTTCAGAAATAGGTATCTAGTCAGCTATTGGGGTCACTCATCGTAAATCGGGGATCAGCTTGACTACCCGGGAGATAAATAGGAGTTAGTTTGGGTATGAATAGGGGTGCAAAAATGATAATTTCTTATTGTCGATTTTTCATACAAGAACGTCACCTAGTAGCTATCTATAATCGTGAATAACAAAAATTGGGTCCATTTTTACCATCTGAGGGATGTCAATGGGTCATTTGAATTTTTCAAATAGAAAATGCTGATTTGGAAAAAATCAATTGATCGATATGTGTAGATATCTGGATCAAAATAACCTTTCACCTACTCCGCATGATTTACAACGTTTATTGTATAGTAAATTTTATAGGAGGAGCATCTTATCTTCATATAGTCAGTATCGCAAAGTATTGTTAAAGAGTCTCGGGTTCGCTAATATACGAATTCGTTTAGATACCTGTGACCGAAGTTGATGTCAGAGTCAAATTGACCCTTTGTATTCTCCTTGAGTTAAAAGTGCTTCAAGGTTTTTGAGCTATTTTAGTGTCAATATTATTCCAAATGATAGCCAATATTTATAATTTGTAATGTAGCTGGTAAGTTCTTGCATAGATTTATTTATTTCCTCAAAGTAAAATGGATACAATCAATAAGAAGGCTAATTTATCTACGGTAAATTGAAATAAAAATATTTCTCTAGTGAATTCAACTAGAGTAAAAAAATTATTAATTCATGTCTGGTACATTATTAATAGTTTTTGAAGGGTGTTTCTTTACTGGAGTTTATTGTTTTTCTTGAGCGTCATTTTTGATTGCTACCAATTCAAAACTTTGGATTTTAGATTTATTTTCTGCACGCATATCCTTAATATTAGAGTCTATTGTTAACGTGTCATCATCAGTGGGTAATGTTTCATAAAATGATTTTACTTTTTAATAAATAAATCACATTTCAACTATGGTTTTTCTAATTTTAGGTAACTTCTTTATTTAGCAGTGTTTTGACTAGGAAAATCGTGAAAGAACCATCTTAAATAAAGATTTCTATGTACACATGACATACTTTCTATAAGTTTTTTAATTTATAGTCAAAATACAACAAATATACTTGAAAGAAATTTAAATTGAATAACATAAATGGCCTAGATATAAAAACAAAAATATTTGATACATTCTGAGACATCTATTCATATATATTTTATGTTGGAAGAAACTTTTAAACCCTAAAAAATGTAAATGTAAATTGTCAACTATCTAACCTATCTAGACTTGTCTCTCCGACTCTTTGTTTCAATATTCTGAACTCAATGCTCTTCTTCGATAATATCCACCTTAAACGGTAAGCCATAGGTTTTGGAAATGAAATAACTTTAACGAATGACGTGAAGGTCGTGTTCAAGGTCATGAATGAGGATTTACTGCAGACTTCAACAACCTCAGAGTTAACTACTCAAAATGTAGTAAATAAGTTTTGACCTTGAGATGACTGACGGTTGATGCCAAGGTGGAGTCCAAGGTCTTCAATAAGTGTTTACTCAACATCTGCTCGATAAATTTTATTTATCTATCTAAATTGTAAAAAGAAGGCTTCGACCTTAAATGACCTTGAGAAATAATTCCAAGGTTAAGATCGCTGTCTCACCGGTCTGTTTGTACAACTTTAGTATTAAAAGTTCCCATGAATAACGCTTAGATTGTAAAGTATGAACGGAGGATAATTACACGAAATATCTGATTTCGAATAGTTATTTTTTTAATTGGTTATATAAAAATATCCAATAACAAATGTCGAAAATCCGTATAGTAGCTTGGAAGGTGATCATATAGGGATCATTTTAAAACAAAATTGAGCTCGGCTCAATTTAAAACGGCGTGGAATTCGATTTTTGTTCAGTTTTCATCGTTTCATCCCACTGTGCAGCGCAGCGAGGCGCCGTCGACTTAGTATTTACAAGGAAACGGATCAAGGTGTCCGCCTCTGATTTTTCTGAATTTTTGAGATGTTATAGAGGACCGAAAAATAAGAGACACGTATTTATTTTATCGGCCCAATCCGATATTAAAGGGGTGAAAACCACCCTTAAAGTTTACCCCCGAAAACGGTTTTTCTTAATATCTTTAGTTCTAATTAATGTTTTGAAATGAAACAAATTGGAAAATTCTTCTCTTTGAATGATGAAACTAGCAAGTATAGTTTGATTCCCGGGGGTGGCAACCCTTACTTTTTATTTCAGAAAAACCTTATTTTTTAAACTAGTTTTGTATATAATATTTGAAATAAAATTAATTGATTATTATAAAAATCATTTTTGGCCTTAAATTAAAAAATTAAAGTTGACATGTTTTAAGGTTTTTGCAAATACAAGCGTTATCGGAGGTAAACAACCCCTTAGGCGCAAAATACTTTCGAACCGTTAAAATAAATATTTTATGTTATGTAATGCATAATTTACTTTTATTTGAACTAATTTTTTTTATGGGCCCAATTTCCTGTTATTAAAGGGGTAAAACGCACCCCTAAAACTCACCCCTAAAATAGGTTGTTTTTTCTAGATATCCCAAGTTCAGATTAAAATTTAAAATGAAACAAAATGGACAATATTTCTCTTTGAAATGCCAAATTAGCAATGGTTGTTTGATCGCGTGGGTTAGCTACCCTTATATTTTATTTCGGAAAAACTTAATTTTTTTAAATTATTTTTGTATATAATATTTGCAATAAAATTAAATAATTATTGTTAAAATTAAAAATTAAAGTTGACTTGTTTCAGGATTTTCTAATAACATCATTATCGGGGGTTAGCAGCCCTTGGGCGCGGAATACTTACAATTAGTATCATTGAAATAAATATTTTGAGGTGTATAATACATATTTAGTTTATATTCGTGTCAGTTTTTTTTACTGAAATAATGTAATTAATGAAGTCGCTTATAAACTCTTATACTTATTGTACAATTTATAATACATTCGAGTATTTTTCTCGCATTTACAGGTAAATAAAAATGATGGAACTGGGAAAAGAATGGGTGAGTTAAATGATTGATTGATCTAATGAATAGAAGCTAATTGATATTATTATAAAATATTAATTGTTATTATGTAATTACTTTTTATTAAAAGTAAAGTATAGGTATATTTTCACAAATTGTCAAAAAAGATTCAAAGAAACTATACAAATAAGCTTATAGTTTGTTCCTTATCACAATTAATTTTGTTTAAGGATTATAGATTGAACAATAATGAAAATCTTCAAAAAATGTTTTATACACAGTGATTTCTGATACGATGAACATTTTATAATAGCAGTATTTTTACATCCTGGCACCTCACAATGAGCTTGGCATCCACTAAAGCTAAAGGGCACCGGATTTACAAATTCATTTGGTTTATTATCGATATAACCGCTTTTATACCAAGAGTATTTAAACAGACTTACGTATCGAGGAGAAGATAACTGATTGTACACCAGAGATTGTAATTTAATTACATTATTTCGTACTTGCAAAGTTATATCTTTATCCAACAAAATTACACTATCGGAAAAGTGTCTTACAAAATTTTTCCATATACGAAAACCAAACACTTCCAGCAGTTGTTTTTTCCAGTTATACCTTTAGGAATTTTGAAAAATTTAATGTGTTTATCATCAGGTTTTTCTCTTTCGACTGCTTCTGTGCAATGTCCACTCCCAGAATCTAGCAATAACAAACTATTTTTTCCAACATTTGGAAAAAATACATCTCTTAACCATTTTCGAAAATGATCTGAAAATAAATTGTAAACAAATAAATTTCGCAGATCATTACAGTAAACTATTGCTATTTGTATTACATCACTAATTTTGATAACGATTTATTACGTGAAATCAAATTAATAAAATTAAATAATAATGAAATTTATTAATAATTTACAAAAACTTTTTTATAACTTTCGGAGTTTACGTTAAAATACCTTATTTTAAAAATAATTTACTAATAATTGTAAATCTTTTTTAATATGAGTCTACTGAAATTAAAATTTTACAACTAAAATCTTTAAAATAGATATAAGCTACAAGTTTACGAATACAAGTACACTTTATTTAATTTCACTCACCTGATGTCATTTTGCCAGATTTAGAAGCCATCAAATATACGTTATCTGGCTGAAATAAATTTTGTTGTATTATTGGTCTGAATTCATCTTTAGTCTCTTTTAAGACTACAAATAATGGAGAGAGCAATTTTCCAGCAGCATTAATTGTAGGTAATATTGTGTAACTATGTGTTGTCGATGAAACAGATTGCACAATACATTCGACAGTCTTTGTTCCTTCTTCTGCTAATGTACGTCCAGAATGTAATTCTAATTGAAATCCACTTTGATCAGCGTTGTAGGTATTTTCAATTCCAAATTCTGAAATCAGTGGTTTGATGTCTGCTGAAAATTTACTAGCTTCTTGATTTATAGTTTCCTTGTTTTCAACAGTTTTTTTTTTGTTATAAATTTGTTAATTTTTCTACTAACAAATCTGTGAGCTTTCTTCAATTTTCGCAGCCAGAAATCAGATGCTTTGAATCTAACATCATTAAATTCCAAACTTTTTTTAGCTTCTAAAGCCCACCTACGTATATCAATATCTTGAATCATATGACCAGCTTCAATAGATTCTTTGAGATTTCTTAAAACAAATTCAGAAATTTGATATAATTCTTTTGGTCCTCAGGCCGTAAAATGAATTTTTGCAGCCTGTATAGAGGCCGCGGAATGAATTTTTGCGGCCCGTATAAAGGCTGCGAAATACTAAATGTAAGGCCTAAGCCACAAAATACATTTAGTATTTCGCGGCCTCTATACGGGCCGCGAACAGTCATTTTGCGGCCTTTGCACAAAAAAATAATATATGCTTCCACGAACGTAAAATCCACGAACTCGCTCGGCCCCAAAGCTAGCACTTGCCAAGAATGATACATTTTGCGCCCTTAGTGCATAATCTACTATTCTTTGTAAGTTCCACCTTTGTTGATTTGGCTTGCCCCTTGGCATAGTTGTCGTACTGAATTAACTAACGTAAATTGATTTTTAATACTTTCTATACTACGATTTTTCTTATTTTTAGTTAATCTCCAATATTCGACTGCTTTTTTTGTAATCGAAGCTCAACTCTTCATCATCGTATGAACAAATATCATAATCGTTTTCTTCTTTGAAAACTGTGTCATCTTCAATTGCTTGTACTTCATAATTTTTAAATTGTTCTTGAAAATCTAATGTTTCTTCTTCCATTGCTTCAATCGCATTAACATCATTCATACTGTCGTATAAAATGTTTTCGAATTTTTCAGCTAGATCCATTTCAACCTTATTAACAGGACTTTCTGGTATCTGAAGCCCTGAGAATGCTGCCAATAATAAATTTATGACGTTGATAGGATTCACCTGCATTTTTTCTATTATTTAATTTTTATAAAATAGTAAATTGTATGAAAAAAACAAATGACGGGTTCTCGATAACGTGTACCTCGCAACAGAATTGACAAAAATATACTGACTAACTGATCTGTTTTTAGGCAGTCGTAGACTCCAGGCTCACTCGCGTTATCTTTGCACGGATATTTTTCTCCGCTTATTCATATATATATAAATATAAATGAGGAAAATATTTACTTAAGAATAAGTATTTATGAAGAAGCACAAATGAAATATAATATGACATGCCTAAATACGCAAACATAAATATTCTAAAATTATAAGCGAACTATAATTATCAAGCAGTGATTTTTAAAAAGACTAAAATATACCATATAAATAATTTTAATCTTGGCTCAGCTTTTAAAAGATTTTCTGCATACAAATATTTATGCAGTAAAAATGAAAATATAGTCATGTAATTATTTACTCCTCTATTTATCTTATGCTGTTATATTTAGAACGTTAAAATAACGAAATTGTCAAATTCATTGTCAATGATTTTTATTCTCTAAATAGAAAATTGAGCCTATAAACAAATCAATCTCAAATAAATAAAATATTCATGATTATTTATTCTGAATATACACATCATACACCTCAAAATATTTATTTCAATGGTACTAATTGCAAGTATTCCGCGCCCAAGGGGCTGCTAAACCCCGATAATGCTGTTATTAGAAAAAATCCTGAAACAAGCCAACTTTGATTTTTAATTTTAACAATAATTATTTAATTTTATTGCAAATATTATATACAAAAATAATTAAAAAAAATAAAGTTTTTCCGAAATAAAATATAAGATTGGCTATCCCACGCTAATTTGGCATTTCAAAGAGAAATATTTACCGTTTTGTTTCATTTGGATATCTAGAAAAAACCTATTTTAGGGGTGAGTTTTAGGGGTGTGTTTTACCCCTTTAATAACAGGAAATTGGGCCCATAAAAAAAATTAGTTCAAATAAAAGTAAATTATGCATTACATAACATAAAATATTTATTTTAACGGTTCGAAAGTATTTTGCGCCTAAGGGGTTGTTTACCTCCGATAACGCTTGTATTTGCAAAAACCTTAAAACATGTCAACTTTAATTTTTTATTTTAAGCCCAAAAATGATTTTTATAATAATCAATTCATTTTATTGCAAATATTATATACAAAAATAGTTTAAAAAATAAAGTTTTTCTGAAATAAAAAGTAAGGATTGCCACCCCCGGGGACCAAACTATACTTGCTAGTTTCGCCATTCAAAGAGAAGAATTTTCCAATTTTTTTCATTTCAAAGCATTAATTAGAACTAAAGATATTAAGAAAAACCCGTTTTCGGGGGTAAACCTTAAGGGCAGTTTTCACCCCTTTAATATCGGATTGGGCCGATAAAAAAATACGTGTCTCTTATTTTTCGGTCCTCTACAACATATCAAAAATTCAGGAAAATCAGAGGCGGACACCTCGATCCGTTTCCTTGTTAGAGGGGCGATAGGAGAAACGCGTGGAAAGCGCTAATTGGCGTCTCTCTTTCACGTGTGTCGTGGATAGCCGTGGGAGGAGAAATGCCTTCAGCGGCGGATGTTCGAGACTCTGATTCCCAACATCCTTATTCGTTATAGTAGATAATAATTTTGAAAACAGACTAAGAAAATCATTAATTTTATCAAAGCGATACACAATTATATAGGATTGATTCTGATAATTCGAGTTGGAAGCGTGCTAGAGGTGCCTAATTATATATAAAAAAGACTATTCTCAGCGAAAATGATATCTGCAGCTGTAATAACGAAAAACTTATATCAACTTTTTAGTAAACAAATTTTTTAGAGCTAGAATCCGGCCTGAGTATTTTTTTTTTTTTTTTCATGGTTTAATTCTGTGTTTATGTACTTAATTTTGTCAGATTTTTGAAGCAAGTACTGTAAGAGAAAAAAATAAAATGCACAAATAGGCGGTATTTTGTATTACAGGGAGTAAGGAAGGGAAGTGGTAGGGTTGTTTGGAAGAATGTTTTTTCTTAGGTACTTAGCAGTGTATGGATTTTAATTCCCGTCTAATGGCATTTCTTGATCTAAATAGAAGATATATTTTACTTTTGATAAATTGAACGTTATCCTATTGTAAAAAGGAGATAATGATTATTATCGAATTGAAGCTTAGAGTCAACTTTAGAGCGACATCAAAAAATTCCATTGGCTAATACAGTAGGTAAGATAGCGTAGTATTTACAGACACGCGTAGCGCATTCTGCTTACGATAGCGTATTTTGTAACAAGTTTCAAAAATGCAATTTCCGACAGTCATCAGTATGAGTCACAAACAATATTTTTGCAAAAGTATTCAAGAAAAAGGACTTTCCCGATTATTTGCATCGAAGCACGACCAAATCGGAGATACTGTTATCTGATTTAAAAGAAGCAGACTCATGCACTGAAAAACTTTTCGTGTAGATTATAACCTTCACACCGAGTAGCAGCAGCGCCGCCATTCGGCGTGGTCAGTACTCCGAAGTGAGTAACAGCTGCGCGTTTTCGGCGCGCTTCGTACTCTTTTCCAAGAGGTTAGGTCACACGCACACAGATCAGCGCTGTGGCTATACCGAATTTGAGTAACCACTACTCCAATCGGAGTAACTGTTACTCCGATGAGAAGTGTAGCGCCTGACCCCACGATACAGAGCTCCATATAAACTTGAAGAGTACCAGCTACTCCGAAAGTTTCTCAGTGTGCATGTGCATTAGCACTCAAGCTGTTGAATGAGACTTGACAATAGTAAATGTCTTTTAAGAGAAGAATGTACATTACAGTGGATGAACGATAGCCTTAATTGTATAATTAAATACACTCGTAAAATTCTGGAACAATTTTTAATCAAGACATCAAAATAATGCAAAATTGTAAATTAACCACATTATTTTATAAGCATTCTTGCAATAAATTAAGTCGATGCTATATTGTACATTACATTTTAGAGAAATAGATACTCTTTCTCAGAGATAATAATTACACTTTTACTAATAATCATTCTTTAAATTTAATAATTGAGACATAGAAACATACAAATTTCAAAAGAATGAGTTATCTAGCAATAAGTACTAACACATATATCAGTCAATTGAATCCACCACTATCTATCCCTGATTCCTGCGAGCAGATTGCTATCATTTTCACCTAGCCAAATACTCCATCAGCCCACTATTTTTGCGCAAACACAGCCCTCTACACATTCTCTTCTCAGCTCCTGGCAATGAAGACAAATGGCTCTATCAGTTGCTGCATCACTTTGCACATGTTATATCTCTCTTCTATGTTGCTGGCAGGTGGCATCGCATCCCGTCCAGCAGTATTTCGTGCGACTAAGCGTGACCGAGGCCTACTCCGTGATACCCGGCGCGCCTGATCTTCACGTAAAGCAAGATTCGAATTTGCGCCTCGAATGCCAGCTCATGTCAGCGACAGAACCACCGCTCTACGTTTTCTGGTACCGGAACTCGCGCATGATCAACTACGACAGCGAACCTGGCGTTAAGGTCGAGATGACAAAGGCCGGCTCCGTGCTCGAGGTCCTGAAGACGCAGCTTAACCATGGCGGCAATTACACATGTGCCCCGAGTAACGCCCGAGAAGCCTACGTCATGGTCCATGTATTAGAAGGTGAGTTACAGTATAATAATAATTATAATTAAATACGTTACTCGCTACGACAAAAGACAAATTCTTAAATTACTGAGAAATCAATATAATTCGCGTATGTGCATAGGTCAGTGCATTACAAACAATCTGTCCCATTGTCGCTAACTTCTAACCCCCTACGTTTCATTTAGCTTAAGAGGGCAAGCCTTAGTTAAATAATGAAAAGATAAGATTTGCTTTAATTACTCCAGTTTTTTTATGTTATACATTAAAAACAATATTACCTATTAAAGGACACATAAAAATGAACATTTTAAGATCTGTAAGACTCCTCTATCTTGATTTGCAAGTTTGTAATAGCCACTTAATTAAGTCACGCTTATCTGTGACTTAAGCAGCCCATTATTACACTGTGAAATAATGAATTTACTTAAATCACAAGCACGTAATTAACGCCAATTATCTACCAAAACTATTCTGAAATGTGGATTTACATATAAGAATAAACAGAAAAAGAAGTAAGACTTCGAAAACAGTTGACAAACCACAAAAAGTAAATAAAAATGATGATAATAATGCTTCTCTATATATTATATGTTAGTTTCATCTGCTATCAGATAGCAAATCGTGCGCTTTTTAAATATTCAATTTTAAACTGTATTAGTTTTATTTTGTTTTCGTGTTCAATTGTCGCCATGGGTCGTAAGTAGATTATTTAGCTCATGTGACGTTTTTCGCTCGTGCGAAGTGAGATCAAAAAGTCGCGTAGTGTAAATAATCTACTTATGTACTAGTCTCGAACGGTATTTTTTACGACAAGCGCTGAAAAATCATATCAAAGTTGTCATTTTGAGGTTAGAGTCGTATAAAAGTCTTTCGCTTTGATGAAATAAAGTATTATACAAATGTTTCACTTCATAAATTTTAATTTCTTGTAAAAAATACAGGAAAAATTGCAAAGAATCTTATTTTATAATTTTTTTACGTGTATTAAATATTTTAGATTCAATAATAACAATATTCTATGTATGGAATTTTATTATTTAAATGATTTTTTATTAATTTTTTTAGAGGCTAAAAAAATAAAAACCCTCGCTATTACTCGGGCGATACTGCACGGTGCAAAAATGGACTGCTAATGGCACGAATAGGAGTGACATGGCGGATTTATTTAGTCAGTGCTATAAAATAATGTACGATACATGTGTCATAAGTCGTTCTTTATGGCACGGCGTTAAGCGCACTCGCTACGCTCGGGCGCTACACGCCGTGTCGTAAAGTGCAACTTATGCCACTAGTATCGTAATGTAGTAATACGATACTCGTGACTTAAGTGGCTCATTATTACACGGCGTTTAGCATCACGCCGTGCAATAATAGCCGACTTAAGACACACATATCGTAATGTACTATCTCTGGATCGGGTTGACCAAATGAGCTGGAGTTTCTAAAACAGCTTCTTGACCTGTTTCTTTAGTAAGTAAGAGGGCAGATTTCTGAAAAGGTGGATATTCATAATTATATTACACCATTAATCAGATTTTCCATTATTATTAACGTTTTTTAACCTATTGTTAGATATCATAATTTTTAATCACCTGTTCTTTAAAATCTGCGCCGGTTAATCACTGAAGAAAAATATCAAGAAGTTTCCGATTAATTTCCTAAAAATTTCAGATTATTTGGTCGAGCCGAGCCAGCGAAAGTCTACGAAAATGTCCTGAAAAATATTAAAAAATTAGTTCTGAGATAATTGACTTAAAAGTTTGTTATCTTATTATTTGGATAAAATTGATTAAATTCATTTATTGGAACTTTTAAAATAATATGTACATAAATATGTTGTAAATATGTCAAGAGTTTCTCGCTGTCAAAATATTTAAGTAATATTAATGAAAGTAAGTTAAGAGTTTATTAATAAATTTATCTAATCTAACTATAGTCGTAATACTAATCTGTCTTATAACGGAGAAAAAATTTGTGGAAACCAGTTTTAAATAGAATATATTTTGTCAGCCCTAAGGATCGAGAACGTTTATCTTTGAGAATACATTTGTTACGTGTTCGTGGCGCTACATATTTCGAAGATTTAAGACAACAAAATTAATGACAACAAAATTAACTCGACGTTTTATGAGGCCGGCATGGAACATTTTTTAAGTGAAGCAGTAAATTTTCAATTTCAAAATGCTATTGACAGAATTGTCAACTTTTTAGTTTCATTTTGATATTTCATAATCCTATAAATGCACGAAAGTTGTATGATAAATACAAATCGTATTTTTTAAATCTAAAACTATATGAAATAATTGCTGAAAACAACGCATTAAAATTAATTAACAGTACATTATCACTTCATGGTTTGCCTATACAAGAGTTTGGGTTACCAGATATTTCTAATGAATTAATGGAATATGATGACATACATGATGACATATCGCCGGATAAGAGCAAGAAAATCCTATCTCAGCTCAGCGCGTAAGACCGTCCTATCCCGGCTCGGCGCGTAAGAACATCCTATCTCAGCTCGGGGCGTGAGAACGTCCTATCTCAGCTCGGCACGTGAGAACGTCCCAACTCGGCTCGGCGCGTAAGAAAGTCTCATCTCGGTTCAATGTCAACACACTGACCGTCCGAGCCAAGATAGGATGTTCTTACGTGCCAAGCTGAGATGGGACGTTCTTACTTCCACCCGACGATATGTACTTATCCTCTTATTAATAAAGATGAACTTGATAGAACAATTCGATCGTTAAACAATTAACGTTGAACGTCAAAATCAAATATTTACTTAAATAACAAAAGCCGTTTTAGGCGACAATGAAAAAAAAAAACTATTTTTTATTGACGGTCATGGTGGAACTGAAAAAAGTTATTTATTTAATACTTTGATCGTATCTTTACTTCGAGCATATAATACTGGAGGAAGCCACCAGTCAAAGAGAAAGATAGATATATTGAAGTTACGTACTATCTCTCACTGCTCGCACCTGATCAGTGATGTGGATTGACCAGTCAGACAAAATTTTCTGACTTGACGGTCACTTTGACAAAAAGTTGACCGTCATTGACAGTCAGAATTTACAATCCCTGAATGTAAAAATGACCGTCAGTGAGCTTTCTGACTGGTCATGGGTCAGAAAGTTTAAAAGAATAAAAAAACGATCAAAACTTTGATAAAACAGTTTATTCTATCATATGTTTTACAGAGCAGTCTTTTCGTACAAAACAGTCTATATTAAATAATAAGTCAAGGATGACGAAAACGTGTGTTTTATGCAAGAAGCAGCCCATTCCGGGTGACAAAACCATACTTTTTTCGGGTGAGTATCAAAAAAGCGAACGTTCACTTTGAATTGGCAGCAAAGTATCTAATTTTGCGAGCTCGAGCTCTGTTATTTCCATGTAATTTTTTCAACTCAGACGTGTGATTAGAAAGTGCGAATCGTCGAATGCTAAGAAAGAATAAATGAAATACGATCGAAATAGTTACATTCAAATCTTTATTGTTTGGATAGTAAAAAGAACGAATATTTTTTATGACGACGATCATATAATCGAAAGTGCAAACTATCCATTCAAAAGATGTAGAATGTTCAAAACGTCCAAAATTAAAAATTTGTATTTTTTTAATTGATAGTGCACGATACTCGTCGTTAATAATGAATTTAACGATATTACTAGCTGATAAGTATTTTAATTATGTTAAAAAATACAAATTTTAATTTTCGATGTTTAGAACATTCTACATCTTTTGGGTGGATGGTTTGCCCTTTCGATTATATGAACGTTGTCATAAAAAATATTCGTTCTTTTTACCATCCAAACAGGAATCTTCAAACAATGAAGATTTAAATGTAACTATTTCGATGATAGTCCATTTATTCTTTCTTAGCATTTGACGATTCGCAAATTCTAATTACACGTCTGAGTTGAAAAAGTCACATGGAAATAACGGAGCTCGAGCTCGCAAAATTAGATACTTTGCTGCAAATTCCAAGTGACCATTCGTTTTTCTAATACTCACCCCCTTTCCCCGTTCATTTATACTTACTCTATATGGATGTAGGTTTGACTGTCACACAGAAGTGTGACCGATCAGGGTCAATTGTCAGTCAAAATTTTTTTTGTCAGGTCAGGGTCATTCCGGTCAATTGACCAGCTCACATCACTGCACCTGATTGGCTGCGCAATGGGGTGCTAGCCAATCAGGTGGGAGCAGAGAGAGATAGCACTTAACTTCAATACATCGATCTCTCTTTTTGATTGGAAACGTGCGCAGGCACCTGAAGGCTTCCTCCAGTAGTATATACTCGAAGAGTTTTTAAATAATAAAAATTATTTTGAATTATCAGTGGGTTGGACTGGAATTGCTGCTAATCTGTCAAATAATGAAAAACCTCCTCATACTGGATTTAAATTTCCTCTTTATATAAACGAACAATCAACATTGTAATGTTTCGCAAAATTCGACGTATGCAAATTATATTAAGAGTAAAAACGTATTGATTTGGAATCAAATTTCTATGACTAACAAATATGCCTTTGATACTGTAGATAGATTATTTCAAGATTTATTTGGCTACAATTTCATTATTTAAAGCTATACATAAAAATATGAGAATATCTAATGATGACATTTTATTTAAAAAATGTCTTTTAAATGTTAGAGTAGGACAATATTTCACAAAATCTGTTAATTCACAAAAAAAATTAATTTATTATCGATGATTATTTCTGAAATTTTTGGAAACGAAATTAATCCATTTGACGTTTCTATGAAAATTAAGTAATTTCATACCCGACAAATAACCATGTTATTAAAATAAATAATGAAATATTAAATCGATTAAATCCATATGCATACATATCCATATCCATACGTATCCATATCTATACACATTCATATGGGTCATTCCATGTCAGATATACATTGATATTTTTTTTATGATTGAAATATTTTTTTTATGAATCTTCATAAAAAAATATTCGATACGTATTATTTTATTTTTCTTTTAGCCTCATAATTTTAGACTTATGATTTTTCGAAATTTAGGGTTATAACAAAGGAGCTTTTTTTGAAACGCTTGCATTTCAATGAATTATCATTGTAAAAAATTCTTTCAGGAGAGGAAAAGTTAGGATTTTTTCTCAACTTTTCAGAAATTCAAACAAAAATTTGTTAAGAATTTTCGCTCTATTAAAATTTTATGAAATAAAGGAAAAAAGTGATTTTTTAATTACTTAGGCATCTTTTATATTCATATTTAACGAAAAATAATAATCTTTGAAGTTTTAAGAATCTTTTGGTTCATTTCCGATAATGGAATGACGTTTAGTTTAAAAGTTATAAGCAAATTAAAAGCACCGCGCGCTAAGTCTGTCATGAACGATATCGAGCGTCTAATTTTTTGTTTGTATGTATTAGTTACATATTGTATCTCTAATAAAGTTCGAATTCTCTAATGCTGTCGATATTTGATCATTTGAAGGCATTTGTAAGCTCTCCCAACATGCCAATCTTTTCAATGCACTACCTGCTCCATCGCACGGTCCCTTTCCGTGAGCTGTGGCTTGAAAATGCCAGTCAGCCGATCGATGAAAATCTTGATCATGAAAATAAATATTTACGAAATGCTTTAGATTTTTAAATTGCTGTGGTGCTCCGTCCAAAAAATAAATACATTTTCTTATGTTGGGAAAGTGAAAATCTAGAAATTCATTAAAACCTTCAAGGAAAACGTAAACTGCAACAGCATCGTGTTTCGTACAATCTGATATAATAACCACAGTTTTGTGTTTTATAGAGCCATTCTCATTATAATAGAAAACAATTGCGAACAATGTAGCTTGGTTGTTATTCCAGTGAAACCCAGGTACAGCATTTTGAATAACGAATCCGTAATTTTCTGCAAAATCACATACAACGAGGCATTCATCACTTTGTAAATTTTTTTTTGAAAGTTTATAAAAGGAAACTTGCTCATTGGCGATGAAAGAATGATGCAAAAAAATTCTTCCTGGTGTACAGAAATTTAATACGAATTCTTGAGGTGTTCCGTTGGTAGTTTTTAAGATCGTTCGAGGCTTCGAAACCCAATGTTTGTGAACCACTGATTGGACTAGGTTTTTATGTAAAATTTTAATTATAGCATTTTGTAAAACTTCATTTTTCGGACAAGCATCGCATTGTCCTAAATAGCATTTGTAATTAGGATTTTGGCACAATAGTAGCAATAATATATCTTGATTATGTTCGACTTGCTAATTTTCCTCTTTCATTAACTTTACAATACGACTCCCTATGAAAAATTATTTCAGATGTAAGAACTTTAATTTTCATGGTTTTTGCAAATAAATAATAACGATATCACTTGTTTAATTCTGTACAATAAGATTTAGGATGTTATTAAAATATTTAAGATAAAATAGAAACAAATAATTTTCAAGATAGTGATATCGTTTTTACGGATATAAAATAATAATTTGATTACCCAATGCGATTAACTTCATATTTTCATGAATGGGACGTACGCAAACTGAATGCGTACCGTCTGCGCCTGCTAATACACAATGCGCTGGTCTCAAGGTAGCAAAACTCGAGAAGCCGATTTTTATATCAGGATTTTCAAACAACTTGAATTTCTTAAAAATTTCTTTGAGATTTCCCATTATCAGTCGCTTTTGATACACCGATTTTTGGCCATTAATTTTGACAGATTTTGTATCTTTTTGGCCTAGCATTACAAAGCTTACATCGTCTGATTCATAAAACTGTTTAACTTTCAGTTTTTTTGAAGCAGATAAAGATTTTCCTGAATAAAACAATTGTAAAGTACAAAAATATAGTTGATATTTTATTTTTTCACATAAACGGATTATTAGCATACCTTTATTTGGATTGGGCACCGACAAAATTCCTTTTTGTAAAATAGATTGCCTAGCTTTACGAATCATGTAACGAGATGTCCCCATAATTTTAGCGGCATGTGACTATATTGCAAGGGCAAGAGTGTCAATAGTTGCAATTTTTCACTATTGGGGTTTTTTTATGGTGAAATTTTTTCTTCCATCGGAAAATCATTGTGTCAGGAATCTTTAGATCACTCTTTGCATATGAGAGAGAGAAATAACTCGATAGGTTATTTTACTCTAATAATTTTAAGCTAATAATAGTTGCAATTCTAACTTACATCTGATATATCACTGTAAAGAGAAGAATCATCCGAGTCACCTTCATCTGATTCATCACTCGAAAGTAAAGGACTGTCGCATGAATCTGATTCTGACTCTGATTCAATTGTATAACGCGTCTCTTTTAAATTGTAAATAATTAGATTATCATTCTTAGAATGATATTAAAAAAAACTAAATACTAGAACCTTTAGAAGTAATTTTTCCGATGCGTAACTTACACGACGGACATAAGAGATTATTTGCCTTCAAACAATCTATTTTTTTCAACATTGATTCAGATGATCGCCGTAAATTCTTACTTCGTCCAGAATGTAATGATTCTCTAAAAGGATTGCAACAACGGGACATACATCTTACAGACGACATCATGTAAATGACGAAAAAAGCGAACTTTATTAGAGATACAATACGTAACTAATAGATACACGGAAAAAAATACCTTATGAAAAATTAGTGGAATATCCACTAAAAATTACTAGTGTTAATTAAAAGTGGCACATACTTGCATTCTATCAAGTTTTATAATATATTATAGTAATTTTGACGAGAGGTTGAAATTCATGAGAAAAAAAAAACCCCGGAGAAGGAGATTCGAACCCTCGACCCTCCGATTACGAAGCTGCGCTCTTATCCACTCGGCCACTGCCGCACTCATGAGTAAGGTTTCGACTTGTCTACATATGGCACACCCTGTTTTACCGACAGCCCTCGCGCCAACAAAATTACTATACTGTCTATTAAATTTTCAGTATAACTTAGACTACAAATTAAACTAATTCTATTAATTATTAGTAGATAATATGGTAAAAATTATTTTCTATTCTGTTAAAATTTAGATTTAAAATTTTTATCATATTATCTACTAAAAATTAATCGTAACTATAATAAATTTTAAAACTTTTTCTATTAATTTTTAATAGAACTATGCTAATAATTAGTAGAAGTATACTAAATTGCTCAAGAGTGTGAGTATGTCCCATCTTTACCTGAGATTCTAGTAATTTTTCATAAGGTATTTCTTTCCGTGTACATATACAAACAAAAAATTAGACGCTCGATATCGTTCATGGCAGACTTAGCGCGCGGTGCTTTTAATTTGCTTATAAGTTTTAAACTAAACGTCATTCCATTATCGGAAATGAACCAAAAGATTCTTAAAACTTCAAAGATTATTATTTTTCGTTAAATATGAATATAAAAAATGCCCAAGTAATTAAAAAATCACTTTTTTCCTTTATTTCATAAAATTTTAATAGAGCGAAAATTCTTAACAAATTTTTGTTTGAATTTCTAAAAAGTTGAGAAAAAATCCTAACTTCTTCCCTCCTGAAAGAATTTTTTACAATGATAATTCATTGAAATGTAATCGTTTCAAAAAAAGTTCCTTTGTTACAACCCTAAATTTCGAAAAATCATAAGTCTAAAATTATAAGGTTAAAAGAAAAATAAAAAAATACGTATCGAATATTTTTTTATGAAGATTCATAAAAAAAATATTTCATTCATAAAAAAAACATCAATGTAAATCTGACATGGAATGACCCATATGCATACGTATTCATATCCATGCCCATCCATATGCATACGTATCTATATCCTAACACATCCATATCCATACAAATCCATATCCATACGTATCCATATCCATACACATCCATATCCATACAAATCCATATCCATACAAATCCATATCCATACAAATCCATATCAATGAACATCCATATCGATACACATCCATATCCATGCACATCTACATCCATGCACATCCATATCCATGCACATCGATATCCATGCACATCGATATCCATGCACATCCATATCCATGCATATCCATATCCATATGCATATCCGTCTCCATGCATATCCGTATCCATGCGCATCCATATCCATGCACATCCATATCCATATGCATATCCATATCTATACACATCCATATCTATATGCATATCCATACACATCCATATCTATACACATCCATATCCATACATATCCATATCCATGCATATGCATCCTTATCTATATGCATATGCATATCCATATCTATCCATATCCATATCCATCCATATCCATGTACATCCATATTCATATTCATCCATATTCATGCACATCGATATCTATCCATATCCATATTCATATCAATCCATATCCATCTATATCCATATCCATTCAGCTCCTACACATGGATGACATTGGGTAGAGGACGGATGATCAGACGAACGGACGGTCGGACGGACATTTTGGTACAAAATTGTTCATTGGCACATGTTTTGTTTTATTATCATAAAACAAAGTGTATGTATTCCTAACTTAAATTATTTCTAATACAAAATCGAAGGAGATAGGTCTCCAATCCCGCTTTGAACAGAATTATGTCATTTAAAAAAAACTGGTGTGTATGTTTTCTTGGCAGTTAGTTGATGGATTTTGATGAGACAAGTTGCAAATTACTTGTAAAACATGTACATGTGGGATGAAGCTCTGGAATTAAAAGATTACGGTAGATTTATTATGCTATTGCAAGCTCCTGTTCATGCAATAATACCAAAAGTTGCAATACTGTAGAAAAAAGCATAGTGGATTTGGAGTAACATTTTTTTACTCAGAATATTTATTGTTTTCTAAAGAGGAAGAGCAGATATCTAGTTTCATTTATTATATATATGCTATATAATGCTTTCAATTAAAATGACTATCAATTAGATTTTATTAGAATCCTCAAGTATTTTGTCTTCTCGACTCTCTTAGGTTGGTTCCCATTGATACATATATGTAAGCCTACTGAGACACTGTTACTGTAGCTTCCAAAAGCTATATAAACTATTTTGGATATATTTAATGATAGGTTATTTGCAACTATCGAATTATAAATTTTGTCACCGTAATTATCCATTTTCGTTTAAGACAAAACCCACGATCAGGCTTAACTTAATAGAACAATATCATCTGGATAAGAAATGTACTTCCATCAAGGATTATGCTTAAGATATCATATAGCATATAGACTAAAAATAGTAATGGCCCCAATATTGTTCCCTACAGAACTCCTATAGTTATTGGTAATCTAAAACTTTTGTAACTATTACCTTTTACAACTTGATATCTGTTGTCTAAATAGTCCTTGATTAAATTCAACGTTTTAGCTCTGATATCATACGCATCTAGTTTTACTAGTAGTTATTATGGTTTACTGTATCGAAGGCTTTAGCTAGATCCAGAAAAGCCGCTACTACAGGTTTATTAATGTCGATATTGTTGTAGAGGTATTCAGTGATTAAGTTTAGTGCGTCATTAGTACTTTTGATCTTAAGAAAACCAAATTGTTTATCTGATATGGTTTTAGTATTTATGAGAAAATTTGTTAGTCTGGCGTGTATGATTTTTTCAAAAATTTTTGCAATTTTAGATAATATCTAAAATTACCTACATGTGTCATATTATGACACATGTAGGTCTATCATTGGTTGGAGAACACTTATCTTCAGTCTTGAATATTGGGACCAGTTCTGCCATCTTTAGTCCTGTTAGCCAAACTGCTTTTATCATACATCGATTAAAAATGTGTTCTAGCTATTTATCTATATATCCGATAATGGGTTTAAGAGTTTTAGTGCTGATGTTGTTTGAACCTTTAGCTGTATTCTTCATATCTAATACATACTTATTTATTTCATTTGTATCTGTTGGTCAAATAAATATTGTTTTGTCATTACTGTTTGGTATTAAAAATTGCACATTGGATGCAATTATCATTTCTTTGGCAAGTTTTTCACCAATTTCATCAAAGAAGGTATTGAAGGTATAAGCTATCAGCTCATTAGATTTGGTTATCTTGATGTTATTGTTCATTGTAATCGCTTCAAAATTCCTTGTAGAGGTAGACTTTCCCACCCCACTCTCTCTCCCTCCCTCCCTCTCTCTCAACATCCGTCAACCTGAGTACCAAAAACTTTAATGAGAGCTTAAATATTTTTTTTTAAAACAATCAACACGTTTTTTAAAAGCGAATCTTTTAAATACATTCTATAACAACATAATTTGTCTAATCCTTTTAATTCTTCTACTCTCTTCTATTCAATAAGCACTCTTTACAAATGGTAATAATTTTTTTCATGACTATACAAATAATAATATTGCTAATATAAAACTTTCTACGAAAGTATAAAATAAGGCAAGTATAGACGTTTTTTCTGGATAATCTATAAAAAACAACACAATTTGTCTAGTCCTTTTATTTCTTCGAATCTCATCTATTCAATAAGCACTCTACAAATGGTAATAATTCTTTTCATGACTGTACAAATAATCTATAAAATAATAATATTTATGATTTTGTAAAAGAAATGAAATAAATACGAATGAAAGAGTCTTTTAATTCTTTGAGTCATTGTATGCTGAACAAATTATATGTAAGTAAGTACATTCAAATTGTTCACTGCAAATCAAACAAACGTAAGTTGTGAAATCAATTATCGATAGTCAAGTAATGCAAACAACTCTCGGAAACTACTGTATGACTGTTCTCAGAAATATATTCAAATTTGTTCATCTTTCTGAGCTATACAAATTAAACAGAAGAAAGTACTGAAATCAATTTATTGTAGTCAAGTACCGGCCATAAGTTAACTTGACTGACATAATAGAACTTTTCGTATCTAGCGTGTAAAATTACATTTTACGCCCACGTTGTAACTTCAAAATTATTCAGCCAGCGGGCGTAAAATACTACTTAGCGCCCAAGAGGCCCAATAGCTCACATACTCTTACAAAACTTTATAGAACCTACGCACTTTACGCCCGCGTGGGCGAAAATTATTTTAATTATATAACTATAATGCCTTCTCTTTATTTCTAAAATTCATAAAAATTTTTTTAGATATTTACGAAAAGTCAAAGACTATACAAAAAAATTACATAGTTACCAACACATCACTATTTTTCATGATTCTTTCTCAATTTTGAACTTTCGATAATATTACGCACCTTGGGAGGAAAAGAGAAGTCTAGAGCTGCTCTAGCAGGGGTGGTCCTCCGATCTCCCATACATACTTGGCGGGCCCGACGATTTGCAGTTTACCGGTGGACTCCTTAAATATAAAATACAAAATTTTTGCATAAATTCATTAACAATATTTATACCTATAAGTCTACTATAAATAATTACATTGGCTTTAATTTTTAATTGGTACCGTTAAGTACAACATCTCTATATGTGCAGAATCATGATTTACTTGTATTACCCTCAATATTTTTCTTTGTGTCCGTCCTTTTTAAACGAGAATAAAATAAAAAATTCATATAAATTTATAGTCTACTTCTAAAGTGCTTTACATTTTACTAACCGTTTTATAAGCAACCTATTGTGTATCCTTTTCCCGCGTGTAAATATCATATAAGATCTCATATGAGAATTTCAGGCATCGCATATCTCGTATCAGATCTCGATATGCGATGTCATCTGCAATTTTATATATTATGGGATTACATATGAGATCTCATATGATACTTTCAGACGGGTTTGCACTTTCTATTTAAAAACAGAGTGATAGATTCACGGATCAGTAGTTAATATGTAGAAGCAACCCATTTATACATTTTATCTGATCTTTAAACATATGAATATTTATATGAAAATGACCATATCTTACACCTTGAACAGCAAATCGTCGGACCCGCCAAGTATGTATGGGAGATCGGAGGACCACCCCTGCTAGAGCAGCTCTAGACTTCTCTTTTCCTCCCAAGGTGCGTAATTTATCGAAAGTTCAAAATTGAGAAAGAATCATGAAAAATAGTGATGTGTTGGTAACTATGTAATTTTTTTATATAGGCTTTGACTTTTCGTAAATATCTAAAAAAATTCTTATGAATTTTAGAAATAAAGAGAAAGCATTACAGTTATATAATTAAAATAATTTTCGCCCACGCGGGCGTAAAGTGCGTAGGTTCTATAAAGTTTTGTAAGAGTATGTGAGCTATTGGGCCTCTTGGGCGCTAAGTAGTATTTTATGCCCGCTGGCTGAATAATTTTGAAGTTACAACATGGGCGTAAAATGTAATTTTACACGCTAGATACGAAAAGTTCTATTATGTCAGTCAAGTTAACTTATGGCCGGTACTTGACTACAATAAATTGATTTCAGTACTTTCTTGTGTTTAATTTATATAGCTCAGAAAGATGAACAAATGTGAAGATATTTCTGAGAACAGTCATACAGTAGTTTCCGAGAGTTATTTGCATTACTTGACTATCGATAATTGATTTCACAACTTTCGTTTGTTTGATTTGCAGTGAACAATTTGAATGTACTTACATATAATTTGTTCAGCATACAATGACTCAAAGAATTAAAAGACTTTTTCATTCGTATTTATTTGATTTCTTTTACAAAATCATAAATATTATTATTTTATAGATTATTTGTACAGTCATGAAAAAAAGTATTACCATTTGTAGAGAGTGCTTATTGAATAGATGAGATTCGAAGAAATAAAAGGACTAGACAAATTGTGTTTTTTTTATAGATTATCCAGAAAAAACGTCTATACTTGCCTTATTTTATACTTTCGTAGAAAGTTTTATATCAGCAATATTATTATTTGTACAGTCATGAAAAAAATTATTACCATTTGTAAAGAGTGCTTATTGAATAGAAGAGAGTAGAAGAATTAAAAGGATTAGACAAATTATGTTGTTATAGAATGTACTTAAAACATTAACTTTTAAAAAACGTGTTGATTGTTTTAAAAAAAATATTTAAGCTCTCATTAAAGTTTTTGGTACTCAGGTTGACGGATGTTGAGAGAGAGGGAGGGAGGGAGAGAGAGTGGGGTGGGAAAGAGAAGGAGGGAGAGAGTTTATACAGTCATGAAAAAAATTATTACCATTTGTAGAGAGTCCTTATTGAATAGATGAGACTAAAAGAAATAAAAGGACTAGACAAATTGTGTTGATAGAATTTAACGTACTTAAATAATAGCTTTTAAAAAACGTGTTGATTGTTTTGAAAAAATATTTAAGCTCTCATTAAAGTTTTTGGTACTCAGTTTCACAGAAGTTGAGGGAGGGGAAGAGAGAGAGAGAAAGAGAGAGAACGAGAGAGAGAGAGAGAGAGAGAGAGAGAGAGAGAGAGAGAGAGAGGGAGGGAGGGCGCGAGACTAATACTTGTCTTAGTTTAAACTTTTGTAAAATGTTTTTTAGATATATTTCACAACTTTTTAAGAGAAAATAATAATTACACAGTGTGATAACATTATGAGGGTTTATTATAGTATAGTATATTTTTAATATAATTAGTAAATGATAGTATTGTTATTCACAAAAGTTTTAAATTTGAATGTTTCTTCAAGGAGCTCGAAAAATTATTACATTAGTAAAATTTTTGGAAATAATATAATCAAACGCGTATATTCTTAGGTATGATGATAATTTAACAATACTATTAATTATTGTAAAGTCATATGAAAATATCATTCTTTTTATGTTTTCAGTTTGCAGAAAAAACTTATATACATACCTTATTTTATACTTTCAAAGATTATTAGTAAGAAGACAAAATATATAAATACTAAAGGGACCGATATTTTTTTGAACAAATTAGATCTTAAAACGAAGCTTTTAGTTGATATTTTTATGATTTTTTTCAGAGCATATTATAAGTATTTTCATTTTTTGGTACTAGAAATTGATTATTAAAGCCTTAAATTAGTTCTACTATAAGACTGCTATATGATAATATCGTTAATTATTTTTGTAGCTTCGCAATTAATTATTGGCACCATGAGCCAATAATTAATTATATTATTCTCAACACTTGGATTTGTTGAAATTATCACTAGAACCCGGTCAAAAATATCCAGCTAGGAAACCCAGTTGGATCTATGTCACATGGGAAATCTAACTGGATCCGGTGGATTTACACAGATTTCAGTAGATTAGATTAGACCACTTGTATTAATAACCCATCATTGCTACACGACTTGTAAAATGTGAGAAAAAAGCTTTCTCGATATTCTTTTATAGTAGAGATATAAGTTCTTGAAATTATTATTGAAACTACTTAAATTAATAACCCATCATTACCACACATAATCTTGTAAAATTAAAAATGCAACCAGTTTATGAACTAAGAATCACTGAGAATGAAAGCTTTCTTGACATTCTTGTATAGATAAAACTTTTTGAAATTATTATCTGAATCTTGTCTAGAAAAATATTTACTAAGAACTCTGAAACATTTTGACGTCTCCCATGGTGAGAAATCATACATTAGATTAACTGAGCACTTTTATTCGTTGAAATTTTCACAATAACATATCATTTTTACTTTTTTCAGTATTCCCATGTTCATTAGGTATAATCTTTTTATTGGCACTTGAATAAATATGTACAACAGCACAGCACTGATATCAACTAAGTTTTTTGAAGATGACAGATGCTTTTTAAACCAAGGCTCAGAACAATATTTCAAATCGGCATCATAAATTATATTGTATATTTATAACCTCACATATCACTCAGCAATATTTTCTTCTATGCAAAAACTTGTTATGAAAATTATGAGCCTCATAACACATAATTATTCAATAAACACTTGTTCTATTCTCAAAACATTTGAAACTGATTTTTAATAGAAGTTTTAAAATTTGATTATAAACACTTCATATAACACGGCATACTATATTTTATTTATTATTACACAAAACACTGAAAATTATATTGTATATTTATAACCTCGTGTATCACTCCAACATTTCAAACTGATTTTAAGTAGAAGTTTTAAAATTTGATACAACACTTCATGCAACACATTTTACCGATATTTTATTTTTTTATATTACGCAAAACACTGATTAGATGCCATTTTGTAATCACTATGTTATTTGTTATCTATAACATCTGATTATATGTGCACTTCATGCAACACATCATACCGGTATTTTATTTTATTTAACACAAAACACTGATTACATGCCATTTTTTAATCACTATGTTATTTGTTATCAATAAAATTTGATTATATATACACTTCATGCAGCACATCATATTGGTATTTTATTTTATTTATTACACAAAACACTGATTAGATGTCATTTTCTAATAATCACAACATTTTTATTATCAATATAATTTTCAACTAGATAGACGATCTATGAAAATCACAATTTTCTTTTCTTATTTTGAAAAACTTACTTCAAAACATAATACTTCTTTCGTACTTTGAGTCCAATACTGTCTAAATAAACATCTTAGTTGTTTGTTTTATGTGTGATTCATTGAAAGCAATGAAACTGTCATTTTCCCTGTCTCTATTTGCCCTGTTAAATATGAAGACAAATTTTTAACATTCTTCTAAAATTATATCTCATATGAAAAATTTTCATGTTAAGAATATATAGATACATCTTGAAAAATATTGTGTCGTAAATAGTATTTGCCTGCTCTTCCATAATAATATTGGTTTGGTTTTTCTTTCTTGAGTAGTACTATATTCTTACTATCTTCTTTAATATAAATTATTCTATTCTTAAGCGTCTGTTCTTGTATTAAAATAACTTTTTCTTGTCCATTAATAATAAAATAACCACCAGGGTCATGAGGGCACTCGTTCATTTTTGCTAATTCAAAATTAAATTTTTCAGACAGTACACAATTAGAACTCAACATTATTGGCTATATTACATATATCTCCATATTTCCAAAATGAGTCGAAAAAATCTTCTGGTATAATATCTGTAAGATAATAATTAATGAATTCTTCTTTGTTAAAAAATATTTTTTAACAGTTATCTATTTACTTGGTAATATCCTTATATTTTCTGATATACTCTGTAAAAATAAAAACAAGATTTCACAAAGTAATAATACTTATTATAAACTTTATTGATTTATAACTTGATAATAAAAGTTTGCTACTTATCTGATTATAATATATTGCTATTGCCCATTGATATTCACAGCTGCTTACATAGGTTATTTTCCAATCCACTTGAAGATTTAAAAATTTCTTGAGACTCATGGACATACAGAAGATTCGGTTAGCCTACTCTACTTTTTCGATGAACTTGAATAATTAATAATAATTAATGAACTCTTCTTTGTTAAAAACTATTTTTTAACAGTGATCGATTTACTTGGTAATAATCCTTACATTTTCTGATACTGTAAAAATAAAAACAAGATTTCACAAAGTAACAATACTTATTATAAACTTTATTGATTTATAACTTTATAATAAAAGTTTGCTACTTATCTGATTATAACATATTGCTATTGCCCATTGATATTCACAGCTGCTTATATAGGTTATATTTTTCCAATCAAATCCATTCCAATTCATCCAAAATGAAATAATCTGTATATGTATCTGTATGTATATATATTGTTACGTCCGGAGACGTATTCTCATTTTAAAGAAAAAGCATAATTAGTATCAGATATTTCCTGACACATAAAAGCGAGAATGCAACTTAATACTACGCAGCGTTCTGCTTATGCGACCTTGTGACGTATAGAGTCACCCACTCAGGAAGACAATGCATGCAGTTTTTAAGGATGTTCAATGGTGTCATGCTGCGGGGCGAGGCGAGGGACGCCCCTCTCTCCCCGCGGGCGCACCCCGCTCACCGCGCACCTCCTCGCGCAGCCGACGAACTCGGTGTTTTGTTTACGTTTTTAACTACTTCTTTCCCAAATGCCCTGTAAGCGGTCAAGATCCCTCTACGTTTTTATTCTTTGATTATTTTTCTATTCAAATAAAGGTCTTTTAACCTAATCTCTTAACTTTTTATAAGAGATTTTTATGTTCAAAGGTCACATAACCTCACTCTTCCATAAGAGCCTATGTTAAAAACTCGATTTTCAAGAATTTTTTTCTCGAAAAAATGCTCAGTATAAAATATTAAAAAAATTCAAGCTGCTTTTATTTTATCTAAGTAATGATATATTAAAATTTCAAAGACTTCTGTTAACTTTGCTGTAACCATTGAACATCCTTAACATACGGTCGAGTTAGAATCCAAGCCACCGAACTCCGCGGCAGTCGAAAGGCCACACTTTGCAATGCTCAGCATTTCGCAAGTACGACGACCCAGAAAACTTGTAATACATAAGTTGTCAAAAGATGAATTCGATACGTCACCGGGCCCATCTTTAACCTAATTATTTTGTATTATAAAAGAAGTGATGTGTGTCAGGCGAATCAGTCACACCGTACAAGAACCTGGAGAGCTCCGTGTAACTCTACGACATCGAGGAAGTTGAAATCGTAAGCCTTACTCATCTAGCAAGCAGATCTTATAAATTATTGAAATTGTAATCGTAAGCCTTACTCATCTATAGTAAGCAGATCTTATAAGTTATTTATAGTAAATTTATAAAAGCAAGTGTAAATTCTAAACGTAAAGAACAATTATAGAAAAAGAATTGTAAGTAAAATTACAACGCATCGATCTACCAGAAGCCAGCAGATTGTATTGGTAAATAAATTATTGTATTTTATATAATAAACATACATAAAACCAATTACTATTTATTTCCACTTATTTCCGGACTTCACAATATAAAATAAGTACTTATCTAACTAATAAAAGTTATTTTCCCCGTTGATTGATACACATAATTCTTCTCATAATTAGTTGATTTCTTGAGATCTTTGAAATATATTATTATTAACTAACTCACTAAATGATAACATTTGTATATAAAAATACTGACATGTTATATGTAAGGTTAGGCGTCGACCAGATACAGGTGTGTACATATACTATATATATAAATATATATAGATATACAAGCGTAAAATAGACGACAACCGGAAGTGTCGTAAGAGCTGCAAACCGGATATCTGAACAAGGAGAAGAAAAGTTCAGAAAGGAAACAGCACATAAAAAAATTCAGCTCTCTATATCTTTTGAACGAGATAATATTTTTAAATAAAATCTTTTGATTTGAGTAGAGTAATGAAATGGCTTTTGATTAAGAGGGGTGTTATATAGTAAAAACTAACGCAATATACGCAAAAGCGCATTGAATTTTTCGTACACCCATTTCAATGTATATGTAGCACGGGTCGCTCCTTTAGGCTTCTTCTATAACTTGCCTTCGGAGCGCTCCCGCGCTCCTTGATTTTGGATAGCTTCGGTCGAGTTCTTTGGGCAAAGATTGGTTCATAAATTTCAGAGATATTTGAGGTTAAAATTTTTTTAACTTTTTTTTCAAATCGCAATTTCTCGAAAACAGCTCTATGTATCAGCTCCATATTTATAGACAATATGATAAATGTGATATATGTAGATAATATGTGCGTTAATTTTCGTCAAAATCGAACGCTTACTTTTTGAGATATTTGATAGTGAAAATTTTCGTATTTTATACAAAGTCAATTTCTTTGTCGCATGATAACTAGTGAAAAAATTTGATTTAATCATGTTGAAATTTTTTTGAAATGTAGAGTTTGTATCTTTATCGTATAAGTCCTTTAGGTAAAAGAATCATCTATTTAAGGTTAACATTTTTTTACGGGTTTTTTCAAAATTGTGATTTTGAAAAATGACACTTCATGTATCAGTTTGAAATTTATAGACTATTTTGTATGCAATATATCGACGGCGGAGCGGAATAAGGTCGAATTTTAAATATTAATGAATTTTTAAATCATTGTAAATTTTTAAATCATTTTAAAACACGTAGAATGAATAAACATATATTATATTTGAACTATATGCTATACATATAGGAACGATAAATTAATTTGGAGGAAGCCAATGACTTGGCAGCGGTTTTTTACTTAAGAAATAGGTTCTTTGTGTTTTTCTTTTCTTTTTAGTAAGGTAAAAGTACCAATGAGCGGCCAGTGCCCAGTACGTGGCCATCTAGATAAATATTCAATTACTTTAATGAATGTGTAGTAGTTGGATAATATTTTATTCTATAAGATGATTCTAAAATAATTAATGCTTATTGTTTAAATAGTATTATTACTCTTAGTGAAAATTTAATACTTATAAAGACGATTTGAAAATGCTACTCGCAGGGATCACGGCTTTCTATGGGAGGTCCTTAATGATTTCGTAAGGATTCATGACTCGCCTTTTAGGTATTTTTTAAATAAATTTGAAGTAAATTTTTACTCTTGAAAGTTTTAAGACACTTCTAAGATGCATCGAATTCAATTACAGTCATTAGAAGCCCAATAATTATTGTTTTTGATAAAAATAATTCAAGTTTATCTACTAGTACCAGTTTAAACGTCATGTCCCAATACTTGGCCCTATGTATTTCATCGATGTTTTGATATGGTTAGGGTTCCTACGTATTGGTAGAGTTAGTAGGTTGGAAAACCATAATATGATTATTATACATTGATTTTCTGTAATTTCATATTATTAACGTTTGATTTAGTGTTAAAAAGTATTTCCAGTCCAAACTTTAGGGATTTTATTGTTTTTACATAAAAATCAAAATAAATATAGAGTACAAATTATATGGTCCAAGTATTGGGACTAACAATTTCGACCACTAGTACATGACTTTTTAGCACGGTCCAACTACTAGTACAAGCATGTATTCATAATTTAATTAATTTTTCTATCATAAAAGCTTATTTTCACAAATTAAATACTTTTTTCGCAAGTAAAAAGTAATAATAATTGTATTGGCTACTGATTCTATGCATTTTTAATAATATTTCGCATTTAAAATATGACTTCAAAATTCTAACTTCACTAAGCGTCCATCTATTGGTACTTTTACCTTATGCGGAAGTAAACAACCTCAGCTGTCAGAGAGCAGCAATAGCATTTTGAGACCAAATGAGAAGATTGTCGCGAAGAGAGGATTGTTTGGATTTTGAATATCAATCTTTTTAACTTATCCTCAACAGAATTTTATTCTCTTTAATATATGGTAAAAATACACATGAATAAATGCCCTTACAAAAAGAGGAAAGGAGCTCTGGCATTTGTTTTAAGGGGGTCGGACACCTTAGAATGACGAAAAATCAATTTTTTTTTATTACATATTTTACTAAAAAAATACTTATAGAATATGTTCCAATTAGTTTTAAAGCATTATCTATTTCTGTTTTAAGAATATACACAAAACACTGATAAAGCTTTTCATTTGTTTTTTGTTCAAACTACATTTTTCCCCTTGTATACATAATTATATAATCATATATTATTTCTACTAATTTTTTTTTCATTTCACTGTTCTTAATATATTTAAAATTCTCACTCTAAATATCTGTCTGTATATACTTTAAAAGATCCAAAAATAATATTTTAATCATTAATACAAAGATAAAAAATAAATAATATAATTTATGGACGGTATTTTTGACAAAAATAAAAATTTGATTTTAAAACTTATATAGCAGTTATTAAGTTGGCACCGTAACAACCTGGCTTATCAACGACAGCCTCTTATAGGCTCACGGCTCACTCCTTTATTGTAACAGTGAATCCACATTGCATGCCGTATACCGTATGCCGTATGCCGTATGCCGTCAGAAAAATAGTTGTTGTATAGGGCCTTCACACAGCTCTGAGGAACAGATATAAAGTACAAGAATAACATGGGTTATATATCTATATATACGAAGAACAGCAAGGAACAAGACTCTTGTTCCTTGTGTATCTCGCTGTTCCTCGTATATATAGATATACTAACCCATGTTATTCTTGTACTTTATATCTTTTCCTCAGAGCTGTGTGAAGGCCCATAGGATTTATAACCATAGAGTTATAAATCCTATAGATTTCAGACAACAACTTTTTTTCTGACGGCATACGGTATACGGCATACGGCATGCAATGTGGATTCACTGTAACAGAGCTGATTTTAACCACCTATGTAAAAGTCCGCAAGCAATGTAAACATGCACAGCTGTCATTTCATATAAACACTGTGATATCAGCATCAGCACCTTTTCTATACAAAGTGTTGTTCTTAATTTTCATTGTTTCCAACGGATTTTGGAGTAAACATTTAGTGTATTATAATACGTAAAAGTATTTTAAATCAGTTTTTAAAAGTGTTTGAATAATACGTGTGACAGTTGAATTAATGTTTTAGAAATAGCTTTTAGTACTTGAACTTTTATTGGAAACTTTATACTTAAAATAACAGGGATTGATACTAAAGAAAAATTAAGTCTATATTGACTATTACAAAAAAAAGTGTACAGATTTAAATCAACTTTTAAAGGAAGCGAAAGATATGCTATTGTGCAGAGAATTCTCTTAAAAGTTACTGAACAGTTCGGTAATTTTTACTGAAAATTCTATAAAAAGTATAGAAAGTCAAGTAAATCCGCTCATTTTGGCAGTCTGTTACCACAGTACCGAAAAGTTCAGTAAAAATTGCGGAACGTTTTGTAATTTTTACTGAAATTTTTCTCTCCGTGTATCTATTGTTGATATACCGGGTGTCCCATTTTAAAACCACCAGGCAAAAATATCTCGAAAACTAAGGGAGATGGAAAAAAACTTTTAACACAAAAGTTGTAGGGTTCAGAGGGGCCCAACTGATCGTGACCTTGGTTATGACCTTGAGGTCAATGATCAAGGTCATTTGAAGGTCAAATCGATTTTTCCAAATGGGAACCCCCACTTTTGACCTCGTAAATGGAAAGAGCGGAAAATTTTACGTTCCGATATGTCCTTGAGTTAAGGTCATGGTCATGGTCATGGTCATGTTTAAAATCAAAATCAATCAACGCATCAAAACATTCCCATAATTAGGCATACGAGACAAATTGTTAAATACAAAAGTTATAGGGTTCAGAGGGGCCCAACTGATCGTAACCTTTGTTATGACCTTGTGGTCAATGATCAAGGTCATTTGAAGGTCAAATCGATTTTATCAAATGGGAACCCCCATTTTTGACCTCGTAAATGGAAAGAGCGGAAAATTTTACGTTCAGATATGTCCTTGAGTCAAGGCCATGGTCATGGTCATGGTCATGTTTAAAATCAAAATCAATCAACGCATCCAAACATTCCCATAATTACGCATACGAGTGTTAAATACAGAAGTTGTAGTGTTTGGAGGGGCCCAACTGATCGTGACCTTGACCATGAACTTGAGGTCAAGGATGATGTCGTTTGAAGGTTAAATCAATTTTGTTTAACGGTAACCCACACTTTTGACCTCGTAAATAGAAAAACCGAAAAATTCTGATATGACCTTGGGTCAAGGTCATGGTCAAAGTTATGGTCAGTTTCCGTGCAGTTAAGAGCAAAGTCGGAGATGACCCGGTCACCTAAGGCAAGGTCGGAAATTACCCGCCCAGTTAAGGCAAGGTCGGAGATTGACCTCGTAAATGGAAAGAGCGGAAAATTTTACTATTTTTACTATTATCAATATTTACCAGGGTTAACCACTTATATCAAATAATAACAAAAGTTAATAAGTGTTTACCACCTCTATCCAATAGTGATCGGTAGTATTCAGCATTGATCGGTAATAGTCAATAATTATTACTGTTTACATCAAATTGTTTTCAAATTGAGCACACTTATATTGGCACAGAAAATTAAACTTTTTCGTTTTAAAATATTGTATAGTATAATAACATATTATTTCTTTTGTGGTGTATTTTGATAAATAATTGCATTTACAACTAAAAAAGAATGCCTGACTATTCTGCTAATGAAATAGTTGACATTCTTCTTATTTTAGGAGAATGTCGACGAAACTATCGAGAGGCAAGCAGATTGTATCGTGCTCGGTTCCCTCAACGACAACATCCTGATCATACGATAATACGTGACATTGAACTGCGCGGTCGACAAGGAAACTTCGTTCGAAGAAGGAGGACACTGAATGAACACGATTATGAAAATAATCCTCGCTTTCTTGCTGTTCTAGCCATGGTACATTTAAATGTTCATGTCAGTTTACGCGAAATCGAGTTAACAATGGGTATTCCAAGATCTACGGCTAGTAGATATTTACGATATGCGCGTTACCATCCTTACCACATTACTCTAAATCAAGCTTTAACTGTGGAAGATTATCGACGGAGAATAACATTTTGCCAATGGGCAACACAACAAATTACTGATGATGAAAATTTCTTTAACAATGTTCTTTTTAGCGACGAGGCTACATTTTAGAGTACTGGTATGTTGAATCGCCATAATTGCCACTACTGGTCTCCTGTTAATCCTCATTGGATGCGAGAAGTTGATCATCAGCATCGCTGGAATGTAACGGTATGGTGTGGTATTATTAACGGATGTCTGATTGGACCTTATTTTTTTGAAGGTCACGTAACTCAACATACTTATTTGCAGTTGCTGAGAGACGAGCTGCCACTCTTTCTAGAAAACGTTGATCTCCATACAAGGGCCAGAATGTGGCTACAACAAGATGGTGCTCCTCCACATTATGCCAGAATCGTCAGAGATTTTCTTAATGAAAGGTTTAACGGTCGATGGATTGGTAGAGGAGGTCCCGTAGCATGGCCACCAAGATCTCCAGATCTGACATCTCCAGATTTTTATTTATGGGCCTTCCTCAAAAATACAGTCTACCGCAACAAGCCAACTACAAGAGATGACATGATTCAAAGGATTACACAAATCTGCTTAAGTATTCCACGTCAAGTATTATTAAATACTGTTAGAAACTTTAAAAGGAGAATAGAATGTTGTCAACAAGTAAATGGTGCAACGTTTGAGTATCTTCTTCAGTAAATGGTGACCGAAACACTTGGATCCTATGACTAAATACACATGAACGTGGAATTTTCCAATGAATTTTTAGCTGGCCTGATCATCCCCGACCTTGCCTTAACTGGCCGGGTCATCTCCGACCTTGCCTTAACTGACCGGGTCATCTCCGACCTTGCCTTAACTGGCCGGGTCATCTCCGACCTTGCCTTAACTGTCCGGGTCATCTCCGACTTTGCTCTTAACTGCACGGAAACTGACCATAACTTTGACCATGACCTTGACCCAAGGTCATATCAGAATTTTTCGGTTTTTCTATTTACGAGGTCAAAAGTGAGGGTTGCCGTTAAACAAAATTGATTTAACCTTCAAACGACATCATTCTTGACCTCAAGTTCATGGTCAAGGTCACGATCAGTTGGGCCCCTCCAAACACTACAACTTCTGTATTTAACACTCGTATGCGTAATTATGGGAATGTTTGGATGCATGGATTGATTTTGATTTTAAACATGACCATGACCATGACCATGGCCTTGACTCAAGGACATATCTAAACGTAAAATTTTCCGCCCTTTCCATTTACGAGGTCAAAAGTGGGGGTTCCCATTTGATAAAATCGATTTGACCTTCAAATGACCTTGATCATTGACCTCAAGGTCATAACCAAGGTTATGATCAGTTGGGCCCCTCTGAACCCTACAACTTTTGTATTTAACAATTTGTCTCGTATACCTAATTATGGGAATGTTTTGATGCGTTTATTGATTTTGATTTTAAACATGACCATGACCATGACCTTGACTCAAGGACATATCTGAACGTAAAATTTTCCGCTCTTTTCATTTACGTGGTCAAAAGTGGGGGTTCCCATTTGAAAAAATCGATTTGACCTTCAAATGAACTTGATCATTGACCTCAAGGTCAGAACCAAGGTCACGATCAGTTGGGCCCCTCTGAACCCTACAACTTTTGTATTAAAAGCTTTTTTCCATCTCCCTTAGTTTTCGAGATATTTGCCTGGTGGTTTTAAAATGGGACACCCGGTATAATGCCGCTACTAACTACAGATATATAGTTTATTCCGAACATATTCAATTGAAAAAGTGTCAACTGGAGTTGTATCGTTTGTCCAGGATATTGGATGAAAAAAAAAATGTCTTCAAATTTTTCTTTTCAATTGTTTTTTCATCATGTCAAATGCGATTAATTATATCGTTTAGTTCGATTATTTCGACGGCTGAGCAGAAGAAGAACGTATCTCGGCACGCGGATGAAGAACGGTGTACCTCGGCGCGCGGATGAAGAACGGCGTATCCCGGCGCGAGGATGAAGAACGACGTATCCCGGGGCATTTACGGCCAGTACACGGCCAGTATACGGCGAAATACGTCGTTCTTCATCCTCGCACCGAGATACGTCGTTCTTCATCCGCGCGCTAAGATACGTTCTTCTTCCGCTCAGCTGTCGATTTCTAATCTTACATACACATAAAATAAATAGTACTAGGTTAATTTAAGAAATTTAATAAGTCTATATTGATTTATGTAAATATTTTTTGATTGACCTTACATCAAATTCTTTGTTCAAAATAACTATCAGACATCCTATTGAATTTTCCTAAATAGATACGTACATATTTTCTTAAAGCTAAAAGTTTTGAAGAATTCAGTGACATTAAAAATGATTGTTTTGAGAAATCCCTATTATTCTATCACCATTATCGATTTCTCGGTCCCCTTACGCGATCTATTCTTATATCTATTGACGCAGCTGCAGTATACAAAATATTCAAAAAGTTCTTCAAAAAAATTTGAAGACAAATGAAGGTAAAAAATAAGGCATAAAATCTATTTTGAAAAACATTTCACTTATGTGATTTTTCCGGGAAGCCACAGAAGAAAACCATGGATTGTCCATGGAGAAAGAGTGGAGTGGATTCTCTTCTTTACAAGCTTGATTTAATTGCGTTCTCAGAAACAAAATATTCTTCATATTTTAATAAAGAACAGTTCCTGCAGAGCTTGTGTGAAATGTGTAAGTAATAGAAAGTTTTTTTTCTTACATGTAAAGTATAAAAATAGCTTTGATTAATTTCGCATAAATAATTTTTATTGCAATTTTTTCTTTTCTTCAGCTGTCATTGGATCTGCCAGGAAGACTTGAAAGTTGTACGTTGCAGCACCATTAAATAATACCTAGTATATTGTGTACCAAGGGCGTAAAGTGTTTGACCACACGATATTATAATATTGAAAATGTATCTCAATTATAATACTCAGAGTAGTTTTCAAAGGCATGTCTTCCACCACTTAAAAAAATATAAAAAATTTCTGGTGATAATTTTGTACAAAAGGTATAACACATACTTCCTTCGTCATTTCTGCTATCCATATTTTCGAGAAATTAATTTTTAAAATTTTAAAATGCTTCTGAAAATCAGAATTTTGCGCTAAAATTGATCAGACAATTTTTCTTTTATGTGAAGCATTTTGAAACCTACTATCTCCCGTTGAACATTTTTGGTCTATTAAAATACGCAAAAAGATAGAATATTTTGAAAAAATATGCCTTAGGGTCTGTATACTGAACAGGAGGAGGTATAGTGCTTAAAGAATCGTTATTCTTGTTTCTGGGTGATGCCCTACATGAAGATATATTTCATAAAGCGATACATTTATGGGTAATTTTAACTATCTTATCTGGCTATGCTCTTTTCTCTTCTTTCCTAGTATTTGAGCTCTTTTGTCTCCAATCATGATTTTTTACTAATCACTACCCTTATCTATCAAAACTAAATAAACTCACAAAGCTCACTTATTCCGAAAAAAAATAGAAAATATTACTCCGCGAACACTATACAAAGAATGATAATTGATGAAATGAATGACAGCAATCATATTTTAATATTTATGAGAAGAAGTTGAACTTTTTAATTAAAACGGAGTAGCTACCCTATATGCTGAATTTTTAATATTTTTCCATACATCCTATTCTTAGAACCCTATACATAAATGTTGATAATAGGAAAAATATATGTATACTAATTAAATTGCAATGCAAAATGCACATTTAAGAGGATATAATAGTCCTACTTTACCACTAACCCTGTTTTATCGTCGGAACATGTCAAAATAATTAATATAAATAAAAGAAATGCGATTTGAGTCTTAAACAAATTCAGTTGCCCTGCGTAATCCTCTAATACATCGTTCTACAAAGTTTCGAAACAAAAAAATGATGACATCTTTGTTTATTCTTAGAACGAAATTTGATTAATTTTCGTTAATTTTCATACCAAGAATAAAGAAAAGTATCGTTGTTTTTTTACCTCGAAACTTTGTAGTATAATGTATTACAGGATAACACAGGGCAACTGAATTTGTACAAGGCGTTAATCGCTATTCTTTTATTATATTAATTACTTTTACCTATTTCGTCGATAAAACAGTGTTAGTATAGTGCCCTTAATGATATTAAAATCACGTCAATTTAAATCACATCGATCGTAAATAGGGTCTTCAAACCAACTAAGCATATCTCACGAACTTATTCTAGGTATAGTAAGTGTACAGTCGAAAACTATATAGATTTATCTTCAACGTCAATGTACATGTAAGTTATACTATTGTATCCTTTAAAATGTAAAAAAAAATATAAGATTAATAATGATATAATATATTAATGTGATATGTAGAATGAAATTGCTTAATATGCAAAAAAGTAACTTTAGCTGTATTACCTGAACAAAATTGAATTTTATAATGCGGTTTAAAGCATCATATTCTACGAAAATTTGCTATAAAAAGAGCAAATTAAAAAGTCCATTTTTTGATCCACCAACCCCTTCTTGCTTTTAGTAAAAGATCAAGTTCACTTCATATTGAGGGACAGAGTGCGAAAGGTTCCGACACAACAGATCAAGAACTTAAATTCAACAATTAAAATGTAATTTATAAATTAAATAAAAAAAATTCATACATACACTATGAATAATGTACTTAATTTCAGGTCAAAGAAAGTTTCTGACAAACACACTAACACAATGTCGGAGTGCAAAGTGTAAGTCACTGCTCAAGTTTTCCAGAGGATCCATTGGAAACTTTTAACACAGGTGAATCGTTTTTATTATTGTTAAATATTTTATCATGGCTATGTAACTTGCTATAATAAGTTTTTTATATTCAAGATTTTCAAAAGCAATTTTCTACTAGTAATTATAGCAACTCAGAAACGGGGAGGAAATTTTAAAAGGATAAGCTTCTGATACAGAATATGAGCAGGAATTAACTTCAAATACATGTAAGAAAACAACTTGGTGTCCTCTTTATTATGTTTAATAACAAATTATTGAATGATTTATAAAATAAAATTACAAAGATTATATTTAGCTTGTGTGCCAAAAGAGATGTTAATCCCACCGTTTCTCAAAAATAGTTTTTCCTATCATTGTGTGCAAAGTTCGAGTTTGCACACGCATTTACGTGCTCAAACTCCCACTTTTCCATACGCTCGTCTCACCGTGTAGAAGGATGGTGGTTTGCGTGCGCAGGTGCGTGTGCAGGCTAGAACTTTGCACAACTCGATAGGAAATGTACTATTTCCACATGACTTTTAATCAACCCCAAATTTTTTTTAATAAACTATTAATGCAATACCTTTATCCTCTCTTTAAAAAAGTAATGACGGAAATGTGAAGCCCAAATAAAACCTTTGCGATTGGTCAAGTCCGTTTAAAAGGAGACAGTGATTAATCGACAGTGACGTTAGCTTTTCGCTTAAGGTCTAAGCTGATTGGTCGAAATAAAACCCACAAAGTTTGGGATTATCAAATATTGTATAGTATTAAAATTTGGTTTTGTGTAATAAAAAAGTATTCAAATTTTATTTATAGTTAACAATAAAGAACTATGAATACTGTTCTGATTACAGTTAAATTTCTAACCTTCAAATTTTTGTATTGTAGGAATAAACTAAAATAAATACAATCCAATTAAAAAAAAAAAATATTGGATAAATTTGCGTATGTTAAAAAGTAAAATAAATATTAAATTCATAATATTTCAATATTAATTGTAGAGGTGAAAATAAAGGAAGAGCGCGCGCAGCGCGCTTGAACTTCCTAGTGTTTACAAAATAATGAAACGTTATTACGAGATATAAGTATTAGAAAATAAATAAGTCATATTTTGTACTTTTCATTTCATGAAAAATACAACGATAAATAACCATGTTTAAGATTCTATTGTTCTTTGTTTTTGTAGTGTTATAAATGTTCACCTGATAAGGCTAGTAAACTGACTAGCGAAACGTTGTGGCTTTTTTGAAAATGCAAATTTAAAGTGTTTATTTTTTTTACCTGGGTTGATCCTCACCATCGTTTCTTATCATTGTATACTTATGTAACATTTTAATACATGAATAAACATTAAAATTAATTTATAGGCCTTATTAAAGAGCGTATATCGTTGTCACAATTACCTTTCATTGACAAAGATTTGACCACGGCCTTAAATAATATACTAACAAATTCTGGCCAATGGAAAGGAAAAGAAATTCTGCAAGCAGTTTTCCAGAATTTAGGAATTCGACGCATTGACAATATTGATTCTCCAAATAAATTCGAACAAGATATAAGTGGAACATACCAGTTATGCCTAACTACTAATAGAAAGAACCGCATTCCAATAAAAAAAATATATAAAAATTCATGATTATTGTTCGATGTTTAATGTAAATAAAATTAATTTCTAATAAACATATATGTTGTATTAATTGCATTTCTTTATTAATCTTATTTTTAATGAATGAATATATAATAACACTAGAATGATTGTATTTTCAATTCATTAAAAAAGTACAATTACTTGACTGGCATTCTACATTGGTTCGTGAATCAATCAGTTTCAGTTATCTAACATAAGCGGCAAAAATACAAACATTTAGAATTATGATAGAAATTGGGCAATAAAGGCCATAGTTTCAATTTATTTTTTAATATTTGTGTAAAATAGCTAGATTAACTGTATAATTATTGGAAATTTTGTATACAGCGTCTGTCATATTTTCATGCGCACAATAATTCTACGTAGTTCTCATGTCCATTTTAATTATGCTAAATAGGGTAAAAAAAAAGTTTCAAAAACAGCCAATGAATGGACAGGGGAACCTCCGAGTTTCTAGATGTAAGCGGGAGAAATAGCCAAAAACGCTACAAAAATGTATTCCATTTCTCTCAGAGTTATTAGCACTTATTTATTTTTCGTTTCTACCTTAAGAAGATGTTACTGATAAAATTATGATATTCCTTTTTCAAAAAGGAAGTACATTAGATATAAGTTATATTTGCTAATAATTAAATATAATGACTAGTATTGAAAACATAAGAGGTTTTTCCTTAGATATAAGTTATATTTGCTAATAATTAAATATAATGACTAGTATTGAAAACATAAGATGTTTTTCCTTAATATAAATTAAGCGATCGAGATTCGTTCGATTTTCGAACGTTTTTGCGAGGTATCTCGAAATCTCGAATCGATCTCGAAAGTCAAAACTCGAAAGAAATCGAGAAACAGCGAAGAGAGGGCGCGCGTAGCGCGCCAAATTAACGCTAATTACATTTAAAAATGCTCTTTTATCAAAGTTTTTATGAAATAATCCTAATAATATTTACAACCTGGGGTAAAACTAGAACTATATTTTAATGTTCAAGTCTAATTTATGGCTAAAAATCGGGTAACCTTTAATTAGCTAAAAAACGATAGCTAGAAATAATCAAATGTTTTACGTTACAAGACAGAGTAAATTCATATTAAATATTGAATAGACCTAACTAGCTATACCTCTTTTGTTAGTAATTTCTCGCGAGAAAAATAAGCATTCATAAATTACAGCCATATAAGCCTCCGCGTGAAATACTTTTCTACAAACCAAACCGTAATCCTTACCAAACCAAAAAAAAAGCTAGAGTTAAATTAGTTATTTGGTTTTCCAGAGGAGGAGAAGCCCGCGGCGATGCACGGAGGCGATCGCCGGAACTTGAGTCCAGCAATTTTGGCGAGCAACTTTTTGGTTTCCTTGCTCGCAGCCGTCAGCTGGAGGATACCGAGATTCACAAGCCTTTACCCAACGTGAGTGGCTCGACGGTTCTTGCCATATAAAACTTGAGATCCCACCATTGCTGCCGTCGCTGTTTGTGCCGCCGACCAACACTCACTGATGTTCAACGATTCGCGTACTTACATGTTATTTCATCTGCCTACATATATATGTAAAGAGAAAAGAGTTCAGTGAGCTGTGTGTATGTATGTGCGAGAATGAGAGACAGGCTCTGGTCCCTGATATCGTCTATCATGAACTTCTTTCTAGACATTGCAGCGAGAGACAATGAAAGTGACGTGCTACATGGTGTATTCCTACTTTTCATCTTCTTTTATTTTAGCCGGAATATATCGGTATGTATGTGTACATACACGAGGAGAATTTAGTATATGGAGTTGATAGCGAGGATGTTCATTCTACTGGTTAAGTATTTTGATGAATCCGCACACAGGTGGTGTTTCTTAAGTTGTACATGATAAGTTGCGTGCTGCGATTTTTATGTAATTGAAAATGCAAAAAGGTGTGACGAACATTACAAATAGATGATACATTTGCGTAATGAAATATTCTAAATGTACGTATTTAAATATATATATATAGTTCCAATTTTTTATATTTGTGTATGTTGCGTTCGAATTTTCTCCGATAGCTTTTTTACAATTATTCCTTATTATACTTGATTAGTGTTGATCATATTTTGTGTGACTAAGGATAAAGTTGTTTTCTCATTTGTAAGATTTAAAACACATAATAAAAACAGAAAAATTATATTCTGTAAATTGTACATATAATGTTAATAGTTGAAATCAATTGAAGAACTGATAAACCTAAAGTCGAACGTCCGACTACATTATACGTCTATTAAATTTATAAATAATCAAGCTTCAAATATGATGAAAGCGACACATTAATTATCTCAGAAAATGCACATGGCATTGTTACTTCTTTCTTTGTATCTACCGTTAAGAGGGCTAGACACCTTTTAGATCTGAAAAAGAGAATTTTTTATGCTAAAAATGTTTAATTTAAAAAGTGATATGTGAATTCTACAACTTTTCTTCGATTTATTAGTCATCTTATATAATATTTCTGCACCAATCGCGAGAACTTGTCAATTATTTCATATAATTCATTATTGCAGTTTTAATGTTAAAACTAAATTTCAATAGGGCCTCATGGTTCACACAACTTTAAAGAGAATAGGACGAGAAATGACAGTCATAAAATTCTAGAGCCATTTTCCTATCTAAATAGCAAACAAACAAACATCGGATTCTTTGGTCATTTAAAAGGTGTCTACCCCCCTTTATTATTTCAGGTATTTATTGCGCTGTATTACTACAATGATAATTTAAGTAAAATTAATTTAAAGCAAAGATTACTTTATGTAAAAAGATATACAAAATAGCGTAAGTTTAAATATATAAAGGATTTGGAATAATTTAAATATTTTTACGTTAAAATGAAAAAATTATATAGTTTAATTTTTATAGTTTTATTCTTTTGTTTCTGTGTATTACATATTCAAATAAAGCAAAATGTTAATGGCTGATTCCATTCAAATTCATACAGGCCGTTAGAGATTAAAATTTATGTCTTAGAACTATGGAAATCTATTCTAAAACATATTTAAGGAGACACGTATCCCGGAGTATTGCTTCAAACTTTTTTTTATTCTGTACTTGTGAATTTTATCTAGTATTAAGGCTAATTGATACTTTAATGATATTTCCGGAAAACTGAGAAATGACGATTTTTTCCAAATACTATTTTCTCAAAAAATATTTTTTTCTCTGAAAATTAAATGTATTTTTATACACGAAAAAAACTTACTTTTTCCAATAAGTGAGAATATGCTATTTTTTGTTTACTCTTTTTTTAATGAATTTTGAAAGTATATAAATCTATTTTCGATTTTAAAGCAGTCAACTCGTGCCCTTATTGAACGAAATACAGCTTTTGTATATTTATTTCGTCTCTTATTATTCACAAATAAGCCCATAAGCCCATGGTTAAGTTTTTTTATCAACTATAAACAAAGGCTATAGCCGGAAATACGAGTGAAAATTACCCTGACTCGAACTTTTTCCGGAGTTGAACTATCTAAGGGGTTAAAAATATATGAAATTCACGAAAATTTCAGCTCTCTAATCTCAAAAATAACCCTAAAACCGCAATTTTTGTTTTTTCCTAAATATTATTGATATCTCGACGAAATGTTAACCGATTCCAATGATTTTTTTTAAGTGAATGTTTTTTAAACGTATCTAAGCATATAATAATATAGTGTTTTTTGGAGTCAATTTAAAAAAATGAGAAGGGTTTGAAGTTTTTAAGCCAATATTTTTTTCACCAGTGACAACGCTAGAAAAACTCTTTCTGCACATATTTTTAGCACTCGAACATACTGAAAAAAAAAATTTATTATAAAAATTAGTCTTAAAATTATGATTTTGTCATAGCAGATCTACGAAAAAATTTTTGTTCCTTCGTCATCTATCAATGAAGTGCTTTGAATTTCTTGAGATTTTTTGAAACGGTGGCACACGGATAAAAAATATAAAAATTTGATTCTTAGCCGACTAATAGTATTTTTTTACCAAGAAATGTCAAGTTAAAACATAAACAATTTTGTTTTAGTTTCATTTTTTATTGGAAAAGTATTCTGATTTTTTTTTTAAATTTTTTGGAACAGTGATGCATAGATAAAAAAAATTAAATTTACATTTTAAGCCCATTAGTAGGATTTTTATTAAAAAAAATATAAAGTAGAGGCATAACAAAATTCCTTCTTACGTATTTTCCGTTAAGAAAGTACTTAATTACTTTTGAAAATTTGAAAGAAGCAATATATTTTACGAAAAAAATTTCGTATACATCTGTTTATAAACAAATTAAAACAGGATACTAACAAGGAGAGTTCACACCCTCCGGAAAATGGATTTTCGTTGGCATTGGAGAGTCGATTTCTGGTGTCTAAAAATGAAGCACAGTACTCACATTTCCGTCAAATGGCATCTTTTTCTTGAGATATGGGCAATCTCATCTTAAATATCCTCTATTTCGTTAAAAAGTGATGTCTCTTCTATTAACTGTCAGGTTGCAAATATTTAAGATACGAAAACGAGGAAGAAAATTTATAAAAGTAGAGAGTAAAAACTAAATTTTAAGCTCTGATTTGTTTGAAAAATATTGATTTTTCAAGAAATTATAAGCAATCAAAGATAGCGTAAGAAAATAGTTAAAAAATTGGCTATTTTGTACACCCAGGCTCAATTTATTTGCAGTTTATACTTATTTGCGTTTCCGTATAATGATTGTTTGTTTTGCAATAAAATAAAACTTAAGAGAGGCTTATCAGCATCCAAAACCTCAAAGTTACGAAAATTATAAATTGCATTTCGTTACGATCGAAAGTATACAAAAGAAAAGTGTAACAATATAGTCCCACTCTCTCCTATTACCATGTATGTTATTTTGTGTGTAACTATGATAATAAATATTCATTAAAAAGATTAGTTGAAAAAAGAGTTAGCAGCCTCACTTTCTTAGGAAAACTTGAACTATTTCTGAATTTTTAAAATTTTTTTTCGCATTCTGCGTTTTCATCATTTCACTAGGTATTTGTGAGTTGAATGCATTATTAATTTGTTTTCTTTTTCACAGGCTCAGGCATTTTGATGGGTGAAGTTTTTAATTGTAAATAACTCCAAGACTCTTAAGTTATTAGTAAATTCCTTCACTAATTGATCACCCATCAAATATAGAACTCTATACTTCTCCTTATAATATGGTACAACTTGCACAATGGTATCTTTTCTGATTAGAGAAATATTTGAATAATTAATCAAAAAATTTAACCCAGGGCTTATTTGAAAGTTTTTCGTTATAAGTATATAGGATAATAAGTGGGTAGAGAAAAGGCGTAACCTTTCAATAACGGCGCGAGTAAACTGCTTTAAAATCGAAAACATACATTGATACTTTAACAATTCATTTTAAAAAATAAACAAAGAATAGAATATTTTCACCTATTGAAAAAATTAATTTTTTTTCGTGTATAAAAACATTTAAAATTGAAAAAATCGTTATTTTCAGTTTTTTGTAAATAACTCAATAAAATAGATCTTAATCATCAAAGTATAAATTGGTCTCAAAACTAGATAAAATTCCTCGAAATTAAAAAAAAAAATGCCTCAAAAGCTCGAAAATAAACAAAGCTACAGCAGTTTGAAAATTGAGATATATTTTACAAATTTCCAAGACACGCGTCTCCTCAAGGTTGTATTGGCCATAAGGTCTCATTCAAAAATTTAAGACAAATATTTTGGTCATATAATTCATCGAAAACAGTAATATTCTATAGTACTGAAAGTAAACAAATATGTAAAATATTTTTTAGACTATGAAGAAAACTTTACGTCGGTTTTAGAACATTTTAATGCTCATTTTTTTCACTTTTTGGTATGACTGAATACCTTATTGCACAGTTTTTATGCTATAACTTTAATACTAGCTCGCAAAAGCAATTGATTTCAATTGCAATCGATTACAAAGGTTTTCGTTTACGTATACACAAATTTACAAGAACTAAACACTATTTTTTCAACTTAATTTTGCTTCCTCAAAGAGGAAGCTTTGTAACTGTGAAAAAATTATTCAAAAACATGTTTTAAGACTTTTGACGCTAAAATCCGTTGTTTTTGATAAAAAAATTTTCGTGTCTGTATCTGTGTGTGTGTGTGTGTGTGTGTGTGTGTGTGTGTGTGTGTGTGTGTGTGTATGTGTGTGTGTGTGTGTGTGTGTGTGTGTGTGTGTGTGTGTGTGTGTGTGTGTGTGTGTGTGTGTGTGTGTGTGTGTGTGTGTGTGTGTGTGTGTGTGTGTGTGTGTGTGTGTGTGTGTGTGTGTGTGTGTGTGTGTATACAGGCGATAACTTTTGAACCGATCGACCGATTTACATCGGAAAAGGCTTATTCTCTTCGTTTTACCTACTTTTTGATTGTACCGATTCTTTTTTTTTTTTTATAACCAAAAAACGATTTTGAATTTTTCGTTTTTTTGATTTTTTAATTTGTTTCAGCCAGTATTACTTAATAAACTAAATTTTTATTAAAAGGTTTGTAAATTACCTACAATTTCTTTTTTTAAATTTAAATTATCTCTAGCCTATCATTTGTTATTAATGAAAATATGGTTTATATTTCTTTAAGGGGACAAGCCATGGTTAAAACTGAAAAAAATAAGAATAAATAATTTGATTAATAATAAATTCCAGGTGTAATCTTTGAACTTAATATTTTTCCCACTAATAAGTAGTGTTATTACCTACAATTTCCGCCTGTAGTTAGCTGATAATATACATCTGGCTCTTGCGTACATTTTATTAATGATTTAACTCTGATTTATTGATTGCCGTAGGTTTACTTTTCAACAACTAAATAAAATGACTTGAAATTCATGGCTTGATCTTTGTTTTTACATCAGTTACCAGTTTTCTGTGCTACTTTTCCTAAAAAAATTTTTTTAATATTTATTTTTTATGAAAAATCTCAATTTTTTGTATATTTTATAAAAAGTTCTATAATTTTATTTTTTTTATTTTTTCTGAAGCTTTTTTCAAAAAACTAGCGCACATTCCTTGTGGCTAATGTAAAAAGGAATGCTCACCTAAAATTTCAAGTCATTTCGTTCACTTCGTGAAAAATAAACTTACGGCAATGACCCTGTAATCACAAAAAACAAGTTTTTCAGAAATCATGTTTGAAACTTGAGTTTCTTATAACTTATGGTAAGCTTTTCAAAACTACTTACAAAAATCTTTTTCACAATTCTGTATAATATACTTTGATTAAACATGAAAAATGGAATATCCATATGACAGTTATTTTGGCACGGACACTCTAATCATCTCATGTCTAGTCTCATTAAATATCTGTAAAAAAAGGTTTAATTAGCTTAATGACATCTTTATATTATTTAGAATAATACATTATTGTAGCTCTTATCTTTTTTTTCGTATTAGACTAAAATATCTTTATTCCTTGATGCTGCAGTCTATAACTTACAAAAATCATCTATTCTGGGTGACAGATCCAATCACAAATTAACTAAAAAGAAAAACAATAAATATTAACTATTTTTATACGTATAAGTAACAAAAAAATCTTTTAATTACTTACTCTAGTAAGAACCTGGTTCATATGAGTCTTCTGGTAACTGAAGTCGTACTCTCCTTCTTTTTCTTCTACTTTCTAAGGTATTTTCCTCAGCATTCCTTTCAGCATAGAATAATCTTTTATCATTTCTCTTCTTCACCCACTCAATTGCAGCTACTCCAGGTTAGATGTCGAAGGCATCCATTATTTCCAAGAAACCAATTCTTCCATCATTGAAACAAGTGATAGCAATGTATACACACCTGTATTGAGTACATGCACACCACTAAAAGATGTCTTGGTAACGAGCTTCCAAACTATCTGATTGAAGCTTTCATTGCTGTTCTGTGTAAAACCACCAAGACACCTTTCAAGCAGTTCCTGTCGAGAGAGATCTTCATAAATTGGTTTTAACTGCTCCATCACTACTGTTGGAATACTGCCTGTATGATGGAAGCCTTTCAGTTTTTTCTGGGCTTTCGCTTTTTACCACTTGCACCAACTATTTTCTCCTTTCGGACACAAATGATGTTGAGGTGATTTATCTGTGGAGATTTTGTGGTAATAAGTGGCCCATATCGCATTGCTCATATCTTTCACTGAGTTCGCATTGCCCCTGATGGCATTACCATAGTAGGTGGTGAACTGATCAATAACTTTACCAGTCAAGCGTCCCTGTCCTCCAATGGATTTTCCATCAGCTAACTTCTTCTTGCCAGAATTCTTCTTTAGATTTCTCAGCCTTGTACCCATTCGCTTTTGAACATGTCCAACACACTCCTTTTTTTCTACTATCAGTTCATCTCCATATGGTTTAACTTTACACAAATCACAGAAAACTTTTGAATCACCATCTCCAATGTAGCGATGATACTTTACACCATATTTTTCCATGGAACTTTTGAAAATTTCAATAATTCCATCCACTTCCATCTTTCTGGCACTTCCTTCATGGTTTGCTGAGCAATTGGCTTGATGGTTCGTGTACCAGTCTTCATATTCTTCTGTGCCCTCTTTATTTTCCCATTTCATGCAAGCTTTGCAGAAACTATTCTTGATAGAGATGTCAAGAATTTGTTGGGAACGCAAACCAATCAAGCTTGTGATTCCTTGTAAAGAAGAGAATCCTCTCTTTCTCCAGGACCCGTCACCAGACACATCGAGCCCTACACTTCCAGCTGGTGTCAATTGTTTTTCTTTTTCCACTGCTTTTTGCATGGAGATAACTGCCACTTTTTCACATGCCTTACTTAACTTCTCATTGATATGGTCATAACTGTGTGCCACTGGCGATGGTAGGTCCATGATACCACAGAAAGTCTCCAATCCTGCATGTCCTTGTCCAAGTGCACGCATAGCAAGTACATTACGTCTATTTACTTCATAAGCATTCCCACTACATCCAACTTGTTTACTTGTATTGATGAGATTCATGCCATTGCAGTTTTTGCATACAATATTAATTTTTGCACCCAATCCTCTAATGTCTCCTTCCGTCATTCGGATTTTCCATGACACTTAGCACAAACAATTAACTTTTCAAGTTCATGAAACAAAATATAAATATCTATTATTCTGTTTCTTGTTGTTGCTGGACTTCTAGATATATCTGATTCTGAAATTTTGCTTGCAGATGTGCTTCTTTTTCTCCTTAGTGATGGGGCATTTTCTACTTTTCTTCTAAATCCTTTATGTTTCTTTTTTCCTCCAAATGTTCTCTTCTTTGTAGATGGTCCTGGTGTTCGACCTCTCTTGTCTATATTCATAATTTTTCACAAATCACTACTTTACGTATCAAAATTAAATTGATACACAAAAGTCACTCCGAAAAAAACACTTAAAAATATAGCAAGTTTTAATTGCACAATGTAGCTAACCTACAGGCCAAATTTTAAAAAATTTTCCACACACTACTCTAGAGCGTATAATAGCTTATAATCAGGAAAAAATGTTTGTTTACTAAATAAATTGCATTGAAAAATGCAGATTCAATTACATTCAAAATAATTCAGTTTAAATTCCAGCGACCGTGGCGCTGAAACAACATAAACATGCAGCTGGGATTTTGAACCACCTATGAGTATTTTACGTATAATACCTTTCTATAAGGAGAGTAAGGGCTCTTGCACGAATGGAGGAATAGCGAGGAATAACGCCTGGCAGCCAATCACAAGCAAGTTTTAAAAAGACGTGTTCCTTCTTATTCCTTCAAAAAGAAACAAGTCTTTTTAAAGCTCACTTGTGATTGTTTGTCAGCCGTTATTACTCGCTATTCCTTTATTCGTGCAAGAGCCCTAAGAGTAAAATACACGAGATTTATACCTCAAGTTAAGTTTTTCTACAATGTTAATGTACATTACGTTATACATTTAGTATTGTATAGTGTATGCTGTAAAGTATAAAATAATATAAGATTAACAATAGTATTAATATCTAAAAGTGATATTTTGAGTAAAATCACTAAATATGCAAAAAAGTAACTTCACGGTTTTAGCTGTATTTTCTAAACGAAATCGAATTTCGAAATGCGGTTGGAAGCATTGTATTCAGCGGAAAATTTGCTATCAAAATATTAAATAAAAAAAAAATCGATGTTTCGACCCCCTAACCATGGCTTGTCCCCTTAATTAATATCTCAAAAACATTTTCATTTTTCCACTCAAAATTTTTACCAGTTATTACACTTGTCGAGTACAACATTGTGTTAAAATTTGGAGAGGTTATATTGATTTGTTTCCAAGAAAAAAATTATTTTTGAAAAAATATGCGTTTTCTTTCCTTTACGATAACAAGAGTAAAAGTCAATGAATCGTTTTGAAATTTGGCACAGAATTAGCTTTTTTATGTCTAAGGAGTCAGTTCTTTGCCCAAAAAAATCTGACCGTTGTGACCAAAGATATTTGAGGTTAAAATTTTTTATAAATTTCTTATATTTTTTAAAAGAATATTCGATTGATTCAAAATTTTTACCACTTATTACACTTATCGAGTATAAAATTATGTTAAAATTTCAAGAGATTATGTTGATTAGTTTCCGAGAAAAAAATTATTTTTCTTCATCCCCTAGCCGAAAGTACGGTCTTCCCGGCTCGATTTCGCGCCGGGAAGAGCGACTTTTGTGGCCGCTCTTTGTTGATCGTTGCGTGGTAACGTCCGCGACAGCGCACGTGTTGTAACCTAAACTATGCTAACCCTTCCAAATGTGATGACAAGAAAATCATTTGTAAAATCGGAAAATTGAAAAGATATAGGCGTATCAAATTAATTTTATGTTATTATTAATGTATTGAACAATGTATTTATAACTCTGATAATCAATTATGTTCTTATATTGCATACACGCTGTCAGAAAGCTTCTGTACATATATAGACATGATGTTTACATTTTGAGTTTCAAGACATGGTGTAGCTATATACTTATATGTGAAAGTTTTTTGACTCTCATTCTATAATGTATGGCTTATGGGATAGAAAAAGACAAACAGAGGAACCATTGAGAGGTTGTTCTGTAGTTGAAATAAGTATCAATTAAGTATGTACATATTGTTGGTCCATCATCTTTTTTAAGCATCTTTTGCTAGTGTTTTTGATGCCCGCCCCGACCAGAAAAACCATCAAACCATCAAAAAAAGCAGAAGTCGAGCCTTACGCTCCGCGATATGTAAAGTGGCACTGAAGCAGGCCTTTTATACGTATGGCCGAGCCGTAGTTAGCAACCAACAACGCTATTTTATTAATTAATATCAAAACTATATGGGCGTACTTTCGGCGGGGGATGAAGAAAAATAGTATACGACACTTGGCCAGAATGTTGGATGCCCTGGCCGGCGCGCATGGACGCCCTCGGCTTCGCCTCGGGCGTCAAAATGGCGCCGGCCAGGAAATCCAACTTCCTGGCCTTGTGTCGTAATATACTATTTGAAAACAAGTGCGTTTTCTTTCGTTAACGATATCAGGAGGAAAAGTCAATATGAATCGTTTTGAAATTTGGCAAATAATTAACTTTTTTATATCTAATGATTCAGTTATTTGCCGAAAAAAATCTGACCGTTGTGACCAAAGATATTTGAGGTTAAAAACTTTTTATAAATTTCTTATATTTGCATTTTTAAAAAGAATATTCGTTTGATTGACTCAAAATTTTTACCACTTATTACACTTATCGAGTACAACATTGTGTTAAAATTTCAAGAGGTTGTGTTGGTCAAAATTTCTTTACTCATTCCAAATTAGCCCCAAAATACAAATATAAAGTTTTAGAACAAAATATGCAATAATTCTATTTAATTTGTACATCATATACAATATAAATAAAATAATTATTGTGTACTAGGGCATATCCCCGAGAAAGTAATTTCAGATTGAGTCCCGCGGCAACATGTGCTAGGGCAACGATAATAATTGACTTTCAAAATATGAATTTCGTAAAAATTTCATAAAAATATTTCATAAAAATATCGATTCTTAAATATGAAAAAAACTACCTCTCTGTTAAATTTCAAAACGATTCATTGTCTTTTGTTAAGAAGTATAACTAAGTTATTATATTTGTATGATTGTTGCAATGATGGATTAACTTTAAACTACTAAGTCGAGCAGGATAGTAGTTAAATACCTGTTTCAAAACAAATATTTATTAGATTATTGCCAATACATACTTTTCTTTTTCAAACTAATGTATTTCTTTAAAATTTTGTATAACAATAATTAATTGTTTGTATAGGATACATAAATGAAAAAACAAAAAAGATAGTTTTTATATTCAGTCAAATTGTTTAACAAATAACAAAGAACCACAAAGAAAACAGTTTTATTTATTAATAAAGTTTTCTTGTGAAAAATTTACATTTGTTTTTAAAATTTTAAAAATGGAATCGATAAATTAGTTTGAGGAAGCATCTTGCCAATGAATTGGCAGCGGTTTTTTCAATAACTACGACGAGTCTAGCCATATTCAGAGACTCTCTATAAGAACCCACGTTAATGTTAAACAACAATATCTCGAAAACTAGCTCGCAAATCATATTCAAATTTGGCAGACGTTTATAATGATATTATTGACCTACTGACGAAATTTTATTGATCTGACATTATTTTTTACATATAGCCCATACAACCTTAAATATGATTTAGAATACATTTTCATAGTTCTTAGACAAAAAAATCTGTGATGGCCTGCATGAATTTAAATGGAATCAGCGTAAGACAATTGTGTTATAAAATGGTCTATAACGTACACTGGGAAAGAAAAAAATCTCACAGTATACAGTAACATTATTTTCATTCTTCATTTATTTTATTTTATTTGAAAATAAATAATGAAACAATAGTGGGAATTTCCAATGTTATTATTTAATAAGTATTTTTATAATAAATTAAATTTCTGGTAAATTAAGTTGATAAATGTATGAATCAAATAAATCACTAAAAATTCAATGTCACTTCATCTTTTAGAATTTTATTAAAGCTCTTAAGTTTTTATAATATAAGTAGGTAGTAAAATGAAGTGCTATTCTATATTCATATAGAAGTTTAATACATCAAAGAGCACAATAGGGCCCTGAAGCCAGTTCTGCTCCTTTTTTTTATTAAATACGGTTTACATTGAGCTTCTTACATACAAGTATTATGTAACATTTTTTGCTCAATAATCAAGTGCCAAATTTTTATTTGATCCAAGTTATTTACAAATTGTTAACGAACAAGATTTAATATTGTTCTTTCACATGCGATAAAAGAAAAACATGAATTGTAATTTTTACTTCTTTAGTTTGGTGACCTGACTCTTTTAATCGAAGTGACGTAATGTTTAATTAAGAATCTGAAGTTTTTTCGATAAAATATTAGAATGTACATATTAACCATTTATAAAATGACTAATTGTTCAAAGAAAATATAAGTAAATAAAAGTACTGTCTACCTCTTACTGCAAATTCCCGACATTCACAATTATATATAATATATGAGGCACTCGTAACCTCGACAAATTACCCATAAAATAAGATCGGCTGATTTTACCATGAGCCAAAGTCGATAAATTGTGCCAATAGTCATAAATAAGATGAGAAATGAAATTCTTGGTTTTTTGCTTTTATTGGGTATTTCTGTACGCGTGTATGTTTGATTTTAGTGGCAGAATTCTTAGACTTGATTGGCATGTAACTAGTCATGTTGCTTATGACCCTATCACGAGAGGAGAAGATCTCTAAGGTAGTGTAACTTGTACTTTAATCCCATACTAATATTTGGATTATAAAGGATTATGTCCCTATATAATATTACACTAATTTAAAGAAATTATATAAGAAAAAGCATTTTTTGGATCTATTTTAGAATTTTAACTGCTGTAGATTGTCGTTGGTCGTGAAATATAGAAAAAATAAATAGTTTACTTTAAAATCTCATTCTTTAAATTTTTTGCAATTATAATTTTCGATCAATTAAGAATTTAGTTTCTCATATTATGACTTTTGTTCAACAAATATTTTTAGATATTCACAAAAACTTATAATCAATAGTAAGTAATAAAGTTTTCAACTACCCTGCAAGAATATTCAGCATAAGAAATGGCCGATGGTCATAATTCTGACTAGACAATTAATCATAATTAATACGGGGGAATTCGTCATAATTATGACCATAATTATGGTGAACGAGATGCTGAACGATCGACAAACGTATACAAAGGTCACGTGACCTCCGTCGCGCTCGTCGCTCAGGCTGTTTATACCGAGCGCTTCGGCAATTCTAACCTTAATTTCGAACCTTCTGGGCTGTGTTTTTCTCCCAGCGTTCTCTCACACTTATATATATATATATATATATATATATATATATATATATATATATATATATATATATATATATATATATATATATATATATATATATATATATATATATATATATATATATATATATATATATATATATATATATATATATATATATATATATATATATATATATATATATATATATATATATATATATATATATATATATATATATATATATATATATATATATATATATATATATATATATATATATATATATATATATATATATATATATATATATATATATATATATATATATATATGGTATCGCTCTGGTAGTTCGTTATATTACAGCTATTCGTATCACAGTCACAGAGGTATCATAGATAGAGTATAATAAGGGAAGTCAGGTCTCCGGCCGTCTCAGAGATAGAGAGAGAAGATCGCGGGACCGGGACGCAGCTCTCTCTTATACTCGCGCGTGAACAGTACGCGCAGAAAGTGAGCGTCAGCTTGTGTGACGAGAGAGATAGCTATACGTCCCGCGATCTTCTCTCTCTTTCTAACGTTCGGACATTTTCATTTACGGGCAGCCCTAATCTCCTCTGCTCCTTCAGCATAATTATGGTCATAATTATTTACTATAGTCCCTCTAATCTCGTTATCCCTTCAGCATAATTATGGTCATAATTATCAGCATAATTATGGTCATAATTATCAGCATAATTATGGTCATAATTATCAGCATAATTATGGTCATAATTATGTCGCCAGGTGACAGGATTTATGAGCATAATATGCGGCATAAAATGGTCATCCGTCATAAAATACGGCATATTATGGCCATATTATGCTTAACAGTTCTACCAGGGTAGTGTGTTTCTATAATACAGTATTTTATATCACTAGAGCCGAATAATCATATTAAATTTATGATTTTGAGGTTAGAATGGTATAAATTATAATATGTAATTCAATAAGATAGTTGGCCCAGTTGTCGATAGCGATCCGGTTGTCGATGATTTCGAGAAAAGATGCGTCTTTTATATGTTTTTAATAAATTTGCTACTTTCATAAATTATTAATTAATATATATATATATATATATATATATATATATATATATATATATATATATATAAAATTGTGGTATCTAAAGATTTATAATTACAACTATTCACTGAAAAACTCTGGCACATCAGACGCCCCGATACGTACGTCTGACATTCCAAACAAGAGACGTATTTCGTCCTACGATTCGGCACAACTGTAGCCCAGCAATACTACTAATAACCCCCGGTGGCCCGTGTGCTACACACGAACTGAGGTTAGATTTTTCCTGCATCGGCATGTATATCGTGCCAAAAGTGGGAGATATGCTTTGCCGAATCGAGGGAACTCTGGCACATAATAGGGCTGTATGGTAGTACGAGAGCGTTCCCTCGATTCGGCAAAGCATATCTCCCACTTTTGGCACGATATACATGCCGATGCAGGAAAAATCTAACCTCAGTTCATGTGTAGCACACGGACCACCAGGGGTTATTAGTATAGTATTGCTAGGCTACAGTTGTGCCGAATCGTAGGACGAAATACGTCTCTCGTTTGGAATGTCAGACGTACGTATCGGGGCATCTGATGTGCCAGAGTTTTTTCAGTGTATAGTTGTAATTATAAATCTTTAGATACCACAATTTTATCAATAGTCATTCACTTTATATGTCAAACTCAATCGTAATGCATTTTTTGGCAGTTCGTTGGACATAGTGATAAGAGATAGTCAAATTTAAAGTTGCAATTTTACTATCAAAATAAATATTTTTTAAAACTGTAAGGCCAAAATTCATTTTAATTTATACAAAATAAGTATTAATTTATGTAAAATTTATGATTTTTTGACTTTTAATTAACTTTATTAGAATAACGGCAACCTCATCTTCGTTACCAAAACAAGATCCAGATGTCGATAATAAACAAATTTATACAAATTACGACAAAATTTTTCAAGTCTTAAAAGTAATCATATAGACTTTTAGATTATAATTATGCAGCTATAATGATGAAAATATATATATATAGAATGTGTCTTCCAAGATAACCACTTTTTAATCTTAAAAACGAATTTTCAATCAATTTCTTTTATGAAATTAATTAAAAAAAATAATAAAAAAAATAAAAATAATAATAATATTATAATTTAATTTTTTTTCTTTTATATACTATTAGATAGGTATTTCCACCGTCTACCACCACAAAAAAATACAAAAATCGAGTGTTTAAGAAAAATACATTTTTCAGTAATAACTGCATATTTCATGAATTCCTTACTTTGTTTTAAAAATTGCTTTTAGAGGATGAACCCTGGCTTGAAACTAAGTTACTTAATAAATTGTTTGTAACATTACAAAAAAATAATTTCAATATCAGAATTCGGGAAGTAATTTTGAGTATTGCAGATTTGATGCCATTTTAATGCAATCGAAAAACAAGAAAATACGTGTCAAATCAACCCAATAGAAAAACAATATACTCAAATTTCAATAGTATCGGTGATGATATATAGACATAGTCGTGCTGATCGATTTTAGATGTATACAGCTATATGTGGGTTACGAAAGACTGTTAATCATCAATTTACTGAAGTAAAACCAAAAATAAAACAACAAAGGTATGTATAAAATTAAAAAATCTAAAAGTACTAAAATCATTTATTGTATGTATGTGCGTGCTCATGTTTGTATATGTATATTACTTGTTGATGTAGACAATGCAATTTATATTGACTACCAAGACCTACCTCATAAGGAAAAAAAATCCGATTGCACTTAATATTTTTGTTCTCTTTCCATGCGCAAAATTACAGTATCGGACAAACATGGTTTAATAGGTATTTATATCCCCTACCACCAAAAAAAAATTCACCCAAAAAAATGATGGGATTTTTGAGAAAAATTCATTTTTTTTAAAACGTAATTTTTTCGTAAAAACTGCATATCTCATAATTATTTTTATGTTTATCCAAATATTATGCAGGGGGTAAAAGAGGATGCTGAACTGAGTAAAAGATCGTTTAGTTTACTCAAAAGGTTTAAACACTCGTGAAATGGCATCAGTTTGAAGATGACCTTTAAAAATAAAATTTCGAAGTTAGGATTCTGTACAAAATTTTGAATGTTGCAACCGGATTCAATAATTGCTAAATTTACTTAAATTATTTTAGTGCAATCGAGAAATGCAAAAATACGTGTCGAATCATTTTTAGAGAAGAACAGAAATACTTTAATTCCAAAATAATCGGTGATGTAGGCATACTCCGGCTGTTCGATTTGAAATGAATTCGGTGATATTTGTTGCTGTACTTTAAATTATCATAACTTTGGAAGAAGAATATTTTTTAATTCTGAAACAATCTTTTTTAATTCTACTAAAATCTCGTTTTTTCTAATTTTATTTTGTATTTAAGCAATTATATGTAAGGCTTTTCTAGGCTGAATAATTTGTAACAGAGGTATTTCCCACGGGATGTTCTAGAGTATACCAGGGTCTATTAGGAAATAAAAGGGGTTCAATAAATTAGAACAGTGCAAGTGAATGTAAATAATGTTTATTAATTCTAAGTATTGATATATTCACAATAAAAAAATTAAGTTAATTCTTGACTTTGATACACAAAATAAAGAAAACGATTAGCCTTAATACTAGTTACAAATGCGCAAATTTACAATATAGCGATTTATGTTACAATCTATAGACACGGTTTGCATGCTAGGTTAATCTGGATAGGACGGGCTAGTCAGCCCAAGTTTTCCTACGATTAATCTGATAAGGACAATCCCAAACGTAACCGCGGATCGTAGCAGGAACGATTGTAGACCTGAGTGTACCCTGTCGGAGGTATCAGGTCCAGTGATACCTGTGACCTCTTGGTGTATGGCCTGAGTGCACCCGTGGTCATATCGGTTCCTACATCGAAGTGTAGGGGACAACGGGGTAATGTCGGTCACTGGCTAATTCCGGTCATCAGTTACAAAGAATACATAAAATTTTGAGCAATTGAATATTAATATGTTGCTAATCTACAACTATGCCAAGCATAGAAAACTTTATATTACTGTTAATTGAGTAATTATAAGCCAAAGATGTTTTTGTATACTTTTCTTATAAGAATTCCCGAGTATTCAATAAGATATTAAGCATATTTTTTGATTTTTCAAGGTTACACTAAATGTACTATATTAATCTAAATACTCTAACGAAATTAACTGACATGAACAATTAGCAAAAATGCTCTTTTCAAGGCTCTTTTATTTTAAAAATTTTTGATTTGTATTGCGTCAGCGGATTTGGAGTAATTCCGGTCACACTTTTTCGCTTTCTATAAAGTTTTTTATGCATCTACTCTGACACAATATCAACATACATGATAGATACGAAAAATATTTTATTGCGATTTTTTATTCGAAAGTGAGGTCATAGCCTCACTTTTACTGTATTGGCCCACCCAACATTTAGCTGATGTATTTTAAAACTAAAAATCCATTTATAGCTACGTGTTTCGCTGGGAACTAATAAATAATAATATTGCGAACACTTTTCATGCTTATTTAATATAATTAAGATGGTCTTCTATCTAGAGGTGCAAAATGACTTTACGAATTTAAAAAAGATGGTCTTTTTCGGATTGGTCATAAAACATCGTCTTTATTTTGCATTCAAATGTACATTTATTAATGGTAAATAATTATGTTTACTATATTGGAGTATTACTAACTTGGATACTTATGACTGCGATAAGTCTCCATATATATGTGCGTACCGACATTTACAAACATCTATATACATACTCATACACGCTCTCACGGCCGTTTAAAGCCATAAGCAACGTGTCATGAGCCGCGCTCGTGCTACAACAGCGCGATGCACGATTCCGTTTGTTCGTTGTAAATAACTAATTTAACTCACGAATAAATATATTTAAGCTTCTGTTATCTCATTTGCGAGACTACCCGATTCCTTGCATCCCGAACTTCATGCGAATTTTATCTATGCTATGACATTGCCTGAAGGCAAGATGATCGTAGTAGTTCAAGTTCTTTCCAGCTACGCGCGAGAGATCTATGATTCTAGACCTGTGAGCTAGCTGAGCTACCTTAGAGGCCGTCACGTGAGGACACTCTACTATAAATCTATCCCGATTTTTGTGCACGCTGCAACTCGAAGCAAACTCTTTCAGCCTGGAGAGGAGGTACTCGATCAAGTCGTCGAGTCGCATATTATTAATTAAAAATAATTATGTACTCTATAACACGGTTTTATCTACAAATTTCTGAATATCTTCGTAATTCCTTAGTATTATTTTTAATTCAACGTTTAAATTTTCAAAAATTTCGCCGATTTTCAACTAATTACCTATCATCTTTTTTACTTTCTACCATCATTTTGTTATAAGAGGATATGACAAAAATGAAACAAGATATATGATATTGTTACAAGATACGGTACATTATCGACAGGGTCTACGACATATGTCTTTTTCTACATAGTTTATTTTTAAGCAATTTTGCTCATTTGCCAAGCACAATTTCCTCGTTTCAATCACGCCAGCGTCAATTACAATTTAATTTGATCTGATTTAGCTTATCATAAACGTCATTTAGGCTTTACTTTTTGCTCATCTCTTTTTTATGATAAAATGAGAATAATTATTAAGATAGAAGACTTTAATACTCGTGCATGGAATTTCTAAATACAATAATGAATTTAGTCATCTCAACGAGTCATTTTTCTTATAGAACTTTATTGTCCTACGTTTCGGAAACGTCAAGTTTTCCTTATTCAAGGACTCTAAAACCCGTACAGAAATTTACAATTATTTACAAAACTATTAAAATTATTTACATGTTAATAACAATAAAACTATTACTTTTTACTTACAAGTTGTGACAAGAACAAAACAAGAACGTAACCCGAGGAAACTAACTAATGTCCACACTAAAAAATTATTATACAACAATAAGTTAAAATTTTATTTCTTTACAAACACTTGTCTAAAAAAGGACAACTTACTGGTACTACAAGAGATCCCACGCTTCGGATGTAAGAGGAGGATCGCGGAGTATTAATGCGTCCTCACTCTAATGTCAGGTGGATGTGACTAAGTTTCCAAAATTTTCGCGAAGCCGAGAATAATTCCCTAACGAAGTATGTATGTGTGTCTCGAACTTACGGAGGAGGGGGAAGGCCTAACGGATATCGGAAAAGACAGAAGCGACGAAAGAGCAAAAGCCATCAAGGTGGGATAGTAAATGTGTAATGAACAGGGAGGGGACATACCTATGAGACGATACAAGATTGGTAGAATATTATTGCTAGAAAATTAACTGATCGATTTGGAACAAGTTTTTCCCTTGGGAGGTTTTAGTAGATTGATTGAGTCTTTATAGGATTGTTTTAAAAAATTAGTGTCTTCTGTTCTATTTAACGTATTGTCGAAATAATGTATGTGTAGCATCTCTGAAAATCTTCTTGTATAATTGTTTTTAACATTGTCAATTATTTTTATATTTTCAAAATTGAAATTATGTCCTGTCTCTTCTTTATGTAAGAATAGAGGAGAACGTTCATCTTTGTTTTTTATACAACACTGGTGTTCGTATTGTCGTTTTTTTAAAGGCCTAGATGTCATACCTACATAAATGGAGTCGCAATCTTTACAGTCTATTTTGTATACCACGTTGTTAATGTCACCCCTATCCAATCTGTCCTTTCCCAATCTAATATATTTATTAAATTTATTAGTAGTTTTGTTAATCAAAGAAATATTATGTTTGCGCAGAGTAGATTTTAGTTTATTATTGATTGTATTGTGAAAAGGAAAACAGGCAATATTTTGATTAAGGAATTTTCATTATTATTGTTATGTTCATTGTTAGGTGGAGTACGAAGCGGTAAATTGCGATAATTTATGTGATGTAGGCGTTTATTAATAAATTTTTCAATAATTTTCAAGGGGTAATCATTAACTAAAAGGAAATTCTTAATCGTCGAAATATTAGACTGGTGAAAAGACGGGTGGGACAAGAGGATGGCTTTATCAACTAAATTATAAACGATCGCTGTTTTTTGTGAAAAAGGGTGATGAGAGTGGAAATTGATATATCTGTCCGAAGCCGTGGTTTTCCTGTACCAGTTAGTGATGGGGGGAGAATCGATTTTACGGATAATTTCTAAGTCTAAAAAATTAATTTTGTTCTGATTTTCTATTTCACATGTAAATTTTAAATATTCGTTGAAGTTATTGAAGTAAGAGAGTTTCGTCAACTTTATCTTTTTTTACAATTAAAATGCAATCATCAACATATCTATTGTATAATAGGCAATTATTTTTTTAAATGTTTGAACAATGTGATTCTAATCTTTCTAAAGCTAAGTCTGCAAACCATGGGCTTGTGCAAAAACCCATGGGCGCTCCCATAATCTGTTTGTAAAATTTTCCATTGAACTGGAGGTACGTGCAATCCAACAAAATATCAATACCTTCTAGGAATTCTATCTTAGAAAGATTAATCTTATTGGATAGAAATTTCCAATTATTATTGATTGCATCTAAAATAAAATTTTTAGGGATATTGTTAAACAAAGCTACAACATCAAAGGAGACTAAGTTATAATTATGAGGAATGTTAATGTAGTCTAAATTATTTTTAAGTGTAGTGCTATTTTTTATAGTTGAGGAAGGCAACGGAAAGAATTTGTTGAAAAGGTGAGAAATACTTTTGTCGAATTGATAAGTGGGACTGTTTATCGCCGAAACAATGGTACGTATTGGGTTATTTTCTTTGTGAATTTTTATCAAAGCATAAGCCCTCGGGGTGTTAGTGTTGTCTAATTTTAAAGAAATGTTGCCGAAGGAGTTATCGCATTCGAAGACACCTCTAGCGCTCCATTTCTTCAATAATTGTGTCATTTTTCTACGCGCAAGATTAATAGGATTTTTTCCTAATGGAATGTAATAGCTGTCGTCTCTGAGGGCTTCCTCAACTTTTTGTATATAGACTTTATGTTCTATAGCTACCGTTACATTGCCTTTATCGGCTTTAGTAAAAAATACATTAGGGTTCTTTTTTAAAAATTTCTTGGTTAATGAAAAATTATTGTTAATGACTTTATCGAGACACACATACATACTTCGTTAGGGCATTATTCTCGGCTTCGCGAAAATTTTGGAAACTTAGTCACATCCATCTGACATTAGAGTGAGGACGCATTAACACTCCGCGATCCTCCTCTTACATCCGAAGCGAGGGATCTCTTGTAGTACCAGTAAGTTGTCCTTTTTTAGACAAGTGTTTGTAAAGAAATAAAATTTTAACTTATTGTTGTATAATAATTTTTTAGTGTGGACATTAGTTAGCTTCCTCGGGTTACGTTCTTGTTTTGTTCTTGTCACAACTTGTAAGTAAAAAGTAATAGTTTTATTGTTATTAACATGTAAATAATTTTAATAGTTTTGTTAATAATTGTAAATTTCTGTACGGGTTTTAGAGTCCTTGAATAAGAGAAACTTGACGTTTCCGAAACGTAGGACAATAAAGTTCTATAAGAAAAATGACTCGTTGAGATGACTAAATTCATTATTGTATTTAAAATGAGAATAACTTTATACGCAGAAGATTGCAACGAATTTCAAATAAAATATTACTCTTTATAAAATGGTAATTATTTTTTATTTATTGTGAAAAATCGATTCATCCTCACATCGAATATTAATCAATTGAAAAGCCAATCAACCAACTATTAAGTCTTGAGTGTCAAGGAATCTACTCTTATATGTGTATTGAAATTTGTATGGTTTATCTTCAAATTATATTTGAATGATATATATATATATATTATATTTTCAATTGATATTTGATTTATATTACCTTTATTCTGGGCGTAGGCTCTCGTAAATAATAAACAGCTGATTAGTTAGATGCACTATTTATTGAAAGATATAAGGTTTATAAATAAGACTATGCGATTTACAACTTATTAACTTTGTTAAACAATATATAATACCGATAGATTATTGAAATTATTGATATAAGAAATTCTCTTCGTAATTGAATGTAGGGTATTTGACCCGTATAAAGTATTCGCTTCTCCTCTTGTCGGCTGGAGTGGTACGGAGCTCGCGACTTTTGCTCGATTACTGGTTTGTGTGTTGAGAGTCGCCGTATTTATTAAGTGGTTAAATTAGGTTGAAGATG